>JAVXUO010001153.1:0-389782 GCA_033065855.1 Escallonia rubra
GAATTAGCAGATATGCACAAGGACATTGCTTATTGATATTTGACCAGAAAGGTTAATTTGTTCTATAACAATAAAGTTCAAGCCAAAATTAAAGTAACTATCTTTGATAAAATAATCATAAAATTATAAAATTGTGTAAAATATTTTATTTTGCATTTCAAGACTACTAAGATAAATTATTGTTAATAAACTGTCCCGTGCTTGGCACGGGATTCTGGCTAGTTCCCTATAAAAGAAAAAAGGCAGCTCCTTCATGCAACATTAAGGCCAATGAATTACAAGTTCTAGTGCAAGAGAATTCACGAAGTATAAAGCAAACTTTGGACTTAACCATTGGGAGAAATTAAAACAAATTTGGATGGAAACTTGAAGAACCATAGTTTTTTTTTTTTTTGGGTCACTTGAAGAACCATTGTTGTTCAAGTTAACCATTGTTTTTTCCTGAAGCTTTGGACTTAACCATTGTTTTTCCTGAAGCTACCATCGATGGAAACTTGAAGAACCATTGTTGTTCGGTTACAAGTTTTTAAGCTAGCTTTTAAGTTTTTCATCCTGTAAAGAACGGTTTCTTATCCAGAAAGGGTGTCCAAACACGGCCCTAAAAAAGGATATACTCAACCCATGGAAAAATAGTGCAGTATTTCAAAGACATTTCTGGCTTGAAGTAGGATCAAAGCAGTGATAAGTTGCGATCAAAAGTGACTTTCTACTGGGTCTTTTTCACTCAATAAAAACGTAGTCTATGGCAGGTCTAAAACGCTCACCAACTGTGCTAAAATTTGCTTTCTTTCTCATGAAACCAGATTACTTTTCTCAATCATTCCATTCTATAACTGTGCTTGTACATCTTCTGGCATAACATTTCAAAAATGATATCTTTATCCAGTTTGGCTAACTTGAAAGGCCGATGCGTTACACGTGGCGATTAGATATATGTTCATTCATTGGTGGCAAATAGATGACCTGCGAATGAAGTTCTAACAATCTCAGAAAGGTATTATCTTTTCGCGTGTTTCGGCTGTAGAATTATTGAAGAGTCTGTTGAACAATAATTCCTGAAGTGATAGAAGATGCATAAGTCAATTCTCTTCTCTTTTTGAGTAATCAATTAGACAAAATTATCTTTAGAAACCGGCATTAAATGTAATCTCCCTTTCTTCAACCAATCCTGTTGCAGTTTGCTTTTAAGCTCCTATAAATACCAAGAAGAAAGCCTCGCTGATATATATCAGAAGTTCTACTAGCTGGAGATATAGAAGGCTTCTGCAGTATTAGAAATGTGGCCTTGCAAGAAGAATCTCATCTTTTATTTCGTCTTTGCTTTCATGCTATCTAATGGCGTCCTCCATTGCCACGCTTGGTTTCGCCATTATGATTTTGTAGTAAGTCCTCTTAATCTCTAGGAAGATATTCAATTTGCTAAAGAAGTTACAGATTGCAGAGTTGTAACTTGTGCATCAGTAATATATGGATTCATCAATCACTGCGTATTTTTTCTGGAGAATCGGTATGCGTGTAAGGTAAATTGCATAACTATGGAGAAAAGTATTTACTGATGCTAGAGAAATTGCAATCAGAAGGTTGTACCAAACAGTAAATGTACCCTTTTGGACAGCAGTATTTGCTTCTCTGAACTCATTGGTACTCTTGTTTACACTTGCAGGTGAAGGAAGCATCCTACACAAGATTGTGCAAAACGAAGAAAATTTTGACTGTGAATGGGAAATTCCCAGGGCCAACCCTGTATGCTCACAAAGGTGATACAATTATTGTCAACGTTCGCAACAAAGCAAACCAGAACATCACAATTCACTGGTATGTATGATTCCTGTAAGAGAGTACTTTAACACGATCACAAGTGCCCACAAATCATGCCAGATGGCTTTAACCTTTCTTGAATTTGTGGCTGAATCAAGTAATTACAACAAGTGTGCGCAACCCTTCAAATTTCAGGCACGGAGTGAAATTACCAAGGTATCCTTGGTCAGATGGACCGGAATACGTCACGCAGTGTCCAATTCAACCAGGCCATACTTTTAGGCAGAAGGTTATATTTTCATCAGAGGAAGGGACTCTATGGTGGCACGCGCACAGCGACTGGTCACGAGCGACGGTCCATGGGGCTATTGTGGTCTATCCCAAAATTGGAACTGGTTACCCCTTCCCCAAGCCTGATGCAGAAGTGCCCATCATATTAGGTACAACCCCAGCATTTGACTCCATAAATACTTTAACTCCATATTTGTGGGTTAACAGCATTAATTGAGTGTTTGTTGACTTCAGGAGAGTGGTGGAAGAAAGATGTGGACGAGGTTTTGCAGCTGATGCTTGCAACAGGTGGTGATCCAAACATCTCTGATGCTTTCACCATAAACGGTCAGCCTGGTGACTTTTACCCGTGCTCAAGGGCCGGTAAGTGAGTTATCTTGTATCTTGCAACCATCAAACTGCGGGAAGATTTGGGTGGTACTGAGCCGTTAAAGCTATTTACGAAGAATCCACGTACCATACTGTTTAACATGAGTCTGGGATTCTCTTACTGCTTGTAATGGCTAGCCTGTGAGAGATTGTTGGTAACTGCTTTTCGGATTAGAATAAACCCGGAAGGAGAAAACTTTAGGTATGTACAACTGAATCATAGACAAAGATCAGGTTTCATATGCAAAAGATGAAGTCTGAAAGCTACCCATTCTCAATGGGAATCCGGTTTCAGAGGATTTGATATTTAAATATTGCACATGATGCAACGATATTGTAAAAACAGGCAGAAAAGCGCCGCTGTCATGAGTTGCAAACAATGCATAAGCATGCTATCTAGCTAGCTCACACATTCAGGTTAAGGGTGAGAAAAAAGATAGTTAAGGGTAGAAAAGTAGATCCGACACAATTAAATAAAATGTGCGCAGAAGTGACAAAAACGTTCAAGTGAAAGGCCGTATATTCAAGGTGAGAAAGTTTATTCTGATGAAGCTGACAATATAGGTAGATCAAAATGGAGGAGCTTCTGACAATATAGGTAGAGTAAATGAAAGTTAATTGTTTCATGACGTTAGTATATAGAGTGTATGCATGAAGAAACATGATAAAATCCTTTGCATGAGATTAGAGTTACGAACTTTTGGTCTTGCCAAGCAACACTCACTGAATAATTGTTTTTTCTCCATTTGCAGGGACATTCAAGCTTAATGTCGATCATGGCAAGACTTATTTATTCCGAATGGTCAACGCTGACATGAACGAGATCATGTTTTATAAGATTGCAAAACATAAGCTTACTGTTGTCGGTGCAGACGCTAGCTACACCAAGCCATTGAAATCAAAATACGTCGTCCTATCTCCTGGTCAAACACTTGATTGCTTGTTACATGCCAATAGGCGCCCTGGTCGTTATTACATGGCCGCTAGGGCTTACTCTAGCGGCATCGGCGTCCCCTTTGACAACACAACCACCACGGCAATTCTTCAGTACAACCTAAATTATGATCCATCTTCGTCACCAATACATCCTTCCCTACCCTACTACAATGACACTTCCTCAGCTTTTAGATTTCTTGGTCAACTCAAAAGCCTAAATAGTGATGACTATCCAGATTCAGTTCCGCTTAATGTGACCCGAATGGTGACCACCATTTCGGTGAACGCATTCCCGTGTGTTAGCCCCACCAATGCTTCATGTGAGGGGCCCAATGTTACGCGACTTGCTGCAAGCATGAACAACATAAGCTTTGCAAACCCTGATATTGCTATTCTTCAAGCCTACTATAAGCACATAAAGGGCGTCTTTGGTACCAACTTCCCTAGTTATCCCCCGCTTGTATTCAACTTTACTGCGGATTACATGCCTCTAGATCTAGAGGTATCAAGATTGGGGACAGAAGTGAAAGTACTGAAGTACAACACATCACTGGAGGTTGTCATGCAAGGTACGAACTTGCTTGCGGGGATTGATCATCCCATGCATCTCCATGGGAACAGCTTTTATGTGGTTGGTTATGGATTTGGCAATTTCGACGTAAAGAAGGATCCCTTGGCCTATAATCTTAAAGACCCGCCTCTTCGTAACACTGCTGCTGTCCCTAAAAATGGCTGGATTGCCATTAGATTCAAGGCAAACAATCCCGGTATGCGTCATATATTATACTCTGACCACTATTTTATGTTGTTAAACTTTACTTGTACTTCCTTCGTCCTTTAGACTACATTTTTCTAACCGTCTCAAATAGCAAATCCACTGATTGCTTAAAAGTAAAATTGTACCTGTAGAGTAGCTTTAAACTTTATTTTTATAACATTTGGCAATTCAAAGCAAAGTGCGTTTTCTTTTAGAACACTAGTATTTTGATTGTTGTGCTTCTTTTTCTTACTTTACCTTTGTTCTTTTTAATCAGGAGTTTGGTTTATGCATTGCCATTTGGAGCGTCACCTTACATGGGGAATGGATACGGTGTTTATAGTTAAAAATGGCGAGTGCCCCGATGAAAGCATACTGCCACCACCTCCAGACATGCCGCAATGTTGAAGTTAATGGAAATCTGCAGTGGGATATATATACTTTTCTACTTTTCTTCTAAATAAACCTTGGTCCTTCTTGTATGCAACTTAAAAAAGTTCTTCCACGCATTTGTAAACGATCTGAAAATATTGTTATGGTACTTTTGAGAGTGCTACTATGTTAGTGACAAATTGGCCTTGCTACAAGATAGAGATTTTTAACGATCTGCCCTTACTGGTGTACCAAAAGTTTGTTTTCAATTGGAATTGAGCAACCTTCTGATGCATTTGTGTATATATGTGCGCATGTCTGTGTATACACTTCTTTTTATACTATTTTTGGAAATCAAAGGTCAATTATATGGAGATGTCAAATATAAAGGTTTTTTAAATAATAGCATGAAAAGGAGGGAAACATATACTCAATTTGAAGCGAGCGAGAAAACCGAATTCCATACTCGACCTCATGAATACAGATAGAATACAGTAGCATGAAAAGGAGGGAAACAAATACTCAATTTGAAGCGAGTAAACATAATTTCATACTCGACCTCATGAATAGAGAGAGAGAGAGAGAGAGAGAGAGAGAGAAGACAAAGTCATTCTCATTTTGTAAATGAGTGTCTGTTGTTGCCATTTGTAAGTAGGAGTCGTTCAACTTATAAACATAAACTTGTAAGTAAAGGAAGTCTCTTCTAAATAGATAGACGGAGTAGTATATAAGTTTTCGAGATGATGGTTGGTCTAAGGTTCTAGTTCATAACTTTGGATTCTTAAATAAATCTGAATACTTCATAGTTCCGTTTCATGTACATTAACTTATTTGTGTCGCCTTAAGCAGGGAACTTACTTTATTCATTTAATGGTCAAGTTCCTGCCTATAAATAAACGCTTTAACCGTCAGACTTTTCCGAGGAAAGTAATGATGAATATGAGCATTAGTGTTCTACACAGCCACATAATGGCGTATTAGAGATGTAATTAGAATAACATTAGATATGGTTATGGTGGTGATTGTGGTTGTGATTGTGGTGGTGGTGGTGGTGCTTGTACCGGTGCTGAACATTTGCTACGTGATTTAAATAATCGAGACATATTTGACGCTAAAATTGTTTAAAGAGAATGAAAAATAAAATAAGTAAGAGTAATTAAATGCAAATGAATAAGAGTAGTAAATAATTAAATAATAGGGGAAAGTAGGGAATGACCCCCTCTACTTTACACGTTGTGCGATTTGCCCGCCACCACTTCAAAATTAACCACTAAACCCCCCCACACTTACATAAATTGGGCACCTTAGACAGAAACCGTTAAATTTAACAGCGCGTGGTCAACACGCGCGTTGACTAACGAATTTTTTTTGTAAATGACATTTTTGCCCATTCTGTTAGGGGTAATTAACTAATGACCCCCTGTACTATATACGGTGTGCGATTTCCCCCCCTCTACTTCAAACATAACCACTAAACCCCCCTAAACTTTCAACTTCTTTTTCTCTCCTCTCAAACTTTTTACTCAATCCCACATACACACACTCCATGCATACCCAGCACGCATGCACGAACGCGCGCGCACACACACACACACACACACATACCCTAAACCTAGACACAGACGCGCACCCACTGCAAACATACACACACTCTACTCGCATGCGACTATGTCGGCAACGTCATCGCAAATCTGGTGCAGCCCCAGCGGCCTGTAGCCAGTCACGGTGGTCATGTGACACTGCTTGGCGCGATGTTGCGGATTGGTGTGGCACGACGACGGAGGTTAGACATGCGATTTGGGGACGTGGTCGTCGATCGTGGTGGCAGGGATCTAGACGGATGTGCGGCAATCAGACGCCGATAGCCTGTGTCTGTGGGGATTGATATTACCGGTGTTGATTGCGTCGATCAGTTGGTGGCCGATGAAAAAGCCCTACTGGTTTACAGACGCAAGGTGGTGGGAAATGGCAGCGAGGAGGCAACTCACGACGATGTGTAGCCGGACAGTATAAAGTTGGGGGAGTTGGCCAGAATGGTGGTTACTGTGACGCTGATCATGGTAGTTGTTGCGCCGGTGATATACCAACGGCAATCGTGGTTCCTTTTTTTTTTGTAACTCCCTAGTGGTCGGAGAAAAAGATCAGTGGTTATGCTCAGTGAATCACCAATTGTAGCGGGGTTGACCAGAGGAGGAGGTGCAGATTGCGGCAATCCCTTGTTTGCGGTGAATCTGGTAGCGCAGAATGGGGTGGGGGACTGGTCTAACGGGTGTGGGGGGAGGGGGAATGAAGGGGGGGGGGGGGCGGGGGGAGGGTCATGGGCAACATTGTCATTTAAATTTAACGGTTTCCATTTAAGGTGCCCAATTTCTATAAGTGTAAGGGGTTTAGTGGTTAATTTTGAAGTTGAAGGGGGGAAATTGCACACCGTGTATAGTACAGGGGGTCATTAACTAATAAAGAAATAAGGGTATTTTGGTCATTTTACACTATTCATAACGGACCCGTCTAAGGTGCCTAATTTCTGTAAGTGTGGGGGGGTTTAGTAGTTAATTTTGAAGTGGAGGGGGGCAAATCGCACAACGTGTAAAGTAGAGGGGGTTATTCCCTATTTTCCCCTAAATAATATTTGTAATTGAAAATTAGAGAGAGTTAGTACTTAGTAACAAATAACAATGGTAGCAAAGTTTGTAGTACGTGATAAAAGAGAGTGAGAAGATTGGTGTGAAAACATGAAGAAGAGGGGGTGAATTTATAGATTTTTCAAAGTCCTCAAAAGACCAAAATGCTCCTGAAAACTAGCCGTTTATAGTTGTTGAGGAGAGTAAATGTGTAAAAATGTATAAAAGAGTTGTTAGAAACTTGTTGGACGAAAATGCCTCATAAACTAGCCGTTATATAGCTGTTATGGGGGAATAAAAGTAAAATTTTACAAAAAAAAGGCCATTGGAGGAAATCTAGGAAAAAGAAAAAAAATTCAAAAAACGCGGGTTGGTGCCGGGCCGGGCCAGAGTCCTAGCCGAATCTGGTTCATCCAGGCCGGCCCTAAAAAACGGGCCGATATCAGGCCGTGCCATTTTTTAGGGCCTGACTAGGGCCTTTTTAGGCTGGGCCAGACAGGACCATTTTTGGCCAATTTCACGGCCTGGCCTTGGCCTTGACCTTGGGCCCTATGGAGCAGGGTCGCACTGTTCATCTTGTAGTGCCGGGTCGGGCCGGCCCGCGGCACCACTACTTTCAATCTGGTTGTAACCGCATTTAAAACTTTTGTTCCCCATAAAAAGTAGTTCGTCTACTCTTGTAACTATGAAAAACCTCTATCATATATATATCATCATTCTCCTGTTTAAACTTAATTAAAAAAAGTATGATACTCAACATTGTAGCATCCAATGTTTCCTGAATCCGCACGTGCACAGGCGATGCACATTAGTTATATCTTGTACCAACTGAACACATATCACGTACGTTCGCATATCTTCTTTAGGTTGAAGAAAAAAAAAGCATGGTTGGTAAGGCACAAATCAAAGGTATGTAGGTGCATGCACTACCAAATACTCTTTTGTACTATAAGTCAAGCTAAGGATTATGATAAAAAGAGACTAGAAGCTACTTATAGCTGACGAAGTCAATGTTAACGAAAATTAGTACATGTGTATATAGCTCTTAAAGTTTTCACGAGTTCACGTGCATCTTCTGATGTGTTTGGAAACATCTTTAAACATGGGCCTTTATAGTTTGAGCTTGGCAAAAATATAGTATGCGACAATTAGGTCATAATGTTCTTTGTACTACCAGCTCGACTTATCATTCTTCCTCGTTCAATTGATACTCTTCATACAATCACACAGTGCAAATCCATGGGTAATTAATGGAGCTACTGTCTTAGTTTTAGACGTAATTTGGCAATCTTATAAGCCAGACGAATAACGATTCTTCATGAGTGCGTAAACCAAGGAAGAACTGAAGGAGAAAATGAACTAGATTACTGGTTACCTAATAACCAAACCAATTAAGTCATCTATACGTTCAGGGTGGGAGGTGATAAGAAAAGAGATTATTACATAGAAAGATTTTTAGCTGATGAGAGCGGGTGTCCAAACACGGCCTTAAAAGGATATACTCGACCACTGGAAAAATAGTGCAGTAATTTAAAGACATTTCTGGCATGAATTAGGATCAAAGCAGTGATAAGTTGCCATCAAAAGTGACTTTCTACTGAGTCTTTTTCACTCAATAAAAACGTAGTCTATGGCAGATCTAAAACGCTCACCAAATGTACTAAAATTTGCTTTCTCTCTCATGAAACCATATTACTTTCTCAATCATTTCATTCTATAACTGTGCTTATACAACATCTGTCATAACATTTCAAAAATAATATCTTTATCTAGTTTGGCTAACTTGAAAGGCCGATGGGTTACACGCTATTTTACATGGACTCGGTATGAGCGTCCGAGTCGAATACATATCCAAGTGTCGGATCCGTCTAATTTTTAAAACACAAGACACAGAGATACTGAAAAATATTCAAAATCTATTGTTGGTTTTTGGTTATTTCTAAGGTAAAATAGTGTTTTCTGTGATGCACGTGGTTTTAATTGAGACCTTGCCTCATTTTAAAGCCAAACCAATTAAAACAAACATTATAAGATAGTATTCATTGTATCATATTCTATGAGATGTGTCGAACACATATCATATACCCATGTCTAAGTGTCGAGTGTCCAACACGGGTACTTCAAGTATTTTGAAGAGTTCATGTAACATAGGTTACACGTGGCCGATAGATATATGTTCATTCATTGGAGGCTAATAGATGATCTGCAAATGAAGTTCTCACAATCTCAGAAAGGGATTATCTTTTCGTGTGTTTACCTGTAGAACTATTCAAGAGTCTGTTGAACAATAATTCCTGAATTAATAGAGGATGCATAAGTCAACTTCTCTTCTGTTTTTGAGTAACCAATATGACAAGATTATCTTTAGAAATCAGCATTAAATGTAGTCTCCCTTTCTTCAACCAATCCTGTTGCAGTTTGCTTTTAAACTCCTATAAATACCAAGAAGAAAGCTTTGCTGGTACGTAAGAAGTTGTACGAGCTGGAGATATAGAAATATTAAAAATGTGGCCTTGCAAGAAGAATATCATCTTTCATGTCGTCTTTGCTTTCATGTTATCTAATGGCTTCCTCCATTGCCAGGCTTGGTTTCGCCATTATGACTTTGTAGTAAGTCCTCTTAATCTTCTTGAAATGAAACTCTCTGCTTGAGTATTTTGATTGTATTATAGCTGGTATAAGATGCGCGCATGAAGCTATGCTTTAGAACAATCGTATGCATGTAGCAAATGAAAAGTCTAGAGAAGAGAAGTACTTGGCTCATGGTGATAAAAGTTTCATCTATGCGGACTTGTACGTATACGTTAATATTTGTGTACTTTGCTACACCATTCTCTTAGTAAAATTTTCAGCTCCAAGATAGACATTCAATCTCTAGGAAGATACTAATTTTGCTAAAGAAGTTACAGATATGCAGAGTTCTAATTAACTTGTGCATCAGTAATATGAATTTACCAATCCCGCATATTTTTTCTGGAAAATGGGTTTGTATTTAAGGTAAATAAGGTTGTACCAAGCAGTAAATGTACCTATTTGGAAAGCAGTATTTGCTTCTCTGAACTTATTGGCTGAAGAGATTATATTCTCTTATTCTTGTCAAAACCCGAGGATTTTCGAATAGGGGCTGGGCCGAAAGGCGTGAGTGCAGTAGACGCTTGAAAGACTATATGTACGTACTCTTGTTTACACTTGCAGGTGAAGGAAGCATCCTACACAAGATTGTGCAAAACGAAGAAAATTTTGACTGTGAATGGGAAATTCCCAGGGCCAACCCTGTATGCTTACAAAGGTGATACAATTATTGTCAACGTTCACAACAGAGCAAACCAGAACATCACAATTCACTGGTACGTATAATTCCTTTAAGAGAGTACTTTTAACACGATCACAAGTGCCCACAAATGATGCCAGATGGCGTTAACCTTTCTTGAATTTGGGGCTGAATCAAGTAATTACAACAAGTGTGCGCAACCCTTCAAATTTCAGGCACGGAGTCAAATTACCAAGGTATCCGTGGTCAGATGGACCGGAATATGTCACGCAGTGTCCAATTCAACCGGGCCAAAGTTTTCGGCAGAAGGTGATATTTTCACAAGAGGAAGGGACTCTATGGTGGCACGCACACAGCGACTGGTCACGAGCGACGGTCCATGGGGCTATTGTGGTATATCCAAAAAATGGAACTGGTTACCCCTTCCCCAAGCCTGATGCAGAAGTACCCATCATATTAGGTACAACCCTAGCATTTGACTCCATGAATGCTTCAACTCCATTTTTGTGCGTTAACAGCATTAATTGAGTGTTTGTTGACTTCAGGAGAGTGGTGGAAGAAAGATGTGGACGAGGTTTTGCAGCTGATGCTTGCAACAGGTGGTGATCCAAATATCTCCGATGCTTTCACCATAAACGGTCAGCCTGGTGACTTTTACCCGTGCTCAAAGGCCGGTAAGTGACTTATCTTGTACTTTGCAACCATCAAACTGCAGGAAGATTAGGGTGGTACTGAGCGGTTAAAGTTAATCATGAGAGATTTTCGGTAACTGCTTTTCGGATCAGAATAAACCTGGAAGGAGAAGACTTTAGGTCTGTACAACTAAATCGATCATAGACAAAGATCAGGTTTCATATGCAAAGATGAAGTCTGAAAGTTACCCGTTCTTAATAGACACTTTGAATACAGCGGTTAGATTTACCGACACTATTTCAGAGGATTTGACATTGAAGTCTTCCGCATGCATATGATGCAACGATTTTTACAAAACAGGCAGAAAAGTGCCGCTGTCCTGAGCTCATGGCCATCTTGCTAGCTTACACATTCGGGTTAAGGGTAAGAAAAAAGATGGTTAATGGTAAAAAAGTAGAGTCGACAGAATTAAATAACATGTGCAAAACTTAAAAAAACGTTCAAGTAAAACGACGTATATTCAATTCATGGTTGGAGAATCACCGTGGGATGCATGTAATCTACACAAGGTGAGAAAGTTAATTCTGATGCAGCTGATCAATCAATGCAGGGACATCAAAATAGAGATTCTGACAACATAGGTAAAGTAAATGAGAGTGAATCGTTTGATGAGGTTAGAGTGTCTATAGAGTGAGTTCTTTCCGAGCTACACCCACTGCATAACAATTTTCTCCCTTTGCAGGGACGTTCAAGCTTAATGTCGATCATGGCAAGACTTATCTACTCCGAATGGTCAACGCTGACATGAACGAGATCATGTTTTACAAGATTGCAAAGCATAAGCTTACTGTTGTTGGAGCGGATGCTAGCTACACCAAGCCATTGAAATCAAAATACGTCGTCCTATCTCCTGGTCAAACACTTGATTGCTTGTTACATGCCAAAAAGCGCCCCGATCGTTATTACATGGCCGCTAGGGCTTACTCTAGCGGCATTGGCGTCCCCTTCGACAACACAACCACCATGGCAATTCTTCAGTACAACTTAAATTACGACCAATCTTTGCCGCCAATACGTCCTTCCCTGCCCTACTACAATGACACTTCCTCAGCTTTTAGATTTCTTGGTCAACTCAAAAGCCTAAATAGTGATGACTATCCAGATTCAGTTCCGCTTAATGTGACCCGAATGATGACCACCGTTTCGGTGAACACATTCCCGTGCCTTAGCCCCACCAATGCTTCATGTGAGGGGCCCAATGTTACGCGACTTGCTGCAAGCATGAACAACATAAGCTTTGCAAACCCTGATATTGCTATACTCCAAGCCTACTATAACCACATAAAGGGCGTCTTTGGTACCAACTTCCCTAGTTATCCCCCGCTTGTTTTCAATTTCACTGCGGATTACATGCCTCTAGAGCTAGAGGTACCAAGATTGGGGACAGAAGTGAAAGTACTGAAGTACAACACATCAATGGAGGTTGTTATGCAAGGTACGAACTTGCTTGCAGCAATTGATCATCCCATGCATCTCCATGGGCACAGGTTTTACGTCGTTGGTTATGGATTTGGCAATTTCGACGAGAAGAAGGATCCCTTGGCCTATAATCTTGAAGATCCGCCTCTCCGTAACACTGCTGCTATCCCTAGAAATGGCTGGATTGCCATCAGATTCAAGGCAAACAATCCCGGTATATGTCGTATATTCTACTCTATATGACTATACTATATGTTCTTTAAATCTACTAGTATTTCCTTAGTTCCTCTATATTGCATTTTCTAACTGTCCCAAATAGCTGGTCCATTTATTGCTTATAAGTAAAAAGGAACATATAGTGTAGCTTGAAACTTTATTTTCAGAACATCTGGCGAACCAAAGAGTGTTTTCTTTTAGAACATTTCTATATTGTGCTTCGTTTCCTACTTTTCCTTTCTTCCTTTTTATCAGGAGTTTGGTTTATGCACTGCCATTCGGAGCGTCACCTCACCTGGGGAATGGATACGGTGTTTATAATTGAAAATGGCGAACGCCCCGATGAACGCATACTGCCACCACCTCCAGACATGCCGCAATGTTGAAGTTTATGGATATCTGCAGTGGGATATACACTTTTCTTTTCTAGTTTTGTTCTATATAAACCTCGGTCCGTTTTGTATGTTACTCAAAAAAAAATTCTGCGCGTTTATAAACGATTTTAAACCATTGTTTGTAAATAGCTATGATACTTCTTAGAGGACTACTATAATAGTATGAGCTATTGTTCTTGTTACAAAATAGAGATGCTTAACGTTCTGCCCCTATTAGCGTATAAAAAGTTTGTAATCAATCGAAATTGAGCACCCTTGTGATGCATTTGTGTGTGTATTTGTGAGGGAAACGGATCTTAATTTTAAAGTGAGTAAACAGAATTTCACATTCGACCTCATAGATGAGAGTTTGTTTCCAGTTTGAAGGTAAACAAAGTCTCTTATTAATAGATAGGCAGAGTAGTTTATACATTTTCAAGCAAATGGTTAGTATAAGGCTTCATTTGATAAACTTTGGATTCTTAAATAAATCTAAAACACTACATGGCTTCGTTTCATGTGCATCAACTCATTCGTGGCACATTAATAAGAGATTTTACTTTATTCATTTAATGTACAAGTTCCTGCCTATAAAATAAAGGCTTTGACTGTCAGACTTGTCTGAGGAAAAGTAATGATCAAGATGAGCATTGTCTACATGATTTCCCTCCCATGAATTTGATGTTTGTAATCAACTCGTGGTTAATTTGTGTGTTTGTTTATTGTGGCATTAACCAGTAACGTGAGATTTATTACATTATTACCAGGGCTTAGACTGGTCCTAGATACCCCTCTTCTCTGGCACCGGCCCGTTTTCACGTCTAGCCCGCTGGGCCGGCCCATGCCCGGCCCATTGACACTTCTATGGGAGACCTTTGATAAAGTTATACCTCCAGAAAATCTCAATTTCTCTTAAAAGATATTAAATCTTTCATCTTTTTCCGAAGGTTGAGGAGCCTTGAAGTGCTTACAATTTTTTCCTTTTTTGAGATAATATATCGGAGCAGCATTTGAAAACAAATATCTGAAATTAGATTGGCATTTTAACATTGATAACGGAAGCAAAGCAGAGATTTTAATAAGGGAAAAAGATCAACATGATAGTTTCTCACTAGGAAAAAGTGGTTGCAAATTTGTACAGTTGCATCTGACGTTGACAAAGCGCCTCGGCAATCACGATAATTAAGTTGAAAGAAGACTTCAAATTTCAGAGAGCTTTAAGTGGTTATAGTCAAATTTAAGTACCTGATTTGGTGAAAGTTGTACATCGAGCTAAGGCAAGTTTGCCTTCAGAATGTTGAAACACTTTGTTTATATTACATTATATTACATTATCTGTGTTTCAGAAAGTATATTCATACTACCTAATTTGTCTTTACTAAGAATTATGTGAAAAACGTAAAGTTCTAACTAGAGGCACAAGTCTGTTCTACATAGATTACAATGTGACTTAAGCACACAATTGTATGAATTTCTTACAAGGAAACAATCTTTCAGAAAGTGGAGATCCCAAAAAACTAGGTAAGGAACTAACAATCGTCGTAGAGTGACTTATTTTTCACAAGTCATATATATGTTTTTATGACATAATGTTCCTCCTGTGGTGTAAGGAAATTAATGGATCCTGTGAAGACATTCAAGGATAAGCTTTTCATAATCTCTTAACAAGAGTTCTATAGTTCATACGAGTAAGATATAATACAGTTAAAGTAGCATCTTTGATATGGTCGCTTCCTATATATGAGAATTGAGCTGGTCATCTAAAGGGCTCATGAAAACTCAAATAAGCATAAGGCCACAATGTGATAGCTTGAGAAACTTGGTTTAAAACACCTTGAATATCATTTGTATGCTGCGATTATACGTGTCTGCAAGTTGTCATGGTTTAAAGGCTAAGTCACTTTGACTCTAATATGAGAATAATGCTAAAATGAGTGAAATATATTTCAAGGTAGAGCCACTTCTGTCACGCATGGTATTCTATCTTTGCTTGAAATACTCACCTACTCTAAGAAGGGGGCCTAAAGCTGCATAAACACTCTGAGCCTCTGTTTTCTAATTGTTTACTTTGCTTTTACTAAAAGAAATGGAGAATTTTTGCGGTATTTGACGGAAATAGGATTATTAGCTAATTGCAACTCATTATAAGAAGTGACTAAGCTTTAACCCTCAATAACTAGGCCATTACATATAAAAAATTAGTTAGTCCTATTCATTAATCAAATAAGTGTAAATGATCACATGTTATTTGGTGAATTTAACCTTAAAACCGAAACACTTTTTCTATAACACTTAATATTTAATGTAAGTGAAGCATTTATGAATGGGTTTCCCTTCTTCTTTATAGAAATAACCACCCATCGGGTTACTACGGCTCCAATAAAAAAAAAATTCCCTCTTTTCCCAGCTTAAGTTTTTCTTTGAAGAGCCTCCTTCACCACCCCCCCCCCCCCCACCCCCACCCCCACCCCCACCCCGCGCGCACCCCGTCATCTTTACGTATAGACTAGCTAGTGTGATCATTTGCATTATACATATGTTTTCCCTAACATAATGTGCCAACTCTATGTCTTTTATTATGCTTAGCTTTGTTTTTAACAGAATAAGGTGTTGTGTGAACCGTTTGCTTCTTCAATAGTGTAACTGAAAGAAACTATGGCACAAATAAAGGGCTGGGTTGTTATATCCTGAAGGCAACATGCTCAGACTTATTGCACTCGGTAGTATACTGTAGGAGCAAGAATCGTCTTAATGAAAGTAACGCAATCGGCACCACTAATTTCTACTACTTTTTGAAAAGGATCATTGTCAAACGCTTGAATCATTGGTGTTACCAAGCTTGGCAAGAGTTATACATTTTTATAGTGGTTTCATACTCAAAATTAGCGAGGTAAAATCATAGTGTACGTCACTTCTGAACTTTAATTGTTGCTGATCTACTAAAACAAATTTACTATTTTTCTGTATCAGTTCCAGCAGCAAGCATCCATACATAGGTTAAGGTGGGGCAATGGCTAATTGGAAGATTCTCATTCGGGTTAGTAAAGAAATAGGATAAACATATGGGTAAATTAGATACGGCACTCCTCATATTTACCTAAAATTACACACGATGCATACTAATTAAGTATTTTTATTACATTAAGCTATACATTTTAATTTTTTAGTTAACAGAGTTAACAAAATCAATGAAATGACGGTACTACTCATGATAAACAATTTTTTACCCAATCTGTCATCCCTCTTAGTGAACCACTACAGCACACGCGCACGCGCGCGCGCACACACCCATAGTGAACCACTACGGTGTCTCTGTCATCCCCCTCTCCTTCACTTTCCCACCACCACCACCAAAAGCAAAACCACCAACTTCGGATTTACAATCTAACCACCGTTACAAGATCCACCTTGATTGGCTCCTGGCAAGTGAATTTTTGGGATGGTTGTTAGGAGGTTACAGATTAAAAGATTTGTAACATCGGCTTGGGGGCGATTGTGGGTTTGTTTTGGGGCAATGGTGGCAGGGCAATGAAAGGGGTAAGGCACTGGTGGTTATTGATGAAGATTTGCAGTGGTGGATTTGTTTTGGACGATGGTGGCAGGGCAATCGTGGGGGATGGGGCAATGGTAGTTGTGGTTGAGGATCAGAATGGTGGGCTTGTTTTGGGCGGTGGTGGCAGGGTAATGGAAATGGGTGGGGTAGTGGTGGCTATGGTTGAAGATCAGCGGTGTGAGTTTGTTTTCGGCGGCGGCGGCGGGGCAATGGTGTTTTTTGTGTGCCCCTATTTGTCGTTGGTGTGTTTATGTGCCTGTCGAGTGTGGGCAGTGGCTGGGCGACGGTGGCCGCGCCTGGGCTTTTTCTAGTAAGAAAGAGGAGAAAGACCTAAAGGTATTTTTAGTATCTAGTAATAAATTTATTGTTTCCCTAATTTTTCTGACGGTTTCCTATCGGAAGTAGGTTTTATGTAACTTAATGACAAACCAAAGGGGGCGGAGAGTAATAAAAATACTTAGTAGGCGTCGTGTGTAGTTTTATGTAAACCTCAGGAGTGTCGTGTGTAATTTACCCTAAATATATAGCACTGCAGTTAACTTATGGAGTCAGGTAAAAAATTTCCGATTTAATGAGGCTACATCCATGTTTTTCATGAGTAAACCACGTCTTTTCATGAAATTTTAGAAAATGTTAGATTAAAAATGGGTGGAGATTTAACAATAACGAAAAGAGGTTAAGGGTAATCTCTCTCCACTAATATTTTGGTCTAAATTTGAACAAACATATTTGTTAGTCTTATTTTTTACACACCTTAACCACACAATAGGTACAAATTTTTCTATGTTGCTACTATTCTTACAATCATGCTATAGCATTTCCATGATTAGACGACATAAAAAAACATATAGTAAGAAATATTTGCCACTAAAGAAGGTTTGAGGAACCGCTGTAGTAATATTTAGGGGTAATGTCACTCAACCCCTTAAGGTTAATCGACTTTCAAAACCTTATCTGTCAAACCAGTATCTTAGAAGTCATAACAGATATACTCATTCTTTGTAACACTATTTGTATATATTCTACATGTTTTTTACTTATCTTAGCATATTGTTGTATCTTTAAAGTACGGTACGGCCCCTTGTACTTTACCCCTTCCACACGTCCACCCCACTTTCAACCTTCATCCAGATAACCTAGATTGCCGCATATAACTCTATAATTAAAGAAATTATAATTTTGCATATTAAATAACTCAAGGGAAAAAAAGGCTCATCGAGTAAAACTAGCCGCAACACGTCACCCCCACACAAACTGGTTGTGGAAGTGTGTATCATGATGAGTTTGACGACCGAAGTGGGGCAGTGGTGATGGTCCCGACGATCGAGGGTTGTTTTGGAAGCCACTAATCTCTACCCATCACAAAGATTTTCGATTGGTGGTCACCGCAGGGTGGACATGCACAAATCTGCGCATAGACACATACACACGTGCAACTTTAGGCACGACATATGTGTGCATGTGTGTCGGTGCAGATCGGGGCAAAGATCCACGATTGTGGGTTATGCGTGCGCGCGTGTGTGTAGGTGGGTGGTAATTTACTTAAGATGGTTGCGAATCTTGAACGGCGGTAGCAATGATGGTATGGTCGTGGTAATTATAACGAGGTAGGTGGTTGTGAGCATTTACAACAACAATTGGTAGGTGGAGACTAGAGAGAGGGTATGACAGGGTGGGTATGGTGGCGGTGGGTGAAGACGAACATGAGGGAAGAGCAAGGGGTGGGTGTATGGTTTTTGTGTTAGAAGGTGGTTGCGGCGAGGTGGTGGTTACGAGCATTTACAACATATTTGGTGGGTGAAGACTAGGAGAGAGGGAAAGGGAGGAGAGGGTGGCAGAGGGGTAGAGCATGCGAGGCGGGGGTCTGTTAGAATGATGTAGAGAAAGCAAAAGACGGCATGTGAAAGGCCAATTCAAAGCAATAAAAGGGGGGGGGGGTGGGGGGGTGAATGAGTTATTTCGTAATATCTATTACTTCCATTTGTAGATCTTTAAGTCAAAGGACATACTTGAAATTCTCACGATTGACGGACACAAGTGTAATGATACCTTAATCTTAAGGGATTCAGTGACATTATCCGTGACATTTATGACTGGAAAAAAAAAATCAAAATATGGTTCTGGTTTCTCGGGTAGAATCACTTGAACATTCTTCACTTCTTGTAATTAGCAAAGCACAAGTAACATAAACAATCGTCTAGAGGTGAGGAAAGAGGCTGAGTAGACAATTTTGCTTATAGGTGTCCCGTCAACAAAGGTGGAGGAATTAGTGAGCGCTGACTGGTCAAAGATATAGTGGAAAAGATCAAACCTGACCAATGGAAGCTTTATGCTTAGATATAGGAAATCCAGCCGTTAATGATTTGCCTACATGGACAAAGCTCAAAAGGATGATCTCTGCAATAGACGGCTCATTGCTACCGGTGGTCGAAAATGTTATCGGTGGCCGGTCAAACTTTTTTTCGTGGTGTGTTATTGCCAGATTTCTTTTGGACCTCAAGTTTTGTAGTTAGGCTCGCTCTATTCTCAGCTAATTTCCCATCTCGCTCCCTTTGTTGGAATCCTTCTAATAGTTAGTACATCAAGGTGCTTTTGAAGGGTGTCTTTGGGTACCCTTTTAGGTGTTCTTTTTCCTCGCTTATTTGATTAGGGTTTTTGACTTAGACATGTCAAGTTGCTGTGGATATCCGACAAGTTGAAGCGTTAGGGGGTATGGTCTTTGAGACGTCAGGTTTAGATTCTAAGAGTTTGGGTAGAGGGTCGATCTTTGGAAGGTGGGCGATTTGGAATTATGCTTCCGCCCTTGTTTGAGTTTCTATTTTCCTTTTTGTATAGCGGGCAGGAAGGGCCTTTTTATTTTATTTTCATCACATTTTAGCTAGCTTTATTTATCAACCGGGATTATGCACATGTTAAATAAGTGCTTAACTTTAGAATCTTGATAGCCCATAACAAATGGCATTCCTTTTTGTATAGCTTAAGTGTAATACCACAAAATTTAGAGGTGGTAAATATATTACTGGTTGAAAAAAAAAAAAAAAATGATGATGATTTTTAGTGACAATTAAGACTTGCATTGTCATGCTTGTTGGGTGTCTTCATGAAATTGCGACACGTCGTGCTTCAGGCCTTGTCGTGCTTGTTAGGTGGCACAACCTTGCCTCGCCACCTCGTGCTTCAAGCCTTGTCGTGCTTTCTAAGTGGCACGATCGTGTCTTGCCACCTCGTGCTTCGTGCCTCGTCGTGCTTGTTAGGTGGCACGACCTTGTTTTGCCACGTCGTGTTTCTTTACACCTCGTGCTTCCTAGAAAATTCTATAAATAGGCCTTTGATCTTTTTTTTAAGTTTTTTTCAAGTTATCTTTGGCTTTCAATGGATACATACATAATGAGCGAGAGAAGAAGAAGAAGAAAAGAAGAAAAGGAAGAACAAATGAGAGAATCTTCTTGAATTGGCTTGGCCTAAAATTCTTTAAGGTAGGTTATCTTGTTCTTTTAGGTTTTAAAGCATGTTAGAGAAGTATTATGATGGTAGTAAAACACTTATATATATTTTCGAAATGATTCAAGGAGAAGGGGGTTCATGTATACTGAAATCTGCAAAAACAGTCATGGAATTAGAGTACTTTTGATGCTTAGAAATGTATACTTTTAGTTAAGATATGGACTTGGTTATTTTATATGTTACACTAGTACATGTATAGAGTATACATACCAAATTTCAGATTATTTCAAGTAGTATTTCTATGGTTTAAAATTCGTGGCTTGGAACCTATCTTGTGAAACTGTTGCTAGGCAGATTCTGAAGTTTGTCCTTTTAAAGGGCTTAATATGATCTTAAAACAATATTTTCGTGTCAAGTAAAATACTGGGATGTAGATATTTAAGTCTAGTTTTCATAAATATATAGTTTGACTGTAGAAGCCTTGTAATTAAATTGTTATGATTTTCGGAATACAGACTACTCCTGCTGCCATTTGAAATACTGGGCAGATTAGGTTACATGTTTGGCGTGTATTGTTGATAATACGGTAAATTGATGACATTCATGTTGACGTATGTACATGATTATGCATATCACGTGAAGGAGGAGGAAAAAAGTGAGTTGAGGGTGTTATTTGCCGGGGTTGGAAGTTATCCGGCCAGGGTTCTCGTTCTCGTTCATGTCTTGATAGTGCGCACTAGCTATGCGTACTAATTCTCGAAAGGAATTATTGGCGTGCCTGTGATGACGTTGGACTTCTTTTATCGAACCCGCTACATCAGTTGGTTGCGATACGAAAAGTCTCTCGCACTCAGGGAAGGTTGGCTCGTGCATGAGGGGCATATTTGCATATTGATATTCTCGTACTTGGCTTGTATTTGTCTTGAAATTTTTGTACTGTTTGGTTATTCTTGGCGAGATCAAGTTAATATTTAGGTCTTGCTTGTCATTCTCGTGTATGTTCTACAAGATTTCAAATCTTGCTCGATATGTTATTCTCGTTTCTTTTGAAGGCAAGTGTGAGCAGATGCTTGCATGTGTTACTCGATATGTTAAATTATTCTTAAGTACGTAGGTATCATCTGTTCAAGTGACTTGCATGTTCATACTAACTATACATAATATGATCAAGTCATGTTTGGACTTAAAAGCACCGGATACCCTACTGAGCCATTAGGCTGACCCATTCCCGATACCTTTTTTTCTAGGTTCGGAGTCGGAGTATTTGCCAAGGGACGAAGAGGATTACCTCGGGGAGACTCAAGAGTATTACGCTGGGTGAGCAACGTTTTAGTTGTTCTTATTTTATTTTGGAGTGTAGTACTTGTATAGAAGAGAGGTGGTCTGTAATATAATGTTTCGTTCAGTCTTTCCACTTATGGACGACTGTAATGTTTAAGCATGCTTCCGCTGTTTCTATTTGAGGTTGTAGTAAAGCTCTGTTTATCCTTGAGGTATATGTGTTAACTAGCCTGTTTAGCGTTGCGCCCCTTCCGGGGGCGTGACATTTAATGGTATCAGAGCTATAGTTGCTTGGAAGCCAGGCTAAGATCTTCGGAATTGATTAGTTTATTTGATTCGAAATTCGGTATGGCCTAAACATATTTTTCCACCTGTTCAGGTGTTATATATGGCGGGCCAGAGAGATGAAAGTACTGTGGGGCAGGGTACACAAGAAACTGATCCTAATTTGCGGGAGATAATTGGATTAGTTGGACGTATAGCTAATGCCTTAGAATCTTCACAAAATAATCAGCAACACAGTCAGGTTGGCGAGAGTTCTCAGGTGAGGTACGCTATAGCTACTGATGATCTGACCTTACTTGAAAGATTTGTTAAGCTTAAGCCTACTGTATTCGCGGGTGGCCCTAATTCAGATGAGGCAGAGGAATGGATAAGCAATAAGGAGAAACTATTTGAGAGAATGCAATTAACTCATTCATAGAAAGTTTCTTTGGCTACTTTTTATTTGAGTGAGGATGCGGGGTTTTGGTGGAAGACGATTGATGCGAAGTGGACAGCCGGTAATGTGATAAGAACTTGGGATTTGTTTATTACTGAGTTTAATAACAAGTATATTCCGGCAAGTGTTAGAAGAGATAGAGAATTGGCTTTCCTACAACTTGAACAGAAAAACAAGACTGTACAAGAATATGAAAAGGAATTTACTGCTTTAGCTCGACATGCTTCCTATCTGGTTGAGGGTGGTGATAGGAAAGCCAGAAAGTTTGAAACTGGCTTGAATCCTGACATACAGGAAGCTATAGCACCTCTTAATATTTCTGATTATCACGAGATTGTAGATCGGGCACTTAATATTGAGAGGACTTTGAAGTTTACACGGGCAAAGAGGGCACATATGAGTTTATCTAGGCCCCCGGTGCCACAGTGGCAGGCAGGAAGATTTCCTTCAACATCTGGTGATAGGAAATTTCTGAGAACAGATATGAGGAGTATGGCGTATACACCTAGACCCCAGACACAGGGATTTATGCCCCGACCATTTATAACTGGACCACGACCTCAGCCTAGGCCTGGAGTGAGGCCTACTCAGTATATACCACCTCAACAGCAGCCTGTACAAGCAGTTAGTCGATATTGCACATTTTGTGGTATGACTGGGCATACAGAAGAGGTTTGTAGGAACAGGAAGGGAACATGTTTTGCATGTGGGACACAGGGGCATCATATGAGGGATTGTCCTAAGAATAAAGGATCTGTGGCTATTACTGCTGGGGAAGCATCTGGTACTGGTATTGGTACCGGTAGAAGGGTGAATAAACCGACGATAAAGGCTAGAGCATTTGCACTGGGACAAGATGAAGTACAGGGATCGCCTGCAGTTGTTGGAGGTACTGTTTTAGTTTTTGGTACTTTGGCTAGAATATTGATTGGTCTTGTCTGTACACATTCATATGTCGCATCACATTTCTTACATCATTTGCCTATGATGTCAGAGTCTTTACCTTTTGTGGTCAAAGTCAGTACCCCTGTGGGTGATTCTTTATATACAGATAGAGTGTACAAAGCCTGTGAGATTAACATGAATAACCATGTACTGCATGCTAATTTGATTGCATTGCCTATGCGGGAGTTGGATGTTATTTTGGGTATGGATTGGTTATCCCACAATCATGCTAGTGTTGACTGTTTTGCCAAGACTGTTACGTTTACTTTACCTGATCAGTCGGTATTCATGTACATGGGTGATAAAAGTCCAACTGTTGTCCCTATTATTTCTGCCTTACGTGCTCAAAAGTTACTTGATAAGGGTTGTGTGGGATATATTGTGTATGCTATTGACTGTTCAAAGACAGTGACTAGGCTGGAGAACATCCCTATTGTTCAAGAATATTCAGATGTATTTTCTCAGGACTTGATTACTCTACCACCTGATAGGGAGATAGAATTTGTTATTGAACTTGTTCCAGGCACTGCACCTATATCCAAAGCTCCCTACAGAATGGCTCCTGCTGAGTTGAAAGAGTTAAAGCTGCAATTACAAGATTTACTTGGTAAAGGTTTTATTAGACCAAGTACTTCACCTTGGGGTTCGCCTGTCTTATTTGTTAAGAAAAAGGATGGTACCTTACGTTTATGTATCGACTACAGACAGTTAAATCAGGTAACCATAAAGAATAAATACCCATTACCCCATATCGAGGATTTGTTTGATCAATTGCAAGGAGCTAAGATATTTTCCAAATTGGATTTGAGGTCAGGTTATCATCAGTTAAAGGTGAGGGAGGAGGATGTCCCTAAGACTGCTTTCAGGACTAGGTATGGTCATTACGAATTTTTAGTTATGCCATTTGGGGTTACTAATGCACCCGCAGCGTTTATGGATTTGATGAATCGCATATTCAAACCATACTTGGATAGTTTTGTGGTAGTCTTTATTGATGATATTTTGGTTTATTCTCGGGATACCCAACAACATGCTCAGCATCTCAGACTTGTCTTGCAAACCTTACGGGATAAAAAGTTGTATGCCAAATTTGAAAAGTGTATGTTTTGGTTGGAACAAGTTGCTTTTCTGGGGCATATAATATCAGGTGCAGGAATATCAGTGGATCCGGCTAAGATTGAGGCTATACAAAGTTGGAAAACGCCTTCAACAGTATCGGAGGTACGTAGTTTTTTGGGGTTAGCCGGATATTACCGTAGATTTGTTGAGGGATTTTCTAAAATTGCTGGTCCATTATCCCGTTTGACTCAGAAGAAAGTAACTTTTATTTGGGATGATAAATGTGAGAATAGTTTTCAAGACTTAAAACATAGATTGGTCAGTGCACCTATTTTGGTTCTGCCTAACGGGAATGATGATTTTGTAATATACAGTGATGCATCTCACAAAGGTTTGGGTTGTGTGCTTATGCAAAGGGGTAAGGTAATCGCTTATGCATCACGTAAATTGAAGCCATATGAAGAGAATTATCCTACTCATGATCTAGAGTTAGCAGCTATTGTTTTTGCCTTGCATAAGTGGAGACATTATCTGTATGGAGCAGTATTTGAGGTCTACACCGATCATAAGAGTTTGAAATATTTATTTTCACAGAAGGAATTGAATATGAGACAACGTAGATGGATGGAATTATTAAACGATTACAGTTGTTCTATTTCATATCACCCAGGTAAGGCTAATGTGGTTGCTGATGCGTTAAGCCGAAAGAATATGATTGCTAGTTTAATGCTTAAGGAATGACATATGTTAACTGATGTGTGTGATTGGAGGCCACGCGCCACTAGGACGGGATTTCTATTTGCTAATATTAAAGTTTGGCCAGCATTAATGCAATTGATACGGGAAACTCAGGGAAAGGACCCAGAGTTGCTAAAAATTAGAACGGAGGTGGAGCAAGGGTTGCAACCTGAATTTTCATTATCTTCGGAAGATATATTGAGATTTAGAGATCGTGTTTGTGTACCAAATGATGCCGAGGTTAAACAGGAGATTTTGAAAGAAGCACATCAGAGTAAGTACAGTATTCATCCGGGTGGCACTAAAATGTACAGAGATTTGAAATCACATTATTGGTGGAATGGTATGAAAGGTGATATAGCCAAATTTGTTTCCAAGTGCCTAACATGTCAGCTGGTAAAGGCAGAACATCAAAAGCCGGGTGGTTATTTACAGCCTCTATCTATTCCTGAGTGGAAATGGGAGCACATAACCATGGACTTTGTGACAGGTTTACCGCGGACACGGGACGGAAATGATGCCATTTGGGTAATAGTAGACCGTCTTACTAAATCTGCACATTTTCTTCCTCTGAATATGAAATATTCCATGGAAAAACTGGCTAAATTGTATATCGATGAGATAGTTCGCTTGCATGGGGTTCCTGTTAGCATTGTTTCTGACAGGGATCCACATTTTACTTCTCGATTTTGGCAAGCTTTTCAGAAGGCTATGGGTACACAGTTGGCCTTGAGTACAGCCTTTCACCCTCAGACAGATGGTCAGAGTGAGCGTACTATTCAGACCCTGGAGGATATGTTACGAGCTTGTGTGATAGACTTGAAAGGTAGTTGGGATTCACATTTACCACTTGTTGAATTCTCTTATAATAACAGCTACCATTCTAGTATCGATATGGCTCCTTATGAGGCGTTATATGGAAGAAAATGTAGATCTCCAGTTTGTTGGTCAGAGGTTGGGGAAGGTAAGCTTATCAAATCTGATATTATTCGTGAAACCACTGATAAGATACAAGTAATTCAACAACGTATCCGTACAGCACAGAGTCGACAAAAAAGCTACGCCGACACTCATCGACGTGGTTTGGAATTTACGGTGGGAGACTTTGTTTTTATTAAAATTTCTCCAACGAAAGGAGTCATGAGGTTCGGTAAAAAAGGTAAGCTATCTCCGAGGTTTGTTGGGCCTTATGAGATTTTGGAACGGGTTGGTGATCTAGCGTATCGGGTTGCTTTGCCGCCTTCATTATCTGGAGTACACAATGTCTTTCATGTATCTATGTTGCGTAAATATCAGCCAGATCCATCACATGTGTTGCATGATCAACCGGTTCACATAGAAGCAGATATGACTTACGTTGAGCAGCCGGTGGAGATTTTGGATCGTCGGGATCAGGTATTGAGGAATAAGGTGATTCCACTAGTTAAGATTAGATGGCAATATCATGATATTGAAGAGGCTACATGGGAGCGTGAAGATGAGATTAGGTCAAAGTATCCGCACTTGTTCACGTGATCAGGTATGAATTTAGGGACTAAATTCTTTTAAGGAGGGAAGAATGTAATACCCCAAAATTTTGAGGTGGTCAATATATTACTGGTTGGCTGAGGAAAAAAAAAATGATGATGATTTTTAGTGACAATTAAGACTTGCATTGTCATGCTTGTTGGGTGTCTTCATGAAATTGCGACACGTCGTGCTTCAGGCCTTGTCGTGCTTGTTAGGTGGCACAACCTTGCCTCGCCACCTCGTGCTTCAAGCCTTGTCGTGCTTTCTAAGTGGCACGATCGTGTCTTGCCACCTCGTGCTTCGTGCCTCGTCGTGCTTGTTAGGTGGCACGACCTTGTTTTGCCACGTCGTGTTTCTTTACACCTCGTGCTTCCTAGAAAATTCTATAAATAGGCCTTTGATCTTTTTTTTAAGTTTTTTTCAAGTTATCTTTGGCTTTCAATGGATACATACATAATGAGCGAGAGAAGAAGAAGAAGAAAAGAAGAAAAGGAAGAACAAATGAGAGAATCTTCTTGAATTGGCTTGGCCTAAAATTCTTTAAGGTAGGTTATCTTGTTCTTTTAGGTTTTAAAGCATGTTAGAGAAGTATTATGATGGTAGTAAAACACTTATATATATTTTCGAAATGATTCAAGGAGAAGGGGGTTCATGTATACTGAAATCTGCAAAAGCAGTCAGGGAATGAGAGTACTTTTGATGCTTAGAAATGTATACTTTTAGTTAAGATATGGACTTGGTTATTTTATATGTTACACTAGTACATGTATAGAGTATACATACCAAATTTCAGATTATTTCAAGTAGTATTGCTATGGTTTAAAATTCGTGGCTTGGAACCTATCTTGTGAAACTGTTGCTAGGCAGATTCTGAAGTTTGTCCTTTTAAAGGGCTTAATATGATCTTAAAACAATATTTTCGTGTCAAGTAAAATACTGGGATGTAGATATTTAAGTCTAGTTTTCATAAATATATAGTTTGACTGTAGAAGCCTTGTAATTAAATTGTTATGATTTTCGGAATACAGACTACTCCTGCTGCCATTTGAAATACTGGGCAGATTAGGTTACATGTTTGGCGTGTATTGTTGATAATACGGTAAATTGATGACATTCATGTTGACGTATGTACATGATTATGCATATCACGTGAAGGAGGAGGAAAAAAGTGAGTTGAGGGTGTTATTTGCCGGGGTTGGAAGTTATCCGGCCAGGGTTCTCGTTCTCGTTCATGTCTTGATAGTGCGCACTAGCTATGCGTACTAATTCTCGAAAGGAATTATTGGCGTGCCTGTGATGACGTTGGACTTCTTTTATCGAACCCGCTACATCAGTTGGTTGTGATACGAAAAGTCTCTCGCACTCAGGGAAGGTTGGCTCGTGCATGAGGGGCATATTTGCATATTGATATTCTCGTACTTGGCTTGTATTTGTCTTGAAATTTTTGTACTGTTTGGTTATTCTTGGCGAGATCAAGTTAATATTTAGGTCTTGCTTGTCATTCTCGTGTATGTTCTACAAGATTTCAAATCTTGCTCGATATGTTATTCTCGTTTCTTTTGAAGGCAAGTGTGAGCAGATGCTTGCATGTGTTACTCGATATGTTAAATTATTCTTAAGTACGTAGGTATCATCTGTTCAAGTGACTTGCATGTTCATACTAACTATACATAATATGATCAAGTCATGTTTGGACTTAAAAGCACCGGATACCCTACTGAGCCATTAGGCTGACCCATTCCCGATACCTTTTTTTCTAGGTTCGGAGTCGGAGTATTTGCCAAGGGACGAAGAGGATTACCTCGGGGAGACTCAAGAGTATTACGCTGGGTGAGCAACGTTTTAGTTGTTCTTATTTTATTTTGGAGTGTAGTACTTGTATAGAAGAGAGGTGGTCTGTAATATAATGTTTCGTTCAGTCTTTCCACTTATGGACGACTGTAATGTTTAAGCATGCTTCCGCTGTTTCTATTTGAGGTTGTAGTAAAGCTCTGTTTATCCTTGAGGTATATGTGTTAACTAGCCTGTTTAGCGTTGCGCCCCTTCCAGGGGCGTGACATTAAGTTTTGGGCATAGTTATAGGATTTCCATTTTTTACAGCTTCATTTTAGCCCATAGATTTAGTCCTTTAATGTATATATATTGCTACCTGTAAATGAGATTAGACACAACAATTGATACCATTCTTGTCATGGTATTAGAGCCTAATATTTCCGTTTAGCCCTCTCTTTTTTTCTCTCCTCGTCCGGCATTCATCCTTCCCGGACCACTGTCACTAGGCTTCGTCAAATTCCAGCCTATTTTATTTCTTTTTCAGCCGCATAGTAACCGGCCTTCACTTCATCAGACTCTCAGGTCTCGTATCCTTCTCTGCTGGTGTGCAAACAATCCGACAGCACCTCTTTTCTCCCGGCAATCATTGCCGACGCACTCAATCAGACCCGCAATCAAGGAGCGGTGTGTTCCCATCTTCATCGACATGGCCAAGGACGCAGAAACCTCCAAGCCTAAGCACCTCGATCCAACTTCAAAATACTACTTGTCTAGTCAAGCAAACTCAACCGGCTCCTCATCTGGCCCACTCTAGGCCTTTTCCGCCGCGACACAGAACATGAGCCCTTCTCTCCACCAGGCACAGGCCGCCGCCGCTCTTCCTGGCCTGACACCCGAGTAGATGCAACGCCTCATCACTTTTTTGGAATCCTTTCCATCAGGTACAGACTCTCTCGTAAGCCTACCATCCGGTAAGCCTACCGGCCTTCTCCGGTAGGCTTACCGAACGGTCTACAAACTAATGCCATCAAAGCAGGAAGTGTCTCCTTGGCAGACGGCATCACTCTTCGCCACGTGCTCTATGTGCCAAACTTGGCTGTTAACCTTATTTATGTCTCTTGTTTAGCTACTGACGCTAACTACTTTGTGGTTTTCTCCCATGATATATGTGTATTGCAGGACCGCACTTCGAAGAGCCCGATTGGACTGGGTAAGATGCATCAGGGGGTGTTCGTGTTTCAGCCACCTCCTGCTGCTACAGTGGCGCCGTCTCTGAGTCTGAGTCCTACGAGCTCTGGCACCGGCGCATAGGGCATCCCTCCAGTCAGCCTCTTATTCATCTTCCTACAGTTTCAGTTGTTTCCCCTTCCCTTAAAACTATTTGTGATGTGTGTTGTCGTGCAAAGCACACTCGGACTATTTTTTCTGATAGTACTAGTCGTGCTATGGATATTTTTGTATTGATACATTGTGACATTTGGGACCCCTATCGGGTAAGCATTATTTCTGGTGCAAAATATTTTTTGACAATTGTGGATGACTATAGTAGAGCTGTCTGGGTTTATTTAATGCATGATAAGGGTCAGACTAGTACCTTGGTTTGAAACTTCTGCAATATGCTCCGTACTCAATTTGGCAAACTTGTCAAAATAATTAGGAGCGATAACGGCCATGAATTTGATTCCCAGCCCATGACCCAATTCTACAATGATCACGATATCTTACACCAAACCTCTATGGTCGATACACCCAAACAAAATGAGAGAGTTGAAAGGAAACACCGTCATATTCTAGAGCTCGCCTGAGCCCTACGTTTTCAAGCCAACCTACCTATTGAGTTTTGGGGGGAATGTGTACTTATCGCTGCTCACCTCATAAATCATACTCCTTCAGCCATTCTCAAACACAAAACACCCCATGAACTCCTCTTCCAAAAGGTCCCATCATATTCCCATCTTCGGGTCTTTGGGTGTCTTTGCTATGCTCACACAAAATCCATGGACAAATTTGCCCCAAGAAGTAGACGCTGTGTTTTTCTTGGGTATCCCCTGGGCAAGAAAGGTTGGCGGGTATATGATCTCGAAACTAATCAAGTCTTCTTTTTCGGGATGTGAAGTTTAAGGAAACGGTCTTCCCATTTGCCACACCTCTCGGCCCTTCTCCTACACCCGAGACCACCACTTTCTGCCTAGCAAGGGACTGTGCCGAACATCCTATGGCATCCCCTCCGATGTTAGGGGGAGACACACCACCAGCGACAAGGGGAGATCAGCCACCCTCACCGGTTGCCACTCATTCCCCTGGTCCGCCGGGTATCACTGCGGTTCCTGACCCCGAGATCTTCTCTCTGGCTTTTCCACCGAGTTCTCCTACTGCTCCGTCTCCCACTCTTGGTCGTGGGTGGTTTTGGAATTATGCTTCTGCCCTTGTTTGAGTTTTTGTTTTCCTTTTTGTATAGCGGCCAGGAAGGGCCTTTTTATTTTATTTTCATCACATTTTAGCTAGCTTTATTTATCAATCGGGATTATGCACATGTTAAATAAGTGCTTAACTTTAGAATCTTGAAAGCCCATAACAAATGCCATTCCTTTTTGTATAGCTTAAGTTTTGGGCATAGTTATAGGATTTCTATTTTTACAGCTTCATTTTAGCCCATAGATTTAGTTCTTCAGTGTATATATATTGCTACCTATAAATGAGATTAGACACAACAATCGATACCATTCTTGTCATTATTTGCTGGTTTTGAGTAAGATTTCTATCCTCTTGGTTATCGGTTTTTGAGAGTCTCTTTCGAAAAGTTGACTTTAGATGTCCTTTGTGGAGGCAGCGTTTGTATTGAGCTTTGGTGCTAGACGCAAGGTGCTAGGCCTCAGAAGATGGTGTGCCTGCTGAAGTTGAGAAAAGGGTGGATTCGCTCATGCCATGTAGACTATGGCAATTTTTGAAAGTTATAAATCTTGTCTTAGTTTAGAGAGTATTAATGTGTTCTACTAATTTCTTCTTTCTTTTGACTTTCTTGTTAAAAGTTTTTGGGCTTCTAAACCCATTTTAAAGTTTAGTATCCAATGCGAGTCTGAGTAGCTATTTATATCTTTTTTTTTTTTCCTGCAGAACCTTCAATTAGTTTAAGGGTAAAAGGTGAAAGTAGTGAAGCTATGCATTGTTATCCATTGTCTTTAGCTTTGGGATCGAAGTTAACTTATATGTATTATCCTCTTTTACTAATGAACTTCTTGGTCCCTTAACCGGAACGCAAAAAAAAAATTCCTTTCTATGCCAATCCAAGATTTTTTGCGTGCAAGCATGTGCCTGTATCCCCCAAATATTTTGCCCTTACCACTCTAGCTATTTTGGGGAGTGTTGTTTTTCAGTTAATCAACTTTTAGCGACAAAGAACTTAGTATCGCAATTATAAAGGCACAGATGGATGACAATAATAATATTTTGACTGAATTTTAATGATTAATACTAGTAGAAATCAAAAACTTTGTAGAATAATTTTTTCATTCGGCATTTTTTAGGTTATGCTAAATCTTATAGCCAAGCATACAACTATTCCTACGAATAAGCAGACATTATCTGTAACACTACAGAATAGGAAAGAATCACAAGAAAATCGTAGACCAAAAAATCATCCAAATCGCAACACTCCCCCTCAAGTTGGTGCATAGATATCGCACATGCCCAACTTGCTCAAAAGCTTTGAGACAACTCGACTTGAAACTGTTTTGATGACAATATCAGCCAACTGATCCTCTAATCAAATATGAGGCACTACCACAATCTTCTCGTCCAACTTCTCCTTAATGAAAAATCTGTCTACCTCCATATGTTTTGAACGATCATGTTGAACCAGATTATGAGAAATGTCACAGGCTTCCTTATTGTCACAATAGAGCTTGATTGGCTGCCTAGATATATACCCTATGTCTTGTAAAAGAAGTCTTAGCCACAATGCCTCACATACTCCAAGCGCAATACCTCTAAACTCAGCCTGCGCACTTGATCTTGCAACAACATTCTATTTTTTTTGCTTCACCATGTAAGGAGATTACCTCCTTCAGAGGTGAAGTAACTTGGAGTAGAATGCCTATCATCTACTGCTCCAGCTCAGTCTGTTGCCATAGATACATCCACACTTTGATGATTCTTATTTTTAGTGAATAAAATTCATTGTCAGGGAGCAGACTTCAGATACCTCAAAATGCATAGAACTGCATTCATGTCTTACTCTCCAAGATTATGCATAAACTGGCTAAAATGATGAATGCATAGGCCAAGTATGGCATTATGTATGCTATTAATCTAACTACGAGTCTCTGATATCCTACTTTATCAACTGGTACTTGAAGGGATTTAATACGTAATCTTAATCCTTCTTCCACCATTGTATCTACTCGTAGACATGCTAAGATACCAGTTTCCTGTAAAAATTCTAAGACATACTTTCTTTAAGGCAGAAAGATCTCTTTATTATACTGACACACTTCAATCCTAAGAAAATATTTCGAGGGGCCAAGGTCTTTCGTTTTGAATTCCCTCGACAATTGACCTTACAGAGCCTCCCTTTCTTCGGGGTCATTTTCGATAAGCACCGTATCATCCACATACACGATCAGTGCAGTGATCTTACGTTGCTTTTTATTCAAGAATAATGTGAGATCTGAATTACTCTGATGACAAGCAAGGGCTCTCATGGACTTTTTTGGGATTGACGTATCTCTTGTGATTTCTTGTAATTAGCTTTGTTGAAGATTGCGTTAGGACCAAAATCAGTCCTATTATCAAGGCCCACCTCCCACGGCCTTATCCGACGTGGAAGGCGTGGACCGAACCAAACAAGGAACTTGTCTGGAGGAAGTTCTTGGTAAGGATTTTCTATTTTTCATTGCTTTATTTGGTTTTAGAAGTACATTATTGCTGAATTTTTCTTGCTAATCATGTTTGAGATTGTGTTGAGTTATGTTTAGGACTACTTCAAATTCAAGTCCGACAGAGACCAAGAACTTGGGAGGCAGGCCTCAGAGTGGCATTGTTCAAAAAATTACAAGAACTGGATGCTCAATGCAAGGAGGTGTGCTCTAGCTCGGGCTAGCGCGACAAATATTTCTATGGCCAGGGACTTCAACCCTGAGTACTTCTCAAAATCCTTGTGGGGGCAGCTGGTGGATCATTTGGTGTATTGCTGAATGGGCCAAGCTCAGTGAGCGAGGCAAGGATATGGCGAGTAGTGAGAAAAAGATGAAGCATAGTGCTGGATCACGTCCATATGATGTGTACAATCTGAAGCTGAGAGAAGACGACCCTGACAAAAGGCCCTCTACAATGCTCTGAGGCTTTGAGTTCACAGAAAAAAATGGGAAGTGGATTTCTGAGAGCGCAGAGCTTTGCGGTGAGCAATCAACTATTCTTCACTTTTGCATTCCTATTATATCCTTATTAGTTGCGACATGTTGTTGCATTCAGATCGGGTGAAATATTTATGTGTTTAGAACGCGATTTCTCGAAACATCATTCAAATGTTCTAGAATACTTCAAGGCAGGAAGATCAAAAGATAAACTAGGAGGGTTGTAATTAGTTAACACGGTGGGGTGGTTACAAATTGGAAGAAGCCCCGTTAGGACACACACATCAAATATGGTAGGAGCCATAATTTTGGTCCTCAGCATAAAATCGTTAGTATTAGTGGACCAAAAACAAAAGGATGAGCCCAAAAGCCATCGATCCACTTTAGGAGGATTCTTAGACATGTGAATAAGCTCGTAAATACCTTGTCGTCTTTATTGATCGGCAAAGAAGCAGACAAACGATTGACCCACAAACCCCAATCGACATGAACAAGGGTCGACCAAGATCAAATCGGCAGCCCAGATTCATGCCAACCATTCTAATTCAGGTAGGGTGCGGTTAACAGTTTTTCTGACTCATCAATTGGGTATCCCTATAAAGATTAAGATTTGCTCCTAAAAGAGGGACCCAAAATATGAGGACTAATGAATTTTGGGCGTTTCTTGGAAGGATTTAGAATGCATGTGTCGATTGGCACGATATGAGTCATAAGGGCACCAACACCCCCATCGAGGGTTAGGTTGACAGATAACTCCACCTCCTTCATCGCCTTTATGGATTTGTTTCTTTTTTCCATGATTCTCGAGAGTTACGGTAAAAGAACAAGTGAAGGTTTTAGGTTATGGAAGAAGCAACAGTAAATAAATTCTTGGAGGTAAAACAAGTTCTATTAAAGTAGAGCAAGCTCAAGAGTTAGGCTTAGACTTAACTTTATCGAAACGGTTGAGTAATAGATGAAACCGCTAGAAGTTGTTAGATCAGGAATTAACTCGCACGACTTCACACATCGCACAAGTCAGAGGGGCAATGTTGGCTACATAAATACTTTTTCCATAGCCAATAGAAGCATAGGCACGTGGAGTGCTAATAACCGCACAAGGTGCTCGGAGAAACATGCATTCAGTAAGGTAATGGGCATAACTGTTACGGTTATTAAGATGCCGCCAATATGGATTTTCCTTTGCGCTTTTCGTTTTGAACATGTTTTTTACAAGATTATAATGTTGCAAAAGCCAATGTATCGGGTTGGCAGCATGTGTAGGGGACAGTCACACGCTCACACACCTAGGGAAAAAAGTGAGGATAAACAAAATTCTTGGTGATTATTTACGATTTAACCTTTTTATTTATTTGTTCGGAGAATTGCTAAAGAACCTTTGCTGACCTCCAACCTCTAGATACGCAAGACACAACTCACAAGGCGTTCAGGCCCAAGTGACGAGCGATGGTTTTTGGCCGAGACATTAAGGAGGTGTTTAAGAGAGGGAAGGCCATCCCCTTTGTATAGCCCAAAAGTGATTCCAATGAACCAAAAAGAAGAAGGCATGCCTTACTTCCCAGTACCTAGTAATCCTGGCTTTCTCTTTACGTCATAATTTACTTGGTAGAAATGGATCATTGTACAGTCAATGCCACGTCTCATTCATCACACATACAAACCATATACACTACTCTTTGAGCTAAGTATGTGCAAGTCTTTAAACACACAATTAAGCATATACAAATATGTTTCAAGATGTCTCCTTCCTATCATCATATAGAACTTCTATATGATATGATGATAGCAAGAAAGAATGTGCAATCTATCTACGGGTACTTCTATAATAGAAGTACCCATAGATATATTGCACATTATTTCTTGCTACGATCAAGGAAACAAACCCACAAACTCCACATATATAGCAAAGTCCCACCTTATGAAGCATAATCACTCCGAAATAAGCGGGGGGGGGGGGGAGGAAGAGTACTCATCAGAAACATCCACACACCACCAAAAGGGTGGAGGCTTGGAATAGAAAGTAAAAGGTGGCCATAGAATTGCAGACTTTTAAGGTGAGGGATTACCATATATAGCTGCAGCCCTGAGCAGAAGTGGATTCTTGAACGTTGGGCTGTGTCGGCTGGAGGTGGTAGGGGTAGAGGTGAAGAGGAAAATCGAGTTGCAATTCTGCCTGTTGCTTTTGTTCATGGTCACTCATCAACTATCCAACATTAGAACTTGTAGTTAATGACTAATTCAAACGTGTTTACTGTTGGAATTGGGTTTTAAACCCATTGTGAGAAGCAACTTTGACTTAATTCTTTAATAGGGTTCCAAACCAAGTTTTGGTTAGGAACAAATTAATTCATGTTCGTCTATTGCAATAGATGATCATGGTATATTCACATGTTTAAAACAAATGGAAGGTGAATGTGAAAATTGAAGTTAAAGTTGATGGTTCAACTTGAAGGGAAAAGAGTATCCCACATTGAAGAGATAAAGCCAAATTGTCTCCTTATAAGGCTTAGCCTTGAGCTAAGGGTTGGGCCCCTAGGAAGTACCCATGTTTTGTAAGGAGGGAGGACCTAGGTTGACCCAAGGTCCACCACACGCGCGCGCTGCCCACCCCGCCCCGTCCCGGTCCGTGGTCGTGGCTTGGGCTTGGGTCCATCAGGCTTTATTCTTTGGGGACAAATAAATTTTATTTATTTATTTTATTTTCCGAAAAGTTGTAACCTTTCCAACCAGTTATGAAGAGTTGCACCCCCCAGTGAATACTCACTGTATAAAAACCGAGTCAGTTACAGTTTATTTTAAGAACTGAATCCCGAAATCATTTTTTGTAATATTCTGTCTCCGAATTTCCTGTGTCCGAAAGAGTTCTGTGCCATTGTTTTGGTTCGCCGGGTCTGCAATTTGGAGTGCTCCTATTTCAGACGTATTGCCGTTGTATCCTGGGAGACTGTCGTCAAGAACCGTCAGCACCGTTGCGGGACGAATAAAGTCTTAAGGACAGTGAATCAAATTCACGCCTCGGCCTTTCCATTTGTTGTTCTGCATTTACTACTGTGAGTTATTAGACACAATTCTATTTCCAGTTTACGTTACTGCTGTTTTTGAAACTTTAACATATGCATGTTAGTAATTGTTCGAAACTGATTTTCTACACAAGTAAACACAAGTATATATTTTAACAACATTCTTAAGACTTTATTTCGCACTTTGTGTTGCATGTGTAGAATCATTGTTTTCGAATTTTGTAATGGTGTTTTCAAAACAGTATTCTCAAAACAGCGTTTTCAAATTTTCGTTTTCTTATTTGATTCTGTCAATCTATACTAAAATTATTTTCAGATTCTGAATTTAATTTTAGTGATACTAGACTCTGTTTTATACTATTGTGATAGACTGGACTGTTTATTAATTGTTGTTATATTATGTTCATAGATATAACAATGGCTAGTAGTGAAACCAATTCGGAAAGTGAACGGGTTAATCCCAACGTGCAACACAGTGGTGGAACTGTGTATGCGACGCCTTATGTGGCACCTACTCATGGTTCTATTGGACTTGGTGAAAGACCGAAAAAGTTCAACGAAAAAGATTTTAAGAGGTGGCAACAAAAGATGTTGTTTTACTTGACCACTCTTAACTTGGCAAGGTTCTTGCAAGAGGATGCACCAGATCTTGGTGAAAATCCTGACCGGCAAACTGTGGCTGCCGTGGAAGCTTGGAAGCATTCAGATTTCTTGTGCAAGAACTATATCCTCAATGGATTGGACAATGCGTTGTATAACGTATATAGTCCAATGGTTAATGCGAAAGCATTGTGGGAATCCTTGGAAAGGAAATACAAGACGGAAGATGTCGGCTCAAAGAAATTTGTAGTCGAAAAATTCCTTGATTTCAAAATGGTGGATTCTAAGACAGTGATTAGTCAAGTCCAAGAGTTTCAGCTTATTCTACATGATATTCATGGGGAAGGGATGGTACTTGGAGAGTCTTTTCAAGTGGCTGCTTTAATTGAAAAATTGCCACCTACTTGGAAAGATTTCAAGAACTATTTGAAGCATAAACACAAGGAGATGAAGCTCGAGGATTTGATCGTCAGATTGAGGATTGAGGAGGATAATCGCCAGTCCGAGAAGAAGGCCGGTAATTATCATCAAGAGGCCAAGGCAAATGTGGTCGAGCAAGGTCCATCAAAGAGGAGGAAATTTTTTGATTCTGATGGTCCAAGCGGAGCAAGTGGCTCAAATTTCAAAGGCGGTGAGAAGAAGAAGTTCAAAGGGAACTGCTTTGGGTGCGGCAAAGCTGGCCATCGTGCTAAGGATTGTCGCAAAAACAAAGGAAACTTTAAAGGAAAGAATTTTCAAGCCAATGTGACCGAAGTTACCAAGATCACCGAGGACGTGACAGATTTGAATTTATCTGCGGTGGTATCCGAAGTCAACTTGGTTGGAAATCCCAAACAGTGGTGGGTAGACACAGGCGCTACTCGACATGTGTGCTCCGAGCGAAGTATGTTTACTACGTATGAGAGCGCCAAGAACGAGAATCTGTTCATGGGAAACTCTTCTTCTTCAAAGGTGCTAGGAATGGGCAAGGTGGTCTTAAAGATGACATCCGAAAAGGAATTGAGTCTCAACAATGTGCTTCATGTGCCACACATTCGGAAGAATCTAGTGTCAGGCTCATTGTTGAGTAAGAATGGTTTCAAGCTAGTGTTTGAGAGTGATAAATTTGTACTCACTAAAAGTGGGATGTTTGTAGGAAAAGGGTACTTATGTGATGATCTGTTTAAGTTAAATGTAATGACCATCGTGCCTAAAGTTGTACCAAATTCCGATATTAATAAAAATATTTCTTCTGCTTACTTGTTGGAATCTCCTAATTTATGGCATCGTAGATTAGGTCATGTAAATTATGGTTCCATACAAAAGCTAGTGAAAATGGTTTTTTCCCTAAAATGGATTTTGACTCACATAAAGCATGTGAAATTTGTGTTGAAGCTAAAATGGCAAAAATGTCTTTCAAGTCAATTGAAAGAAGTACGGAACCTTTAAGTCTAATTCATAGTGACATATGTGACTTAAAGGTGGTACAATCTAAAGGAGGAAAAAAGTATTTTATTACTTTTATTGATGATTGTACGAGATTTTGTTATGTATATTTGCTTAGAAGCAAGGATGAAGCCTTGGAAGCATTTATGCAATACAAAATTGAGGTTGAAAATCAACTTAGCAAGAAAATCAAAGTACTAAGAAGTGATAGAGGCGGAGAATATGTTTTCCCTTTAGAAAAATTTTGTGCCGATCACGGAATCATTCATGAGACCACGGCACCGTATGCGCCTTAGTCAAATGGAATTGCTGAGCGGAAAAATCGTACTTTAAAGGAAATGATGAATGCTTTGTTGATAAATTCTGGACTACCAGATAACTTGTGGGGGGAGGCAATCTTAACCGCAAATCATATACTTAATAAAGTACCTCACAAGAAGTTGCAAAAGACACCTTATGAGCTATGGAAAGGTCGTCCTCTTTCCTTCAAATATCTTAAAGTGTGGGGGTGTCTAGCAAAGGTAGCTATCCCACCACCTAAAATGGTCAAAATAGGACCTAAAACGGTCGATGGGATTTTTATTGGATATGCAAGCCATAGCTCGGCATATCGGTTCTTAGTGCATAAATATGAAGTTGACGATATACACGTCAACACCATTATGGAGACAAGGAATGCACATTTCTTCGAGGATGTATTTCCTTGTCGAGTAGCACAAGAACGGAGTTCTTTAAAAAGAACTAGTATGGACCAAGAACCCTCACAAGAGGAAGATGAGCCAAGACGTAGCAAGAGAGCTAGAACGTCTACATCTTTTGGTCCTGATTTTCTAACATATTTGTTAGAAAATGAGCCTCGTACTTACAGTGAAGCAATGTCGAGTCCCGAAGCTCCTCATTGGAAAGAGGCTATTAATAGTGAAATAGAATCCATCCTGCAAAATCATACATGGGAACTGGTGGATCTTCCTCCTGGAAATAAACCATTAGGGTGTAAATGGCTTTTCAAGAGAAAGATGAAAGTTGATGGAACGATCGAGAAATATAAGGCCCGACTGGTTGTCAAGGGATATAGACAAAAGGAAGGCCTTGATTATTTCGATACATATTCACCAGTTACAAGAATAACATTCATTCGAATATTGATAGCTATTGCAGCTATTAATAATCTTGAGATACACCAAATAGATGTGAAAACAGCTTTCCTAAATGGAGATCTAAATGAAGAGATCTATATAGAGCAACCCGAGGGGTTTGTAGCTCCTGATCATAAGAGGAAGGTGTGCAAGCTTGTTAAGTCACTTTATGGACTAAAACAGGCTCCGAAACAATGGCATGAAAAGTTTGATAAAGTCATGATCGAAAATGGCTTTAGAATCAACGAATGTGATAAATGTGTCTATGTTAAAGGCACGGAAAAAGGATATGTCATTGTTTGCCTTTATGTGGATGATATGCTCATTATCAGGAGCAATAATGAATTCATTAAGGCTACAAAGAAAATGTTGGCCAGTAAATTTGATATGAAAGATATGGGTGTGGCTGATGTTATACTTGGTATGAAAATTACCAAAACATCAAATGGACTAGTCTTGTCACAATCTCATTATATTGAGAAAGTGCTAGACAAATTTAAAGATATGATAATAGTCCGGTTAAGACACCGCTAGATGTAAATTTACATCTAACAAAGAATACTGGGGAAAGAATATCTCAATTAGAGTATTCGCGCATAATTGGTAGCCTAATGTATATCATGTATTGCACGAGACCCGATATAACATATGCTGTCAGTAAACTGAGCAGATATACTAGCAATTCGGAGAAGAATCACTGGATAGCTATTGTAAGAGTTTTAAGGTATTTAAAATATACCTTAAACTTTGGTCTGCATTATACAAGATATCCAGCTGTATTAGAAGGATACAGTGATGCCAACTGGATATCAGATTCTAATGAAACAAAATCCACAAGTGGATATGTGTTTACAATAGGAGGAGCAGCTATTTCTTGGAAATCCTCTAAACAGACATGCATTGCCAGATCCACTATGGAATCTGAATTCATTGCTTTAGATAAAGCATGAGAAGAAGCGGAGTGGCTTCGTAATTTCTTGGAGGATATTCCAAATTGGCCTAAGCCTGTGCCACCAATTTGCATACATTGTGATAGTCAATCTGCAATTGGAAGAGCACAAAGCAGTATGTATAACGACAAGTCTACACACATACGCCGCAGGCACAATACCATTAAACAATTACTTTCTTGTGGAATTATTTCTATTGACTATGTGAAGTCAAAGGATAATATTGCGGATCCGTTAACAAAAGCTTTGACTAGAGTGAAAGTAAATGTGTCATCAAGGGGAATGGGTCTTAAGCCTATGAACTAAAGAGTTGCCATAATGGAAACCCTACCTAGCTGACTGGAGATCCCAAGATCTAGGTTCAAAGGGAAAACCGAATTATGTAAATGTGACTCAGACAGAGCACTGTGGGGGGTTAAAACCCTCGTATCCATTCCTATGATGAGAAGACAATGGCACCTACAAAAGGTTACGTTAAGCTATGCTTTTAATGACTCTTATATCTTGGAAATCTAAGTGGGGGTGCGGTAGGAACCTCTTAACAAAAAGTCACCTATGTGAGTAAGAAGTCACCTACAAAAGGTTAAACTTGTAGTTAATGACTAACTCAAACGTGTTTACTGTTGGAATTGGGTTTTAAACCCATTGTGAGAAGCAACTTTGACTTAATTTTTTAATAGGGTTCCAAACCAAGTTTTGGTTAGGAACAAATTAATTCATGTTCGTCTATTGGAATAGATGATCATGGTATATTCACATGTTTAAAACAACTGGAAGGTGAATGTGAAAATTGAAGTTAAAGTTGATGGTTCAACTTGAAGGGAAAAGAGTATCCCACATTTAAGAGATAAAGCCAAATTGTCTCCTTATAAGGCTTAGCCTTGAGCTAAGGGTTGGACCCCTTGGGGGTACCCATGTTTTGTAAGGAGGGAGGACCTAGGTTGACCCAAGGTCCACCACACGCGTGCGCCGCCCGCCCCGCCCCGTCCCGATCCGGTCCGTGGTTTGGGCTTGGGCCCATCAGGCTTTATTCTTTGGGGACAAATAAATTTTATTTATTTATTTTCTTTTCCGAAAAGTTGTAACCTTTCCAACCAGCTGTGAAGAGTTGCACCCCCCAGTGAATACTCACTGTATAAAAACCGAGTCAGTTACAGTTTATTTTAAGGACTGAATCCCGAAATCATTTTCTGTAATATTTTGTCTCCGAATTTCATGTGTCCGAAAGAGTTCTGTGCCATTGTTTTGGTTCGTCGGGTCTGCAATTTGGAGTGCTCCTATTTCAGACGTATTGCCGTTGTATCCTGGGAGACTGTCGTCAAGAACCGTCAGCACCGTTGCGGGACGAATAAAATCTTAAGGACAGTGAATCAAATTCACGCCTCGGCCTTTCCATTTGCTGTTCTGCATTTACTACTGTGAGTTATTAGACACAATTCTATTTCCAGTTTACGTTACTGCTGTTTTTGGAACTTTAACATATGCATGTTAGTAATTATTCGAAACTGATTTTCTACACAAGTACACACAAGTATATATTTTAACAACATTTACTTCAACAACAGTTATTTCAGAAAATTCCTTCTAGTTAGCATGCCATGCAGCATCTATAAGAACATGCATGAAAACAAAAAGTACAAAGGTGGCAATGCTGTGGGAAAAAATCTCCATGGCAAATGCATTAATTCCATGTAACCAAATATGACGTCAAATTAACAAATGATAAAGCATGAAATCAAGACGAGATACGTGATTTGGCTGTGCGTACTTGCAAGGAAGGACAAAGAGAATATTCATTGATAGCAAACATTGGTTATACACAAAAGGACATAAAACCCCTTCATGAGCAGTTCCTAGGTTTTCTTGCTTCTTTTTCCAGAGATTTAAGCTTTTTTTTGGCATCTTAGTCTGATATTAATTTTTCAGTTTCCCAAAATAACTGTTGATCAAGGGAAAAAAAGTTTTGGACTTCCGAACCTATATCGATGTTACTTCAGTGTAATGTTTTTTGAGCACCAAAGTCAATGCATCACATGAAGACATGAGAACAATAACTTTTTTGCTTTCTCCTAAGATGAGTTCTAATAGTTATTAACTCCAGGTTGATTGAGGATAAAATCTTCTTGTAAATCAAATATGTTTGTCACAGTAATAAGGCTGGAGACTTAAAGGAAAGCCCTTTCTCTCCTCAGAGATAGCCAGGATAGCTTATCCTTGTACTAATATAAATACTTCAACACTCTCTTGATGTTGGTCTTTTCCTCGAAACTTGACCGTGTATAACATTTGGTGGGGCTGAATCTCTTTCTTTTTTTTCACATATATATCTTGTGAGCTGATTTTTTTTTTAATATTGTTGTCCCATATATTTTTTGTGGTGTAAACTTTTCGCAGTAACTAAAAATAACAAAACAAATTGTGTCGTCACTGCTTACTGAAACTATTCACGTGCAACGCACGTGCAGAACAACTAGTATAACACAAAAGATGATCTCAAGACACGTCAATTTAGGCGTCAGCTGTGTATGACTCTACGCGGAACCCGTCGTAAATTTATTTTTAACCGCGACAAGCATCAAATTTCTACTTTTTTATGATCAAAATGTTATATATCGTCGCATGTGATGATATCCATGAGTTTTGATGGTGCGTGGATATATGTTTTCACTCCATGGTAACATGATGAACTTTGTGACAGGGGTTGGCATTGCCGTAAATTCATGTAGGAATTAAAGATGGTGGTTGATATAGCTAAATATATCCACCCAACCAACTGATGACACGTGGCATGGTTGACTTTGAGTGGACTAAGGAATTTGTATCGGGACAGATTCTAAGAGAGGTGATAGAAGCCGTTTAGGACTCAATTGCTAAAAGGAGAGTCCTAACATGACTCTAATACGTTAAGGATCAGTCAGAAAAGAGTCCTAATGAAGAGAGGAGTCTGGAAATGGCCTATATAATGGGAAAATCCTCAGGTACACAAGGAGGTTCACACACACAAACACTCAGTACATTTTCTGTTATTCAGAGCTCTACCCTAGTAGCGACGTTCTGTATTTGCCATCATCGGAGGCTAAGACACCGTCACAAAGACACAAGCCGCGACAATGGTCAGCCATTTTGATGACCGAAACTTACCAAATCAGCCATTAATGTACAATAGTTAACCACCAGAAATGAGTTTGCCTTAAGTTCTTAATTTTGGTTGTGGACAAACTTTCAAATCTCTTGTTTATGAATATGAAATAATAGATTAATGTGCAAACAAAAGTTGCTTTTGGTCGTGATTTTTGGTCGTTGCCCGCACATGGAGTAACTTGAAATAACTGATCCAATGCAGATTGAAGGTGCTTTTCACATCAACATCTTTGGTCGTTGCCCGCACATGGAGATCGTAACTTTTCTTTGCCTTTGATCACGATTTTGATCCAAAATGAAGTCATTGTCGCAGATTGAAGGTGCTCCCATGGCAGATTAAAAACAAAAGGGGAGGAGCGAGAGACATGAGAGAGAGAAGAAAGGAAAGAGGTAGCAACCTCTTGTGACGTTGTACACCCAGATTCTCATCTTTTTGACATCTTTTATTAGCTTCGTGACGTGACTATTTAAGAAGAAGTCCTATGATTTGGTAGAAAAGAGAGAGAGAGAGAGAGTAGAAATACATAATTAAGTATCCTTTGAAGGACCACTGGATCTCCTCCAGCATCTTCCCCTTGGTCTCGAGGACCCAAATGGATATAAATGTCACCGTGAGAGAAGAGAGATAAGAGAGTAATGGAGGTTTAGGGTTTTCAGAGGGTTTGGTAAGGGAATGGACTGATTTGCCCATGCCAAATCGACATGTGATGTGCCCATGCTGACTTAACGTTCAAATTTCAACGGTCATCCAATTTTGGAGTCGTTTGCTATGATTTTGTCAATCTCAAGGAACACTATTACAAAAGTTGTAAACACGGGGAGCGAAGTGCAAATACGTGTAAACCTCAGGGGACAGTTTTGTCATTAACCCTTTCGCAAATTCAAAGAGTCCAAATCACGAGGGCCATTTGTTGGCACATAATTTTTTTAAAAAAAAGATAAATTCAATATGAAAGTATATTTGGTTGACAATTAAACCCAGTATTTTTGTTGAGAAATCGGCCAAAATGAAGCCCAAATGTTTTAAAAGTCCATTAGCCTTGCAATGGGCTGGCACATTTGGGATCAAATACGGGACTTTTGAAAATACTATCTTTCACAATAACTAAATGGATAAATACTTATCAGTTTTATGAGGCTCAACTGCACAAGATTTATCACGTGTTATCCTCATTATCTATGACGAGCCATCATGGCACACGCACGCGATGCGCGTGTAAAAATAAAGTTAATAATAAGAATTTTGTTAAGATGATGATCAAGCATCACGTATAAGTGTTGATTATCACATTCGGCAAAATAGATTTTAAATTATGAAAACCAAACATGTCCTTAAGGTAGTTATTTTGTATTGTTTAAGTTTTTATTTTGTGTCATTTATCACCCCAAAAAAAATATTAAAAAAGCTATAGGATGTCAAGTGTCAACATTCTAGATAAGTAGTTATGTAACACAAAAATGGGTGTTACACAAAAAAGCTCATTTTCTTTATGTTATAGTATAGAGTGTCGTCCAACCCTTGAAGGCTCGAGCTGGTTATAGAACGAGGGAGCATGGTAGAGAGAAGGGCGGGAAATTGGAGAAAATTTGGCGAAAAGAAAGAGAGAGAGCCTCTCTAGGCAGAAACAAAAAGGAAGAGAAGAGAAGAAGAAAGACGTACAAGAAATAGGAAAGGGAAGAAGAAAGGGAGAAGAAAATTTTTCTTCTTCATGAAAGACAAATCCCAAAAAGAAAGGAAAAAAAGGAGGGGTTAGAAGGGAAGAAATGGAGCCAAGGTGAACCCTACCTTTTTTTCTCTCCTATTTAATATTTTTGATGTAATATCATTTTATGATGTTATAGTTAAGGACCTCAATTAAATGCATGAAAAAAAAATTAAAAGCTATTCGATTCCTATTATTGTTTCATTTGTGTTTCTTTAATCTAGCTAAGTTCAAATAAAAGTGTTGCCCCTCTCAAATAATAACCTCATTATCAAAAGTGACAGGGAAATTTTCCATGCAACGTTCGTTGCTTCTTTCAAAATCAATGCCCTAGGCCCATAATTTTGGCGTCAACGGTAAGCTCTAACAAAGGCATGATTATTTGCTCTCCTGCTGGCGACCCTTTCTTGTTCGTTAAACCTAAAATTGAGTAGTTGCAAGTACATTATTCGAGAAAGCCTCACTTCCCAATAACCACGCCATCGACCTTTTTTAGGCTTTTTATCAGACAAAAATCAATGACTTCAACAAGAATCTTAACAACCGCAATGCCATATTAAAGGCAGAGAAACAACGAAGAAGAAAGTCGGGCCATCAAAATAAATCAGTCTAGTGCCACCACTGATGGAAGATAAACCATTCTGAAGAGACCAACAAGGGAACATAGTGTTGATGTGCTTCAAGGAATTACAACTAACTATAAGCAACCTTAAGAAAGGTTCAAATATTACTAAGCATGTTTCTTGTATATTTACTGTATGATGCGGGCATAATGACTGTGTGATAGTTGTTACATCCTTGATGGCAGGCGGAATTTATGTAAATATGTATAGAGAAGTTGAGTTGTATCAAAGCAATGAACAATCAACAAAACTAGGCAAAATGTTGCACTGGATCCATACAATGCAAGCACAACAATAGTAATACACAGACCTTAGTGAGTAGGAAGATACATGTTCATGGATGTCCAATTACAAGCATAGGTTCCAATCAAGATTGTCATGTAACAAACCCTACCCTAGGAGGAGGAGTTGAAATCCGAGGGGGGAAAGAGGGACATCGCTTATGAGTTAGAGTGTCAAGAATAGTCAGACTGGTGAAGTCAAATATCTCAATTTTGAACCAAGAATCATTAGTTGGGCCACAGGTGAAAGATGCATTTTGAGATCGATTCTCACAAAGTCAGCTTTGGTTCTGAGCTAGGAGCGCCAAGTTTAGCTAGTATGGATTTTCCTTTGCGCTCTTCGTTTTGAACATGTTTTTTACGAGATTATAATGTTGCAAAGGCCAATGTATCGGGTTGGCAGCATGTGTAGGGGATAGTCACACGCTCACACACCTAGGGAAAAAAGAAGAGGATAGACAAAATTCTTGGAGATTATTTACGATTTAACCTTTTTATTTATTTGTTCGGAGAATTGCTAAAGAACCTCTGGATACGCAAGACACAACTCACAAGGCGTTTAGGCCCAAGTGACGAGCGATGGTTTTTGGCCGATACATTAAAGAGGTGCTTAAGAGAGGGAAGGCCATCCCCTTTGTATAGCCCAAAAGTGATTCCAATGAACCAAAAAGAAGAAGGCATGCCTTACTTCCCAGTACCTAGTAATCCTGGCTTTCTCTTTACATCACAATTTACTTGGTAGAAATGGATCATTGTACAGTCAATGCCACGTCTCATTCATCACACATACAAACCATATACACTACTCTTTGAGCTAAGTATGTGCAAGTCTTTAAACACACAATTAAGCATATACAAATATGTTTCAAGATGTCTCCTTCCTATCATCATATAGAACTTCTATATGATATGATGATAGCAAGAAAGAATGTGCAATCTATCTACGGGTACTTCTATAATAGAAGTACCCATAGATAGATTGCACATTCTTTCTTGCTACGATCGAGGAAACAAACCCACAAACTCCACATATATAGCAAAGTCCCACCTCATGAAGCATAATCACTCCGAAATAAGCGCGGGGGGAGAGTACTCATCAGAAACATCCACACACCACCAAAAGGGTGGAGGCTTGGAATAGAAAGTAAAAGGTGGCCATAGAATTGCAGACTTTTGGGGTGAGGGATTACCATATATAGCTGCATCCCTGAGCAGAAGTGGATTCTTGAACGTTGGGCTGTGTCGGTTGGAGGTGGTAGGGGTAGAGGTGAAGGGGAAGATCGAGTTGCAATTCTGCCTGTTGCTTTTGTTCATGGTTACTCATCAACTATCCAACATTAGAACTTGTAGTTAATGACTAATTCAAACGTGTTTACTTCAACGACAGTTATTTCAGAAAATTCCTTCTAGCTAGCATGCCATGCAGCATCTATAAGAACATGCATGAAAACAAAAAGTACAAAGGTGGCAATGCTGTGGGAAAAAATCTCCATGGCAAATGCATTAATTCCATGTAACCAAATATGACGTCAAATTAACAAATGATAAAGCATGAAATCAAGACGAGATACGTGATTTGGCTGTGCGTACATGCAAGGAAGGACAAAGAGAATATTCATTGATAGCAAACATTGGTTATACAAAAAAGGACATAAAACCCCTTCCTGAGCAGTTCCTAGTACAGCCTCAGAATTACTAGAGGAAACACTAAAGCGACAAAGTCCGCTAGCTCCTGTACGTTCGATACTAATAGTTTCTTCGATTGAAGCTCAAAGTTCTCCCATTGTACACACTGGATGGGGCACAATAAAGGCATCATACCACAACTTTTGGAAACAATCTTACTGGAGTTGGAGGCCCCGTTTAGAGACCATTCTTGATTTTCTTGCTTCTTTTTCCAGAGATTTAAGCTTTTTTTTGGCATCTTAGTCTGATATTAATTTTTCAGTTTCCCAAAATAACTGTTGATCAAGGAAAAAAAAGTTTTGGACTTCCGCAGAACAACAAGTTTTGGCCTTGAGCATAAATGAGAACCAAAAAGTAGATGTAATTCGACAACAGGCCATAGAAACTGAAGGAAGAAACACGAATAGAACTGAAAACAAAGCATAGTAAAGGGATATACATTTGAAAATAAGATTGCGAAAAAGGTTGCTAAAGTTGTATTTTAATGCTAAGTTGATCAAAAATAATGTTCCTCGTGTACTCACCTGTTAGGAATAAAGTATCCTTGTGTGTACTTGTGTAGAAAATCAGTTTCGAACAATTACTAACATGCAAATAATAGGGTTCGAAAAACAGCAGTAACGTAAACTGGAAATAGACAGTAGTAAATGCAGAACAGCAAATGGAGAACCGAGGCGTGAATTTGATTCACTGTCCTTAAGACTTTATTCGTCCCGCAACGGTGCTAACGGTCTCTTGACGAAAAGCCTCCCAGGATACAACGGTAGTACGTCTGAAAATAGGAGCACTCCAAATTTGCAGACCCGACGAACCAAAACAATTAGCAGAACTCTTTCTCTCTTGGACAAGCAAAAAACAGACGGACAAGACAGAAGAAAATATAATTCGGGATAACTCTTCACAGCTGGTTGGAAAGGTTACAACTTTTCCAGAAAATAAAATAAATAAATAAATAATTATTTATTTAAGTTTGTCCCAAAAAGAATAAAGCCTGATGGGCCCAAGCCACGGACCGGGACGGGCGGGCGGCGCGCGTGTGGTGGACCTTGGGTCAACATAGGTCCTCCCTCATTACAAAACTTGGATTACCCCAAGGGGTCCAACCTTTAACTCAAGGCTAAGCCTTATAAGGAGACAATTTAACTTTATCTCTTCGATGTGTGATACTATTTTCCCTTCAAGTTGAACCACCAACTTCAACGTCAATTTTCTCATTCACCTTTCATTTGTTTTAAACATGTGAATATACCATGACCATCTATTCCAATAGAGGATCATGAATCAATTTGTTCCTAACCAAAATATGGTTTGGAACCCATTACAAAATTGAGTCAAAGTTGCTTCTCCGTAATGGGTTTAAAACCCAATTCCAACATCACCCAGTGACACATCTCTTCATTTTCTTTCTCCAACAGTTTCTCCTGAAACAATCAAATAGCAGGTCAAATTCAGCGCCGGGGGGGGGGGGGGGGCAGAGAGAGAGAGAGAAGGATTAGTATTGCGAAATTACCGTCCTCTGTAGATTGTCCAGCTGCTGCTGCAGTAGTTGATACTGTATAAACATCAATAAACCATATTAACAATCTGCAAACTCAAGCATGATGATACTATAAGAATAATTAAATTTCAAATATTTTTCTTCCAAATAGGTCCCTCCCTCCCTCTGCCTCTCTCCTTTTAGTTGCAGGATTCTCCAATTCTATTAACCTACCTGCTCCAGAACCTCGCACCATGTCCTTCTGTCTCTATGTTTTAGCCGCTAGTGATTTTCCGAGTAATCATCATAATCTTCCAAATCAATCACCACAATCAAATGAAAAGCGAGCCCAGTGCATTGCAGGCATACGAAAATCATGAAACAAGGAAGCAGTCGCTTCACTAGTGGGGCTAAGGCCGCGTCATCAACCCGCTAACTCATATCGACACAAAAAATGACCAGCTGGTTCGTCGGGGTGTGTGTGTCCGTGTCTGTGTGAGCAACTTCGCACGTAAATCACAATTAAATTTCGACTAAAACGCAACGGAATCACTAAATGATGACAAGAATCAACCCCATAGTTGATTAACTGATTACGAAGACGCTATTTGCGTTGCAAGTGAGAAGCTTCACGTACCTGCATACGGAGTTCGCCGAGTAAGAGACTCCGGCGAGTTGGGGTGATGCTACAAATTACAACCGGGGTTCCAATTTTTATTCAAGCCGGGTTTATAATTGCTCCCCCCAACAGTGCCTTATTTGGGCGTGCATTAGAAGAGCCGGCAACTTGTTCTAGTAGCTAGATGAAATCCTTTGGCCAATTTGATTAGGCTGCTAGCTATTCCCGCGGTAGTGGGTTCAAAGACGGTGCATGAGCCAAGAAAGGTCCTAGTATATATATTTATATTTATATTTATATTTATATATTAATTAATTTATAAATGAAAAAGAGCTTTTGCCTCCCTCCTAGTTCCGTCTCAACCGACTGAAAAATTTAGATATTCTTAAAGCATTTATATTATGTTATTAATTTACTAAGGTTTGCTTTTGTTAATTAAACAAGTTTTGATAGAGTTTGAGTTAGATTTGTTCCTAACTTCACTAAAAGTGTAATTTATTTGTTGGTGAGGCTACCGTTGTTAAATGAGATAATTGGCACTCTTGTTGGCAAATTCTAAGCCAATTATTTGGGTGTTCCAGTTGCAATAAAAGGATTGCAAAAAAAAATTAGAGCGACTGACAAAGAAAATTTCAAGCTGGGCTACTAACAACATATCTTATGCTGACATGGTACAGATTGCTGAGTGAGGGTTGATCAGTATACAAGTGTACTAGTGTACAATTGTTTTGTTGCCAAAAAGGATTATTAAAAAGGCTTTTATTTGGCGTGGGAAGGATGTTAAACGTACTGGGGCAAAAGTTGCTTGGAAAGACTTATGCCTTCCAAAAAAAGAAGGTAGTTTAGGACTAAAAAGAATGGCAGAATGGATTAAGCCTGCAATATAAGCACATATGGGATTTGGCTCATAAAAAAGACTCATTGTGGGTCAAATAATGTCACATATACATCATAAAGGAGAAGTGCCTATTGACTTGGTGCAAAATAATGAAGATCAGGGATCTATTCAGTCAATTTTTCAATTATAAAGTGGATGATGGTAAACACACGTGGTTATGGCTTGCTAGATGGATTTCTGATAGTACCTCAATCAACAAGTTTGGACAAAGACTCTGGTTTGGGTTGAATGCAAAACTTTTTCCTGCAATATTTATGTATTTGCAGTTCACTCCTTGTATTTTTAATTTTGATTATAATGTCCTCTGTAATTGACAATGTCATTGTAAACGAGTCCAAAACTGGACCTCCATCTATTTTCGGGCATTAAATCTGCATGTACTACTCACATGCCATTTAAGTATAGGCATAATTGTCCATTCCCTTACCCCTTTTTCCTGAATTGCCTCACACATGTTTCCCTCCAAAAAAATCTCTCTTCATACACACACATGGGTGTTTTCAGGTATAGGGTTTCAAGAGAGAACTATAAAGAGAGAGAGAGAGAGAGAGACACACACACAGAGAGAGATAATTTCCACTCATGGCTCGTGTATACTGTCAATGTAGTGAGAGAGCAATCACAAGGACCTCGTATACATACCAAAATCCAGGATGAAGATTTTGGAGTTGCGGCAACAAGGTGGGCTTTCTATATCAACTTTTATTCTTTCCATTTTATTTATCTGAAATAACACTTCCAATGCTTTCTTAATAGATTGGTAGGTGTGGGTTTTTACTTGCTGCGACCCTCTAGTTAGGATTAACAGGTCAAATGAGAGAATTTGGATGATTGTTGTAATTAGTAGTTGGGTGTTATTTTTCTTGATTGTGCTTGTAGTATTCTATCAATCTGATGATGGTGTAAGAAAGACTCAAGGTGAAGATGTGGAGAACATGTAGAAAATGTTAAGCATGTACTAAATTAGGGAGATGTGTAATGTGCTGAAGCAATGTACTGAATCAAGGTCCCCCCTTCGACTCGTTCCCTTGTTGTAATGGTTCCTTTGATACATATCTGATTATAGTCAATGACAACTATGTTTCCTGTAATGATCATTGTTCATTAAACTTTAACGGATTTTGATAAATATGTCCCTAAACTTTAACGAATTTCGCCAAATATGTCCCCTAAACTTTGACGAATTTTTGACATATCTACTTTGAGCAATGATTGCAACTTGTCACTTTGTTGTGCAAACTTTGCTAAACAAGGCTTACAATCAGAGTGGACATCAATTCTAAAAGAAAACACAATAAAGAACGCAACAATACATTAAAAGGAAATCTTGACATCGTCTAAATACCATGCAATTCAGTTACATATGTTGTGCATTGAAGTATCCAAAAAACCATTCAATTTAGTTACATATACTGTGCAAAAACCATTCACTCAGTTACATAGACTTTGCAAAAAGTAGCCACCCTACCAATTTATCTACTTTGTCCAAAAACCAGCCACCTACCAATGCATCTGTTATGTCCAAAAACCAACTACCTACCAATGTACCTATTGTGTCAAATAACCTGCTAACCTACCTACATTGTGCACAAGAATTAGCACCCAACCCCTAACTTCCTAAGACTTATGTTTACCCTTGCCCTTTGTATTAGGCTTTTGCTTTGGTTGTCCTTCACCTTGACTGCTTGTAGCTACCATTGGTCTTGCATTTCTTTCTCCTGCATCATTAGTACTTTCTCTTTGAGATTGAGTCATTTTCCTTTGGCTTTGGCCTTCCCTGGCAATTGCCTTTGGTTGTCCTTTAACAGCATATGTCCTCTCTTTCCCTTTGTTTTTGACCACCTTGTCTTTGAGCTTCCTTGGCAGTTGCCTTTAGTTGTCCTTTGGCAGTAGCTGTCTTTTTCCTTTGCTTTGACCACCTTGGCTTTAACCTTCCGTGGTAATTGATACTCCAACTCCAACAGCTCCATCCTTAAAGTTAGACAAGGCAACATACTTCTTGCCCCCTTTCATTATGAATGGACTGTCTTAGCTTGATGATGGTGGTGCTCTACAATGCTTGGTATAAGCCATGCTAGTCTTTAAGATCTTGACTGTGGAATTGGCATAAACCCTTATGGAACCTACATATCATTCATTTCAGTCAATGTCTTATAGATGTGGAAGGGAAGTGTAAGTTGCACAATAAACCCAAAACATAGTCTTACTTGCTTTGTTACACTGGAGCTTGCTGGAACATTACTTGGTTGAGATGTTGTGGTCTTCCTTCTAGGCTGCACAGAGTTATATACAAGTAAACATACATTATGCCAAAAGACATGGACAATTATAAGCAATTTTGAGTAAGGGTGCGTTTGATAAAACTGAAAATTAAGTGTTGAAGACTTAAAGTACTGAATTTGTAAAACTAAAAATTCTAAGCAGCTGAATTTTAAGTACTGAAAAAATATTTGTCATGTCTGAAATTTAAGTACTGAATCAGTCTATTCTGTTTGGTAAAACAAAACAACTGAAGTCTGAAAACTGTTTAATTTGACACTAATGCCCTTTTACTCTGTTTTTTTTAAACATTATCAACATTATTATACAATTGGAGAATTGAACGTATTACTATCTCAATAACGGATACTTGAAATGTAATTTGACAATCGGGATAGCTCTGAAACACAAAAGAATATTCAAATCAATCACATGATAAGAATTAGCAACTAATGTTTTGAGAGTCAAATGTCACGCTATTACATAAATGAACTACAACCTCAAATTAAATAATTGAGTTGCAATCTGCTCTCGTAAGTTAACCATAAAAATTTGATCAGCTTGTCGTGCTTCTGCTCCCATATCTACTGCATTTTCGTTATGGTGCACCGTATTCTCAAGAATATCCCCATTGTCAAATCGCTCAAAAAGAAAATCTGTAATAATCGTCTTTCGAAGGAAATTATGCACCGTTGCACAAGCAATAACAATATTTCTCTGTACTTGAAAAGGATATGGTGGCATCCTCTTTAATATTGGGAAACGAGCTTTAAGGACTCCAAAGGAACTCTCAATGACATTTCTTAATCGAGCATGTGCGTGATTAAATCGTTCCTCCTTTGTTCTTGCATGATGACCATGTGCAAAGTCCGACAACCAATAACGCACATTACGAAAAGGCGCCATAAATCTACGAGTATGTGAATCTGCAGCATCACATAAATAGTACTTATCTGCAAGAAATTCGTTTTTTTTTTAAGACTTTAGTACGGTTTTAACATGAATTGCAATGCCATTAGAAAAGCACCATATCTCAATACCTGGAGGAGGAAATGGGAAATGATTAACAGGATCACGCATCGTTTCTATTAACACCCTCGAGTCATGTGCTACTCCCTCCCAACCAGCCCATAAAAATGTGAAAACCATATTAAAGTCACATATTGCTAGTACATTTTGATAGCATTCACCCGTTCCTCTTCCTCTGTATCGTACTTGCTGATCAAGAGGTACGACGGCATGAATAAGTGTTCCATCCAGTGCACCCACTGCACCCTACAACAAAAGGTTAACACCACACAAGTTACAAGTCAGTAATTTATGTCTATAAGCATTCTCATGTTCCATTAAGAAAATAAAAATAAAAACTTTAACGATATCTAACTTTGTAGTTGTACCTGAAATATGTGCCTGAGCCGGCGATGGTGCCGAATTTGATTGGCATTAGGGTAATATGTGGTTGGAACAATCATTTCCTTTGAAAACTTTAGCATGGCCGATAACACCTCGTGGAAATACCTATGCACAGTATGTGTAGAATGATTGAATCTTCATTTGACAAAACGAGTTCTTGTGTTATGACTCAAAATTACCAAGAACATTGGCATTTTCTCCCGTATCGAAACATGACGACTATCCTTTAGCCACCCTCGTGTGCGAAAGTGGTTACAAATGTTCAAAAACGCTTGTTTGGGCATCCTCAAAATCTCTTGAGAATGAGCAAGATTTCCATTTATTATCTCATCCAAATATCCAGCTCCACTAAGAGAAGAATTTGTATCTGGTCTTCTCTTAGAACGTCTTTGTTTCAAAATTTTCATTATGAGAATGGTTGCAACAACTCTTAGAGCATCCTTTTGATTTGTGGTCACCATTCTGTACAATTTGTTTTAGGACAATATAAGTGAACATTAATGTATAATCAATAATCAACACAATAAACGATGAGCATGAATACCACATCATAAAGCAACATTAACCAACATTGTAAAGAAAATAGACATTCTAATTACTAAAAGATAGATAGATGTCAAGAATCACGCTCCAAAAGGCAACAAAAAGTATATAACAAAAAGCAAGAAAAATCTGATATCAACTTCCTATTATCGCATTTCTAATCAAAACACTAAACCAACCAAGTCACGTCACAGAAGTCCTAACTTTTTCCCATTCATTTGTATCCAAGATTTTCTAACTTCTTCTGGTGTTTGACTGAGCATCATCCACTGTTCCCTGTATGCTTTACTTTCACAAAAATACTGCATGCAACGATGTATAAGTGATCAGTCATTTGTAACGTTTGCATGTCATTTAGAATACGGTTGCACTCCTCCATGCCTGGCCCATCCGATTTCTCCAAAGTTTTAGGAACCGCAGTTAGTTGGTCATCAAGCTTATCAGACTTGTCTTTCTTATGACGTTTGACTTTTGATTTTCGTACATCCATCGGAGAATCAGGTGTAGGAGGCACGTCAAAGTCATCGTCTACATGTATTTGAGAAGATGGCCCACTGTCTGTTGGCAACCCATCCTTCGATGGACCCCAAGCTTCCTTCCCAGTTGCTCCAAGACCATCAAATAATGCTTTCATCTCATTTGCATACTGTAATCCAGCATATCGAAATTGTTTCGCATCTGAATTTGCCTGTGATACATTGTGTATATAGTTTAGTTAGACATAAATAGTTTTTTAATATTTTTTGAAATGCATTTCAGGTTAATGAAATCGTACCTTTATGTAGTCATCCCATTCATCTGGACTCCAGTTCACGGTGTTTGTCACAGGATCGTAACCATTTCCAGTCTTTTCAATTAGTTTGGACCATACACCATATTTGTGTTTCAAATAATTCCACCGGTTCTTGAGTTGTTTTTTATTGAGGACAATACCTTTTTTCTCCTTCAATTTTTTAATTAAGTTATCCCATGACGCCTTCTTCAAACTACCTCCAGACTTTCCACCATCTGATGCTTCTACAATGCATGCATCTATGAAAAATTTATATAGTTCTGGATCCTTCCAGTTTGCTCTAGAACCGTCACCCGAAGCCATTCCTATACAAGTACTACACTATTAGATACTACTATAAAAACACAAATACAATGTGACAAGGTAAATTTATAATGACTGTCATAAATTCTTTGATGTGGGCAGCTGATAAGTGCCAAGATCATAGCCTAGTATGATTCATACCCTACAAGCCTATATTTATTGTTGTCCCAGAAACCATCAGTCATCTCTTAGGAGATCTCTAAGTGCATTCTGATTCAAGAGGGTTACAAAAGGCTGGAAAAAGGTCCTACCAACTAGCATATATCACAATAATGGTGCAATATTATTTTACAAAACTAGAAGCATGTCAAAAGTATGAAACTGCATGAAACCCAAAAATCTGAACTGGACTCCATGACTTCATAACAATTGTGTTTGTTGAATCATATATTTAAGTACATACATTCGGGTAAGTTTACTTTCAGTAAGAATCAAAGTACACGCTTCTTGGGCAGGACATAAACTCATTTTTCCCATTGCACGCGACAACTAAGATCACCATGGCCTGTAATTAATCCCGAGGCTAGTTTTTCTGATATTAACATTCTTGATAATACTGTTGTTCTCCTAAAATCAATAGCATTTCGTCGGAATACATCCTGTCTTTTTACCTTAGTAGTCCTATGCATAGACAGATGTACCATGCCAACAATGCCACCCTTGTTTATTCATCCTGTTTTGCTACAGGAAACTCTGAAGAAAATAGATATCAGATCTGGTTTTGGAGAGGGTAAAGGAAGATAAGAAACACTTAAAAGGGGTTCTGGTACTTCTTTGCTGGGTTCTTTCAACTAAAAAGATCTAAGTGAATAGTTACTTCAGCTTCAGTATCTTGGCAGGGAAGAAGAGCTACGAGGCAATGAATTTAGGGAACAAAGATGGGGAGTGAGGCAGCAAAAAGTGGTTGCCAAAGCATTTAAAACTATCCTATTTCACTGCTACTTTTTAAAAATTTCCCCCTCCATCTAAGGGTTGTGTCCCTTTATAAATAGAGAGAGAATTAAGCAAATGGGCAAAGTCACAAGACACATGCAATAAACAACTAAATCTGGTTGGCTTGATAAGAGTAGCAGCTGGATATTAACTCCATTCTCCAAGCAGGAGAACATGAAGCTTGTTGGACGCCTTATTCCGTCACCCGAGATCCAAGTCAGTATATATCTAAATTCATTTTGGTGAAGAAAAGATAGAAAAAACCTCTATCGTCTGGATCTCCCACACCAGTCTATTTACTATGAATCTGTTTTGAGTTCTAACATATACATTTAAGTGCTCTTCATATCAATTCGTCATGCACAGATTGGTTTCAATTTTTTGCATATAACAAAGATCCATATAAGAAAGATCCATCTAACAAATACCATGCTTTAAAGGAATCACACATGCCATTTAAATAATGCAGCAGGAACAAGGGGAAAATAAGCAAAAGGAAAAAACACCAAACCCAAAACCCAAATTAAAGGAAGAAGAGAAAGTAAAGACACATAATTACCCTGATAACAAAAATATAAAGGCACTAAACCATATATGCTGCTGCTATTCCAATTCGAATGGCACAAACCTTTGACAAAAAAGGCAAGAAATGCTAGATTTGGTATGATCTGCACCTGAAGTTCAGAAACAAACTAGCAAGCCTGTGCTGGATTAACTTTGCACTATTGTGCCAACTTTTTTGGGTTTTTCTAACTACTAGTGTATGTAACCTAGAATCCAGATTTGTAAAATCGAGAGAAACAGAAATGCCCTAATTACATGTTGATATCAGAAGAACTAATTACATGTTGATAACAAAATAACCTAGAATCCTGAATATAAAAAATCGGCAAAAGTCCTCGAATCTGAATATAAAAAATCATGTACCTGCAATTATGGTAGAAATATGGAGAGAAGAGATCACTTACTTCAGGTGGAGTGATGAGTCGTTGAGCAATCTGGAGGAGGCGCAGATGACAAGTAGTGGAGAACCCAGCGGGAAGAAGGACCAGACAGATAAGGAGTAGTGAGGGCAAATCAGTCAGATACGGTAAAATGTTTTAATGACCAAATCGTTGAGCGTGTTCTGTGATAAGTGATAAGTAGACATGAGTGACTTAAAATATTGGTCTTCAATTAACTTACAACTTATTATTTTAAGTGGTAAAAAAAATGCGTTACCAAACGCACTTAATTTAAAATCACGGAATATGTTCAATTTTAAGTGCTGAATGACGTTATCAAACACACCCTAAATATACATACTACTATTTTTTGCATTGGTTGAGCTATGCCTTTATCTGTTGGAAACGTTGTTGCATCTCTTTGTCCATCCTCTCTTGACTAATACCCATATCCCTTGAGAACATTCTCCCTATTAAAGAGGTAAACAATACATTATGCTAACTAAAAAGTAAAAATTAAACTAAAGAATACAAACACGATCCAGTTACTTATAATTTTCCATTTTGTCTTCCTCTGTCACATCTCCTTTGATTATGCACAAGCTGTTGGCATAAGCTGCATCTCATAGTTGTCACTTTCCTTGCCAATTTTATTGTGTTCATGTTCTCCTCAGCTTCATATCTTCATATCTATTTCTTCTCTTCATGTTCTTAGGTCTGTCACTTGGTCTTCTATAAGTGGGGAGGAAAATGAATGGTGAATCACTTGGAGGCCACATATTAGGACCATTTATTGGGTTAACAATGAATGTATAAGCCTTCTTATGTATATCTACGTTGTAGCACTCATGGATGAAATTCTCTACCACTAACCATGTGTGCCAAATGCATGCAATTGCATGAGGGCAAGGAATTCCATTCAAGTCCCACCTCCTACAAGAACAACTATACTCCTTTAGATTCACGATGAACTGCTCCACCTGTGGACATGATACTTGAAACCTTAAATCTCCTAATTGTGATGGTATCCTCTCCCTAGTATATAACTTCAATTTCTCAACTATCTGCTATATTGTAGGATAAATCTCAACATGACATTCCTTTGCTTGTTCCCTAGACAACCTCATCCTTGCCAATAAAGTATTTCTTATAGTTTCAAGGCAAGTAATCAATAATTAATACATTGCCTCCTTCATCAATGATTTAAAGCTCTCACGGTCACTATTGAAAAGAACATCACATTTAGAATGTGTACTAAAATGTGACCTTGACCATTCTGGAAGTGGCTTATCATTAAGCCAAGTCACTGTCTCATTATTTGTTTCATCCATCTTTGATATCGTTTGGTTAAATCTCACCATATTAATTAAAAGCAATCCTAATAAACCATCCTGCCTTAAAGTTTGCATGTAAGTGCATCACAGAAAATCTATGCTCAGTATGAGGGTACAATGTCTCTACACTGCCAACGAAACCTTTTTGCTTGTCAGATAAAAAGGTCCAACTCAAACTGTCATATATCCCTAAATCAGCACTCAACAGTTGTACAAGCCAACCCCAAGAGTCCCTGTTTTCAGCCTCAACAACAACACATGCAACTGGATAAATTTAGTTATTGAGACTAATACCAACTGCAGTAAAAAATTGATCATCAATGGGACCTTTTCAAAAAACATCCATCAAGCTCTATCAATCTCCTAAGCCAGCCTTGAACTCTTCTTTCAATGAACCAAGACAAATATAAACACTTAGAAACCTGAACTCCCCATTCTCTAAGCCAATTAGATCATATTGTAGAACCATAGTAGTTCACCAACATTGATGCCTTCCTTTTGGTTATATAAGCTGTCCAAATTGACACATCTATTTGGTGATCACTCATCAAGGTACTCATTAGAGTACCAATTCTCGTTTGAGGTAGGCAAGAATTTTCCTAGAGCAAATTGGTTGGAGCTGACAGTCGTCAGCAATTTTACAGTCGGCACATGCTCTACTGTACCTAGAAGCAAGCCAATTAGTGGTCACATCGTTATTCTTTTGAGTCATATTACAGTGTGCATATTCTCACACGTCCTCATAACCAAATCAACCTCATTACCTCATTGTATTCTAGATACATACACTGGCCGTTTATAGCCTTCTCTAGCACACTTAGCTCTAAACCTCCTTGATTAATTGAAAGCGTGGAATGTATTCCAAGAAGATATGTGTGTATTCCTGCAGGAATTAGCATGAGATTGAAAATCACTTGTTTATGCATTATTCATATGCCAATGAACTTTGAGAATGGTTTTAAGGAAATTGCATGTGGATATACCCTTAGTGTCATGGTCTTAACTTTTTTAATATGCCATCAGGAAATTCAGATGGAAGAGTTTTAAAGCTAAACCATGTAAACTCTATGTGGCAGTCACTATATATGGTGTTTGGCAAGAAAGAAATGCTAGGGTCTTGGACATAAATGTGCGAATGTTCAAGGTTGTCTTCATGTAATTCAACAATGTGTAAAGTGCAGAGTTCATGTAGGTCCCTAAATACACATAGAAGGGGGGTGAATAGGTGTTTTTCTGCTTTGAGTATAAATTAAAAATGAGATTACAAAGTAATGACAGATATAACAGTAATAAATTTAACACAGAGATTTATACTGGTTTGGCCCCACCAGCCTACGTCCAGTCCTCAAGCACTCCACACAAGGGAGACCTACTCGAGCCTTTCACTAATCCAACTAGCTTCGGGTGCTAGCTCAAACCGCAGTATAACTTCTGAAACCCTTCCAAGGTTTCCAACAGTTTACAAATGAAAAGAGATTTACAATTTGAATACAACAAACAAGCTCCTTCTTGAGCAGATGTTACAATGAAAACTAAGACTAAACCTTCTTAGGTGGGAAGATCTATATTCTTTCAAGAACCAAACCAAGAAGCTTACAATAAACTATCTCAAAGATGAACTCACTCAACAGAGAATATGTGAGAATTAGAGAACAAGATGAGAGAGTATTTTGAGATGAGTTGGAGAGAGTATTGAGAAAGATTTTTCGAGAGAGAGTCATAAATTCTCTCAAGGACCCCTTTTTTATACAAGTAACGGAAGTGGACTGTTAGGAAGGGAAAGCCCAAAGAAAAAGGATTCGACTAAAATAAGAGATTGAGTCGACCAAAAATTTTGGCTTCGACTAAAACATTTGGCTTCAACTAAAACATTTGGCTTCGACTAAAACTTTCAGCTTCAACTAAAACATTTGGCTTCGACTAAAACATTTTGGCCTCGACTAAAGGTTTTGACTTCGACTAAAACATTTTGGCTTCGACTAAAACATTTAGCTTCGACTAAAACCTTTAGCTTCGACTAAAACATTTGACTTCGACTAAAACATTTAGCTTCGACTAAAACATTTTGGCTTCGACTAAAACATTTAGCTTCGACTAAAACATTTACCTTCGACTAAAAAATTTTGGCTTCGACTAAAAGAGACAGTTTTTGTTCTTTACTAGAATTTCTGTCAGATCTTTTAAGAAAGACTAGAAATGCTAAAAAAATAGACTTCAGGTTCTTGCGTCTTCAATGTAGTCCAAGTCTTTAAATCCCGAGTCCAAGTCCAAGTTCAAGCTTTGTCCATGTCAAGATCTTGTCTTTGTTTGATTAAGATAAATCCTGAAATGTTTATCTAAATAATGTTGTCAGATTAATGTTAGAGAAGATAAGTCTGGAATCATCAAAATCAACAAGTCAACAATCTCCCCCTTTTTTATGATGACAATATTAGTTCTAACATTATAAATACTCCCCCTTAATCAGTTAACATTCACACAAGGAGATAACTAAAAGAGCATCTTTTAATATTCAACAAAAGAATTAATAAAGATGCATACAAAGAATGATCAATTTGTACTCGTTCTCCCCCTTTGTCAAAGAAAAAAGAGGGGGCAGCCAGTGCAACAAGCAAATGAATAAATAAAAAAAATTCTAAGGCCGACGACTGCGAGCACCCTGGGCAGAGGATGAGGGATCAGCGGGCAGCGGAGCAGATCAATGAGCACCTTGCGTAGAAGAGGAGGGATCAGCAGGCGGCGGAGTGGTTGTGGGGACTTTAACAACACGAGGAGAGCGCGGCGGCGGAGGGTTGTATGGGAGATATGGGTTAAAGAACCAGTCTTCCCCTTCGATGCCAGTGTGTCGAGAAGGAAAGATATCTGGACGAGTCACCCTAAAGCCATGGGCCTAATTGAAGATCTGATGGGCCAGATAGCCGTTTTGTTCGGTCAGAATGCTCCTGGTGAGATAGGCCTGGCGACGATGACCCTAAAGGGCAGCTTCCTGCTAGCGATGATGATCATGCTGCATCCGAGTCAAAACTTTTCAGGAGTGGAGTATGATTTAGAGGGAGAGAGGAAAGGTTAGCGGTAAGGTCATTGAGAAGGTTGTGAAAGTCGATTTGGTTCGAGAAAAGCTGGGCGGAGGAGTGTTGAACCGACTGCTAAAGGGCATCAAGCTCATGAAGGAGAGCAGTGTGGTTAGCTGCAACAGAAGCAGCAAAGGTGGTTCGTGATTCAAGTATTAACTAAATCGAAGTAGAGAGACGAGAAAGTGTTTCAGAGAGGTCGGAGTTGTCGGAAGAGAGGAACTCATCAAAATTAAGATTTGAGAAGTCGTTAAGCGGACTGAAGAAAGGATCAGCAGGGTGAGAAGGGGTGGGTAAATGTGGGACCGAGGAGGAAGGGTCAGAAGGAGGACACGATGAAGAGGAGAAAGGTCACCTAGACTAGGTTTGCGGGGTCGAGAAATGGACTAGTCGCCTAAAAGAGTTTGTGTTTGTTGAAGGGGCGTAAAGGAGCTGGTGGTACACCACGTGTTTCCGGTGAAAACAATGGTAGAGGATTGATTGGTAAAATTGAGTATGTGGGCTAAGATGGTGGCATCGAGACGGATGTGGACCCCATTTACATAAGTGATAAAAAAGGTGGATGATTGAGCAGTAAAATGCATGTTAGAGTAGAACATGCGGACAAGAGCAGGGTAATAAATGAAAGGGGGAGAGAGAATGGAGGGACAGCCCATTCGCTCAAAAAGGCCTGTAAGACCAAGTTGAGTCATTAGATTGACATCACTTGGATGACCGGGGACGACCTCCCGATTAACAAAATTGGTATAGTAGGTGATTTGGTCGTCGGCAGACTCAAAGAAATGGGGAATGTGAAGTATCTCGGTAGGAGAAATATAGAGGCAGGCAGGTGGTGGACAGGTTGATGGAGGAGCAGATGAAGAGGAGGCAACAGGTGGATGAGGAGGAGAAGGAGTAGGAACAACAGTACCTGAAGAGGATGGAGCAGCAGTTGGTGTTTGACGAATGCAGCGGTGGGTGGATGGCGATGGTGGAGCAGCAGCAGCAGCAGGTGGAGCAACAAAATGAGCCACGTCGGATTCATCGTCAGAGTCAATGACAAGACGACGCCGACTACGAGGGCGTGGGTTGGAGTCCATGTGGGTCCTTGGAGTGACAGGTGGACTAGAGAGAGAAGAACAGTAAGAGTCTGTGAAAACGAAGGACAAATAGTGAAAAGGGGGAACAGTAAAAAGTAAAAGTGAAAAAGGGGCTATATATAAAGGCAACGAACTTTTAGTCGACTGAAAGCTGACTTTTAGTCGACAAAAAGTGGTCAGAGACCAAGGAGAGTAAAAAAAAATCATCATAAGCAAAAATGACTGTTGAGGCAAAAGAAAAACAAGACTGAACATTCAAAGAGAAAGATTTCGGTTAAAAACAAATTTAGCTAAGATCACACATTCCTAAACGACGACGAAGAGAACAGAAGGAGGATTCAGCTAAGGGTTTTGTAAAGATATCTGCGAGCTGATCTTCAGAGCCAACTTTCTTGAGTTCAATTAACCCTTTCTGAACATTGTCTCGGAGAAAGTGGTGACGAATATCAATGTGCTTAGTGCGCGAGTGTTGGACATGATTTTTACTAATGTCAATAGCACTGCTACTGTCGCACATAATAGGAATATGGTCTATTGAGACACCAAAATCTCGTAAAGTTTGACGCATCAACAGTACTTGGGCACAACAGCTTCCAGCTGCAACATATTCCGCTTCAGCTGTGGAGAGAGCCACATATGTCTGTTTCTTACTGTGCCACGACACTAAAGCATCGCTGAGGAATTGACAAGTGCCACTAGTACTCTTTCGATCAACAAGACATCCCGCATAATCAGAATCAGAAAAACCTACCAGATCGAGTGAGGAACTACGAGGATACCAAAGACCTAAGTTTAAAGTGCCAGAGAGATATTTAAAAATACGTTTAACTGCAGAGAGATGAGATTCTTTGGGACATGCTTGAAAACGGGCACAAATGCATACCTAAACATTATGTCAGGTTTAGAAGCAGTAAGATAAAGTAAACTACCAATCATACCATGATAAAGTTTGTTATCTACATCTTTACCATTTTCATCTTTGACAAGATTAACGCTGGGAGAAATAGGGGTACTCCTGGGTTTAGTATTATTCAAGCCAAACATTTTCAAAAGCTCACGTGTGTACTTCGACTAACTTATAAAAATTCCTTCTTTTGACTGCTTGATTTGAAGTCCAAGGAAAAAGGTAAGTTCTCCCATCATGCTCATCTCAAATTCCATGCGCATATTCTCAGTAAACTCTTGGCATAGATCATTGTTAGTGGCACCAAAAATAATGTCATCAACATATATTTGAACTATTAAAATATGCGAATTATGAATTTTTGTAAAGAGAGTAGTATCGGCTTTGCCACGAGAAAATCCATGATCAATGAGAAAGCTACTAAGACGATCGTACCAAGCTCGAGGAGCTTGTTTAAGTCCGTACAAAGCCCTTTTCAGCTTAAAAACATGATTGGGGTATTTTTCATTTTCAAAACCGGGAGGTTGTTTAACAAAAACTTCCTCCTGTATTACCCTATTCAAGAAAGCACTTTTCACGTCCATTTGAAAAAGTTTAAAGTTCGTATGACATGAAAATGCCAAAAGCATTCGGATAGCTTTAAGTCGAGCAACTGGGGCAAAGGTTTCATCAAAATCAACCCCTTTGACTTGATTGTATCCTTGAGCAACTAGTCTAGCCTTGTTACGAACAATATGACCATTTTCATCAAGTTTGTTTTGAAAAACCCACTTTGTTCCAATGACCTTTTGTTGAACAGGAGCCGGAACTAGTGACCAAACATCGCTTCTTTCAAATTGATTCAATTCATCTTGCATGGCAAGAATCCACTCAGAATCGTTTAGAGCCTCTGAAATGTTTTTAGGCTCTATTTGAGAAAGAAAAGCAAAATCCGCACAAAAAAGATTTACCGTAGATCGTGTTGTAACTCCGCGTTCCACATTACCTATGACTTGCTCTAATGGATGACTGGAGGAGTATCTCCAGCTTTTTGGAAGAGGCAGAGTCTCGTCACTATTATTGTGAGAAGATGTTGAACACTCCCCCTCAGTTGAGGATACATTAAGTTGGTTGTTCAAATCCAGGGAGAGTTCTTCACTGTCATCACCTGCATTCTTACTTGGTTTTTCAACATTAGATTTTTCAAATACTACATGCATAGATTCTTCAACTGTCATAGTTCTACGGTTATAGATTCTATATGCTCTACTTTTTAATGAATAACCAAGAAATATTCACTTGCCAGATTTCACATCGAACTTTCCCAAGTTCTCACGATTGTTCAAAATAAAGCATTTGTAACTAAAAACCTTGAAATAATCGATTTTTGATTTTCGATTTGAGAACAGTTCGTAAGATGTTTTATCAAGAATTGGTCTGATGAGTACTCTGCTCAACACGTAACAGGAAGTGCTGACGGCTTCGGCCCAAAAATATTTTGACAGAGAGTTTTCATGAAGCATGGTTCTGGCCATTTTTTGCAGAGTATGATTCTTTCTCTCTACAACCCCATTTTGTTGGGGTGTCCGAGGAGCAAAAAATTCACGTGAAATGCCATTTTGAATACAAAAAGGGATAAAATCTTTTTCAAATTCACCGCCATGATCACTTCGAATTTTTACAATCTTCAACTCCTTCTCATTTTGAAGCTGCTTAACAAGACCGAAAAAAATTTCAAACGCTTCATCCTTATGAGTTAGAAATAGAACTCAGGTGTATCTAGAAAAATCGTCAACAATGACGAATGCATAAAAATTTCCACCTAGGCTGGCATTTCTCGTAGGGCCAAAAAGATCTAAATGAAGAAGTTGAAGAGGGCGAGAGGTGGAAACAACATTTTTTGTTTGAAAAGATGTTTTTGACTGTTTACCATATTGACAGGCATCACAAACCTTATCCTTGACAAACTTTAACTTTGGTAAGCCTCTAACAAGCTCTTTCGAGAGAAATTTCTTGATTAGATCCATGTGAACATGACATAATCTACGATGCCACAACCAAATATCATTATGTTGAGCAGAAAGACAAATTTCATGAGAAGGGTCAGAAGCATCGAAATATAGAGTATAGATATTACCATCTCTCTTACCAACCAAACTACCTCTATTTGAGGCATGACTGATTAGGCATTTATCACCTTCGAATTCAACTTTGTGTCCACTATCGATTAGTTGACTGATACTTATCAAATTGAACTTCAAACCGTCAACCAAAGATACGTTATCGATAGCTCTGGAACTGGTGTCAATTTTACCTTTACCGATGATCTTCCCATTTGAGTTGTCTCCAAAGGTAACAAGTCCTCCATTCTTCGGGGTGATATGTGAGAAAAGAGAGCGATCACCTGTCATATGCCTTGAACATCCGTTGTCGAGAATCCATTTGTTGTAATCTACCCTTACTTTCAAGCATACCTACAACAGATTCTGGTTTCGTTCCTTTAGGTACCCACACTTTCTTGGGTCCTGGAAGATTAGATAAACAAGATTTTGGCACCATAACTTGTTTCATTTTATTCTTTGTAATAGAAGATAATGACTAATTTTTATTAGCATTAAGAGGATAATTTTTAACTAAGTGTCATTTCTTGTTACATACTGTACATAGTGTGAATGGAGAGCAGGAAGCTAAATTTTTTTTAAAGAAATTTTTATAATCCTTTTGCTTCTTTGAAGGATTGTAACCGATTCCACTTTTCTCAAAAACGCATCTTTGTCTTCCCAAAAGAATATCCAAATTCTCTCTTCCTTGAGTAAATTTTGAAAGAGTAAAATTCAGATCTTCAATCTTCTTTTCTAAATTCATTTTTTGTGTAGAAATATCTTCCAGTTGAGATTTTAAGGATTCGTTTTCAACTGGAACTTTTACTCCTCTGAGAGATTGGATTTCAGAAGACAAAAAAGAGTTTTCCTACTTAGAAGCATTCAGATTATTTTCTAAAGAAACATTTTCAAAAATATAACGTTCAATCTTTTCTTGCAACTCTTCATTTTCGCCTTCCACCTCTTCAACAGTACTTATCAAGGAAAGAACCTTATTTTTTAGATTAGCATTTTTAACTTTTAACTTCTCATAATTTTTCCTGAGTTCGAGAAAAGCTGACTTAAGTTCATTATAATCAGGATTTTCAGAGATTACCTTGGAATTGTCATCTTTGGCCATAAAGCAAAGTTGAGCTACTTCATCATCTTCACTAATTTCTTTGTCACTTTCATCAGAGTCATCCCAAGTTAGCAGAGCTTTTCTGGACTTGAACTTCTTTTCTTTGAAGTCTCGACTGTTGCTGCTTGCAGTCTTGTTCTTGAGTTACGGACAGTATTTTTGATGTGCCCAGTTATGCCGCATTCATAGCAGGCATCAGGATTTTCCTTTACATTTCAATCACTGTTATTTCTCTGATGTGATTGGTTTGTAGGACTTCTCCTAATCTTCCCATCTCGCTTGCTTGCAAGAAACTTCTTGAACTTTTGAGTGATGAGAGCCATTTCAGGATCAGAATCGTCACTGCTCTCTGAAAGTTCATAAGAGGTCTCAGCTTTAAGAGCTAAGTTCTTCTTCTTGGAGGTGGTTTCTTCTTCGTCATGAATTTTCATTGTGATTTCACGAGTCATTAGAGAACCCACCAATTCTTCAAGCTTCAGCACATTCAAGTCTTTTGCCTCTTGAATGGCTGTGAGTTTTGCTTCCCATCTCTTTGGAAGAGATCTGAGAACTTTTCGGACAACTTCTTTTTCTGGGTAGATTTTACCTAAAAGCTTCAGTCCATTTATAATGAGAGTGAATCTAGAGTACATCTTATTTATGGACTCGTGCTCCTTCATCTTGAAGGCTTTATATTGCTGGACCAACATGTTGATCTTGGTCTCTTTTACTTGATTTGTTCCTTCATGAGTAACCTCCAACAACCTCTACATTTCTCTACATGTCTCACATGCTGAGACTCGATTGTACTCATTTATGTCAAGGCCACAGCTGATAATGTTCTTGGCTTTATCATCCATGGAGAAAAGTTGCGCCTCATGATTGTCCATTTCAAGACTTCCTTTCGGAATCTTGGTTCCATCGGGTCCATCCTTCATAGGAATTATAGGACCATTTTCAACAACATACCACATGTGTGTATCCTGCCTCAGAAAATTCCTCATGCGATTTTTCCAGTAGTTGTAGTTGTCATTCTTCAACAAGGGTGGCCTAGTGGTTGCTGATCCTTCTTCCATAACGCGATCTTTAGCTCTTGATGATTAAGTCACAGAAAAATACCATAGCACAAGGCTCTGATACCACTTGTAGGTCCCTAAATATATCTAAAGGGGGGTGAATAGGTGTTTTACAACTTTGAGTATAAATTAAAAATGAGATTACAAAGTAATGACAGATATAACAGTAATAAATTTAACACAGAGATTTATATTGGTTCGGCCCCACCAGCCTACGTCCAGTCCTCGAGTACTCCACACAAGGGAGACCTACTCGAGCCTTTCACTAATCCAACTAGCTTCGGGTGCTAGCTAAAACCACAGAACAACTTCCGAAACCCTTCCAAGGTTTCCAGCAGTTTACAAATGAAAAGAGATTTACAATTTGAATACAACAAACAAGCTCCTTCTTGAGCAGATGTTACAATGAAAACTAAGACTAAGCCTTCTTAGGTGGGAAAATCTATATTCTTTCAAGAACCAAACCAAGAAGCTTACAATAAACTATCTCAAAGATAAACTCACTCAACAAAGAATAGGTGAGAATTAGAGAACAAGATGAGAGAGTATTTTGAGATGAGTTGGAGAGAGTATTGAGAAAGATTTTTCGAGAGAGAGTCATAAATGCTCTCAAGGACTCCTTTTTATACAAGTAACGGAAGTGGACCGTTAGGAAGGGAAAGCCCAAAGAAAGGATTCGACTAAAATAAGAGATTGAGTCGACTAAAAGTTTTGGCTTCGACTAAAACATTTGGCTTCGACTAAAACTTTCAGCTTCGACTAAAACATTTAGCTTCGACTAAAACATTTGACTTCGACTAAAACATTTTGGCTTCAACTAAAGGTTTTGACTTCGACGAAAACATTTTGGCTTCGACTAAAACATTTAGCTTCGACTAAAACCTTTAGCTTCGACTAAAATATTTAGCTTCGACTAAAACATTTGACTTCGACTAAAACATTTAGCTTCGACTAAAACATTTTGGCTTCGACTAAAACATTTAGCTTCAACTAAAAGAGACAGTTTTGGTTCTTTACTAGAATTTCTGTCAGATCTTTTAAGAAAGACTAGAAATGCTAAAAAAATAGACTTCAGGTTCTTGTGTCTTCAATGTAGTCCAAGTCTTTAAATCCCGAGTCCAAGTCCAAGTTCAAGCTTTGTCCATGTCAAGATCTTGTCTTTGTTTTATTAAGATAAATCCTGAAATGTTTATCTAAATAATGTTGTCAGATTAATGTTAGAGAAGATAAGTCTGGAATCATCAAAATCAACAAGTCAACAATTCACAGGTGGAAGCAAGCTCCTTTCATAGTCCAAAATAGAGACATTTGCCAAGATTGGGGGATTGATGCTAAGATATTCTTAACATGTGTTGCTATGGAGACTATCTAGTTCTTGAATATTTAGAATTTCTGTAAGAGATTGTCTAGGTTTCTGTTGTTTGACAATGTAATTAGTTTGAGCTTCAATGAATACAAGGACTTTTGACCAAAATAAAAAGTAATATCAATTTTGCCCAAACAGCATATACAATAAAAAAATATATATATTTTTGGTATTTATATTTCCATTTGGTGGATCAATTACATATATTTTATTTCAACAGCCAAAAGAATTGTGGGTAAGGATATTCGCGTGCAAATTAGGAAATAAATTCATGTGATTTCAAATTAAAAAATAAACCCCTAAAGTTAAAATTGATTGCAATTAGACCCAAAAATGGAACGGCCGTTAAAAAGCCAGTAGTGAACTTCACATGCCACAATTGAAAAGGTATTTACGTAAATAACTAAAAGTACAATTGAATTTCGAAAAGCTTGGCCACATTTATTGGAAGTTCAATCTAAAGTGATACCACTCTAAAAATCTTTAGGGCAAAATTCACTCTGCCATGCAAATTGATTGTCCTCTCTACCCTATCGTCATTGCCTCCTTGACCTCCATGGCCACCGCCATCCATGACCTTCACCGTTGTTGTTGTTAGAAAGTTGATCGGAAACCATAGCTTGAATCGATGACCTGCAAGACAAGAAAAAACAGTAATCCCTCGGGTGGGGTTCCAGCATGGGAACTCTCCGACACTTGAGTCGAAGCCTAACTAAATGGTAGAATTCTGAGAAAGTAATGATAACACAGTATATACATGTCAATCTGTGTTTGCGTACTTAAGGGAGTTCCCTTTATATAGGCATGGATGTTAGAACCCTAATAAAATTAGGAGAAACTGCTAAACCTTGGGCCTGATCTTTGGGAATCAAGTCAGAGTCCTTCAGAACCCTAATTCACCCAATGAGGTAGCTACTAATTTCGACGTTGACCAAAACTAATCGAAACTCATAGTGACAAATGTCATTTGCTGATTGGGAATGCAATTTTAGCTACATCAACCACCATTGACTCTTGAAGAACATAGCCACCAACCCCATAGGCAACCATGCTTAACACTACCACCAACGTTTATGATGTTTATTGCCACCAACCTCTCTGTCGTGACAACGTCGCCATGGTCGTGCCACCCATGACCAAATTACCACCAATTTTTTCGTTACCACAAATTCATCCAATTCAACGAACTAAAGCATTAGACTGATCTTTCACCACCACAATTCAAGTGAATCCACCATAACCGCCACAATCGCTAAAATTCAGAGTCAAGCCACCGTACCCCTTCAACTCAAGTTGAAACCACATAACCACCACAAACTGAAACCAAATCAAACTGATGCACATGAAATAAGTCTTGGTGGCAGTAAAAACCAGAAGCGCCAATATAGCAAATCGCCTCAAAAAATCCTAGACCTGGGAAAGGTCTAAAATTAGGAGTCCCCATCTTATTTTATTAAACCAAAGGATAATAAGAAAAATCCAAGGAAAATAAGGAAAAACTATAAAAAGACTCTAAAATGTCCAAGGACTTCTAATCTACTGAAAACATATAAATGGATTCGGAGACTAAGTTATACGATGGGAACCGGCCTATTCACGCCTTAAAATTTTAAGATCTTTTTCCAAATTTTGGGACATTATCAGTCCTTAACTCGGTAAATATCTCAAAAAAAATAGAAGCGATGTACCAGATTTGAAAATTATCTCCATATATTATATAAATTCGGGATTAATCACATGCATCAAGGATAAATCACAAGATAATTCTAACCCGTCTAACCAATCACAATCTCTTAACTGGACCTGGGTTAAACCTAAGTAACTGGACTTGTTTAACCAACTGGACTGTAACTAACTGAACTGGACTCCAACTGAGCTGGACAGGACCACTTATTTAACTTAAATAGATTAGGCTCATTAGATGATTACGCGTAAATCTCATAATAATAATAATAATAATAAACTTAATCATCAATAAAGCCCAATAAAACAAATAAGAAAGACAAAATAAAACTACAAAAAGGGGTGTCTACAGCCATAATCCTAAAACAAATAAAACCTAGTAAGTTAAAATAATCTTGTTAGCTGGGTACTTGGCCGATAAGTTCTTCCCCAAAGGAACCTTATTTAACCAGCCGTAAGATCCGGCTCAAGCAGAGGCTGTGCTCGTGTCACCAGCTAAAGCCGAGTCGGTGAGGGACAAGGCTAAAGGTAAGCCATCAGCAACAGAAGGTTAAGCAGTTTTGATTTGGTTACGGGTGGCGAGGGATGCATAATGGTTGCCATGAGTGGCGAGGCGATGAATTTTTGTAATCATTATTGGCGATACGATTCTAGTATTGGTGAGGATGGCGATGGCAGGAAAATGGGATAAGACCAAGAGAGAGAAATGTGAGAAGAAAAATATTTTGAAACATACGTTTCTACACTTTGCCCCTCGTCCACTTAATCTAGACAGCAGGGTGAATTTGGGCCCAATTGTTTGAAATTTAAAACGTCAAGGTGCTAGTTATTTAATTCAAAACCACATAATTTTATTTGTCATAACATTAAAACCATAGGGAGTTCAGCCTTTTAATTGTTTATTATTTCCATGACCTATTATGTTAAGTCCAATCGTTTGGCCGTCTATTCACAGTTGATGGGTTGATGCAACTCCGACATGTCTAGCCCGTCTTCTTTTTTCTTTTTCAGAAAGGAATTCAAGCACCTAATATACTAGAATAATATGGACTCTTGAAAATAAAAGAAAAATCAAACATAAAAACTGCCAAATAAGAAGTTCTCGTAGAAAACAAAAAAATGCCACAAAAATGCCTAAACGCCCTCTTTTTGAAGCTTTTTTTTTTTCCTTTTTGTCTTTTGGTTTTCCAAAGGACTATTTGTTTCAAAGCTCGGGATGCCTCCATGACCTTCACAGCCATTGGCCCTCGTGATAAAGGCAGCCACTGGACTGGTTTCAAATGGACTTTAACCAACCCAGCCCAAATTTGGATAAGTTTTAACCGGCCAAACCCAAGTACTTTAAGTTTGGGTTGGTCTGAGTTGAGTAAATATTTAGATGAACTAAATTGGGTCAAGCACATTAAAACCAAACTAACATATCATATTCCAAAAGAAAAAACAAAAGATCTATCATTCTCTCCTTCCCATTCGGCAGACTAACCCATCCTAGCCTATTTTGCCCAAATTAATTTCTATGGTTCCAACCTGAGAAAGTGCAACCGCTACCATAACTATAGAATTCAGATTTTGCTAATTTGGGTTCGTGATTTTGCTTCATCATACCTCCTATATGCTCAATGCCAAAACTCATACCATTTTAGGGTTGTCCCTTCATCTGTCAGAAAAGAAAACACGGCTGAAACTGTAGATAGATCAGCGGTGTATAATTTTTTCATGGTTATCTTCACCACTTTGGGATATTTGTTGTCATAGATAGTTACTTTTGTTTTTTGTATATGCAGGTTCATGTGATTAAAAGTAGCGGTGTCCGTCCAGCGGTTCAACATGATAGGGATTTTACAGTAGCTCAGGCACATCGAGATGGTTGCAAGGAAAACTTCAAAATCTTCGACTCTCCATTTGGGAACTTTCTTCTTCCTGTAATTCCTACTCGTGCAGAACTTGGTGGATAGTTCGCGACTTTCGAGAATTTAGTTAAACTTGGTTGTGGAACCTGCAATCTTGTGTTCCAGAATTCCTCGCGTCAATGTAAGATGTTAGCTTTTTTCACCTTATGATTCAACCTTTTGTCTCTGATTAGAGAGTCATGTTTGACTAACCCTTAAGCCTACATTTTATGCCTCTCAGGTAGAAGGAAGCAACACCCAAAAAAGAGGTTTGGTTTTTGCCAAAAGACACTTCACCTGGCCTTTTTATTTTGTTGCTGCCTGTCCAGATCCGGCCCATCAGGGGCGGATCCAGGAAGTTCAACCGGGGGGACCAAAAGTCATAAAAAAAAACTGACGCCTAACATAAAAGAATTCGCGTTACGATTGAATACGTTAAATGTAAAATAGATTTGCTCAATTTGACTAATAATCATATAATATCATTATTGTAGTGATTTATTTAACTTGATAAAGTTAGTCAACAACAAACTATTAATCTTGGATGAATTAAACTTAACTCTTATTGTATATATGTATTACTAGTGTGATTAACAATTGTATGATGACAATAGTCATGTATAACATATTATAAGAATTTAAACTAAAAAAGAAAAAAAATAACTAATCTTGATCTATTAGTGTTTTCTTTATAATATGGTGATTTTATAATTTGAAAAAATGAAGATGGACAAAGGAACGAAGAAGATAAAGACTACAACGGTCGGCGGTACAAAAAAGTAAATAACATAACAAAATGAAACTCTAATACATTCATTTATAATATATTGACATTTTAGTAAAAATTTTAAACATATTTATATATTGTTTAAGAAAGAAAAAAAAAAAAAATCTCAAACTATAGGGCTGGGTGGGGTGGGGGGGGGGTGCCATGGCCCCCCCTGGTCATGCTTGGGCTCCGCCCCTGCGGCCCATTGTCCTTAGGTAATTCTTACGGTTCAGACCTTGTTCAAGTTTTCTAGTGCATGGTCATCAACATGATATGGAATTACGCAATAATGTTCAAGTTTTGCGTCACACCAGTTGAGTTGATGGCTATCAATGCATGTATAGTCTAGTATTCTAGCTTATGGGATGCATTAAGATTGTGTAGCGGTTTTTTATATAAATAATTTTGCAACAAATTGATGATAACTTGTAATAATGTGGATAATAGTATGATTTATATTAGAATAGAATAGAAAACAAGAGGAAATGAGAACAATATTGAATACAAATGTTTGTTCTTTTACTGTTTTGCACCTTAATGACTGTTGGTTGAGAAACCATGGGCTGTCAATTTCTTAGTAAGGGCAGGCAATGGCTGCTTCTAAAGGTGCAGGCAATCTACCTGAGGTCAAAGCCCATAGATTGCATGTTCTAAGGTCCAAAGCCCAATTATGTCTCCACTTTAGTAGCTTATTAAGCTGAATTGTCACAAGTTACATCAAACACGTCGATCATGGGCTGATCACTTTTTCCCTTCTTCCAAGCAGGAGCATGCTTGTTCAATACTGATGGATGAGAGCAACTCTACAACATCTGGTTCCGTTGTGATCCCTAAAGAAGGAAATCGCAACGACATGGGTAAAGGTAAGTGCAAAAAAACTTATGCGACATCTCATGTTTGGGGTCATTATGACAAGGTGAAAAATGATGAAGGTGAGAGTGTTTGTGACGTGCAATGATAAGGGGAGTTTTGGAACTAGTACACTCATGAGGCATGTGTATAATAGTTGCAAGGATACCAAAAATTTCTTGCGTCTCAATAATCAACGAACAATAGTGTCCAAAGTGTTGTTGGATTGAGGTCGGGTTTTAATCAAGATTTTTGTCGCCAGGAACTTGCCTGGATGATAATTACAGATGAATTACCCTTTAGCTTTGTGGAGAAGGATGGGTTTAAAAGGTTTGTGAATGCATTGCGACCTGAATTATAGCTTGTTTCACGGACTACAATCACAAAAGATTGCATATTGATCTGTATGAGTGAGAAAACTGTTCTCAAGCAAATCTTTGAAAATTTTGTTTCGTTAATGTGTTTCACAATAGAATTCAACTTATCTTATGTTGACCACCACACTTGAATTCAAGTTATCTCAACTTATCTTATTGTGAGATTAGAGGAGCATGATCGCAATTTCATAGTCGAGATAGGTCACATCGTTACAGAAGAAGATTGGATAACAGTTAAAAGTCTTACCACTTTTTTGGAGCAATTTTATGTTGCAACCAACCGAGTATTCGGGGCTAAGTATGTGACTTTTAATATTTGTTTTCATGAGATGAATAGGATCCAACGATTTATCTCGAGTTAGGGGGGTACCGATAATGAATTTTTTAGAAGTATGGCCCAGAAGATAAGGAAGAAATTTGACAAGTACTGTAGCATTGAAAAAATCAATTTGTTGTTGATCATTGCAGTGATTTTAGTTCCTTGTTATAAGCTAAAATATGTGAAGTTTAGTCTGGCGAAGTACTATTCTACTTGTGACCAAAAGAAAGTGCTTGATGGTTGTAAGTCTCTCATGGATCGACTCTATGAACAATAATCGCCAGTAGTCGTGGGTAATAATGTGGACAAGTTTCAAAGTGATAAGGATGCTCAGATGGAGGACAGGAGTTTTGATATGGATGTGGATCAGAGTACTAAAGAGTGGCAACAATTTCTGAAATTAGATGAGAGTTTGAATATGAAGTCCGAGTGGGAACGATATTTGGGCGAGGATGTTGAGGCCAGTACTCCGGACTTTGATATTTTAGCTTGGTGGTAGCTAAAATCTCCCATGTATCTTGTTCTATCTCTTATGGCTCGTGATATTTTGGTTATTCCCATATCGACCGTGGCTTCAGAGTCAGCATTCAGTACTGGGCGACGAGTCCTCGATTCATTTCGTATTTCATTGACTCCATGAGTTGTCAAGTGTTTACTGTGCACGCAAGATTGGTTGAGGAGTCCATCAACCCAAATTTGTATTGAAGAACAGTTGAAAGGACTTGAAAATGTGGAGTCCTGTAAGTCAACTAATGTATATGTTTGTTTAATATAGTTTATTTGTGAATATAAAATTATTTTTCTTTTTTTGTGATTTATCGTTCGGTTTTTTTTTTTTTAGCACTTACTGAAGCCTATTGGGACTACTAGAGGTTTTATGTGATCAAATGCAGCTAGACTATTCTTTAGTTGCAGAGCAACTCAAGTTACTTTTGCTAATTTTTTGCAATATGAGTATATTATATGCTTGAACATTGTGTCCGAGAAATTGCAGGCTACGAAGAGCAACATGAATGATTCAGAAATGGTGAGCTTTCTTTATAAAGAGGTTGAAAGAGTGGCAAAGCGAGTTATGAAGTTAGAAGTGGAATCATTGAATGAACTAGTGAGTCAAATTCCTATGGATCATCTCATATTATTTCTCTTTGGTTATACAAGATATATCACATAATCTACCTTCTTTTCCTATATAAGAAGAATGCTGAATTCTGCAGTGCCTGTAACCAACTTATTGGTACGTAAGATTGCCTTAATGAATTACAACTGATGCAAAGCAGTTCCGTGGACTAAACAAGTGAAATTTCAGTAGTCCTTAAAGACATAATTCAAATTAGTGGGACACATGTACTGGCTCACTAATTAGTGAGGCACGTGTGGAGAATAAATTTGTATTGATTCACTAATCTGAAGAAGTTTAATGATTGTATTAGCTCACAATAACCACTGAAACTTACATGCTGAAATTAGTGGGGCAACTAAACTTGCATCCAAGGACTTATCTCGGTAGTCATGTGGGGTTGCAACTGAAATTGCCAAATTTTCTCTGCGATCTGTTTAATAGTCAGTCTTAGCCATTGGTGTTTGCATTTGCTTCTACTATTGCTTTAGCAAATGGTTATTCTTTTATTACTTGACAGATTCCTTTTGGGGTTTTCTTCTTCTTCTTTCTTTCTTTCTTTTTTTTTTTTTTTTTGTGCAGGAGTTAGCAACAACTAAGTCTGATGGCAAGGCCTGGTGTCTTCACAAAGTGGCTTGAGATTTTATTTCTGCTTTCAGAATACTAGGACCTTTTGTCAATGGTTTTATTACTTCTCATGTGGTTTAGGGACATGGATGAGTTGAAGTAGGAGACAATTATTGTATTAAGTGTTATAGCTTATTGCTTGTTTTCTCTCTGTACACATATTGATGTTTATTTATCTAGCTAGTTTAAGGGAAAATGTAGTATTTTTTTTATTAGAATTGAGTTTATTACTTGTCTTTAATGTCTGAGTTATGTGCTTGTTTAGTGATTGATCTAGAAAGCTTTCTTTATAGTATTGTATTTCATCTTTGACCAAATAAATGAAACTTTTCATTTATCAAAAATAAAGTATATCTAATTGTAACGCCTTGATTTTTCGAAGCGTTAATTTCAAATAAACGAAGGCAGAAAACCTCAAAATATCCAAAAGTCTCCCACTGGGTATTCAGAGCATCTAAGAATAAGTCTCCAAGAAACATCAATAAATGCCACATCGATTATTCCTACGCGGAGCTCCAAAATAAAATCTAAAGCCAAAATCTTTTCAACAATAAACATAAAAGGAAAATCCTTCCCTAAAAAGCTTCTTATTAGCCATGCCTTATAATCCTTTGCACAGCTCCGAACACTGGCTGATAACCTGAAAGTAGGGGGGTGAGCAAAAAGCCCAGTAAAGATTATCGCACAAACCCACCCACAGAGTACAAATCACGTGATATTGATAATAGTTCTTGGAGTTGAAAAAGTACGATACCAAGGTGCATGGCGAATGCCAAAACCAATGCACTAACTTTCAATTCAAAAATCAGATTAGCAACAAGATCAAATAACTCGTACCAGTGGACAATACAATCTCAAAGTAAGGAATTACCATATATAACCAAATTTGTAGCAGGTCAAAAGGTTTCGATGTGTTTTTAAAAAAAATACAAAGTTAAGTTCGAAACATTTCCACAAGTTCTGATGAGGATATCTTATATTTCAAAAAGACTCTAGCGAATTCAATAATACATCAGATAAGTTCGAAAACTCTTTAAATAGATCAGACATCAAAATTCAAATGTTAAATCAGTACAAAGATGAAGACCACAGGAGCCATTAAAAAATGTGTCACGCGTGCCATCACTGACACGTGAGATAAGGTTCAGAAATTAAGATCGCGATCTCTAGCTCATCCCGCTGAGCTAGCCCATGTTCCAATCCACGTGGGTAAGTCAGAAATAGATAAGTCACATACACTGTGACATGGCTTGCCCCAAATATAAAAATTTATACCAAATCAACTTAATAAACACCAAGAGTTAAAGCCGACAAAGTCGTTCTTATTCACACGATTCTATGCAGAATAGTTTTATTCAAGGGCTAACTTCAACAATGAAATCAACAAATTCTAAGAAAACTCAAAGGAAGATGACTCGTTAATGTTTTCGTAATGTCTAAAATCATTAAAAACTGATAAGAAACGAATAAGATGGAGCAAGTCAAAGTAAGCTGATTTCCAGTGTCGAACAACAACTTTTGTACCGAAGAATAACTTTGAAACTGAATTTTGATCAGAAAATAGATAGATTCGAATAAAACATAAAACTAATAAGTTTAAGAGGACTCTTTAAGGTTTCCAGATTTTCTAGAATCATGAAAAACCAATGAGAAACAAAGGAAATAAAACAAATCGAAGTTGGCTGATTTACAGTGTCAAAAACCTAAAGGTCTACACTGATAAATAACTTTCAAACTCAATTATGACCAAGAACCAAACGGATTCTGATAAAATATTAAACTACAAAGTTTAATAAGACTCTTCAAGGATTTCATAATGTCCAATATCATTAAAAACCAATGAGAAACAAATAAGACACAGTTAATCGAAGTTGGCTAACTTGAATTGGTAAAAAAAAATAAAAATGTTTAAGTCTATTTTCGAATATTGATCACTTGGAATTTCAGAAAACCCAAAACTATAAAGTTGTAGTACACTATTTGAGGTTTTCAAAAAGTGTAAGAACACTGAAATTGGACAAGGGATGAAAAAGTTATGGACTCTTAAAGTTGTTACAAAAATTTACAACAAAAAGATCACGAATCAAAGTCAATAATCGGAAGTATAAAGAACTATCTAGCGTAACGATCAAGAATATAATTAGGGTTCTAAAGAATCAATAGATCTCTTTAAACAACAAACCAATTGATGAATGGATCGATAATCAGAATTCATATGGGGTAAATGCGTGAGGAAACCCTTGCGTCAATTACGCAAATCGATCAACTCCAAGTCTTGATCTCCTCAAACAAATTATATCAAAAAAATCTCAATGTAATGACTAAAATCTGAAGAGTGTTTCTTCCTAGATATTCTTTGGAGGCTTTTTTGAAGTTTGTGGTACTCCGAGGAATTATATTATACATAAGTCATCAGCCTAAAAGGAATGTAATTATATTCCTAAAACAATTAGAATTGCAAAATACCCATTACGTCCCAAATTCCTCTAACTTTATAAATGGGTCAAACTAAAGCCCAAATTTAAATTGGGTCATCTAATCTCAAAAGTATAACCTACTTTCTGGGAAGAAAATTTTAAAATAATTTTTAGGCCCACTATTTTATTCAAAGTCATAATACATTATAATTCGTACTTACATAAGTATCCTGATTAAAACAAATTTAGGGCGTTACATTCTTCCCCACTTAAGATAATTCGGTCCTCGGAATTGAACGTACTGTAATCATAAAAAAAATGATAACTCCCAACCTCTATGATATCTCGAAACTTCTGCATGTACTTAGAATAGTTTCTTGCTTGCAACACGAGTCATTACATTCCTCACACTGTAGAATGAAATCTCAACCTCGAAGTATTTATGACTCAACTAGCATACAAAATGTATTGAACTAAATGGCTCCCAAAGAATCCAACAAATGAAATTCTAATTCATCACGCTTCCACTGCGCTACTCTGATAATACATCAAATCATACCATTTGCACAGTCCATCTGATAATAATGTGCTTAACTTCAAGCCTATAGTATACCAAAGTAATGAGTAATTGTCACATATGACTTGTACTCTGCGAGATCCAAACCTTGAGTTCTAACTTCCGTTCTCATCACCACCTTAAGTATATACTAGTATCTAGGTGATCAAATCTAGGCTCATAAAAAGCCACAAATGAAGTCATCTCAATGCTCCCTAAATGACATTTTGCTGACAACTGAGATTAACAAGTTACTAAAGTTGCTAAGTTATTGACAGGCTTCCAGCCTAATGCATCGGCCACACATTAGCTTTCCAAATAATGATAATACTTAATCAAACCACAATTATGAAATTCCAGAATTCTAAACCCCCAAATGTCTTAGTACTTCAAACACATGGTTACTCAAGACCGCACCAAGTCAATCTTTAAATATGTTTTCCATCAAAGTTTAAGTCTATAAAATACCACATCACTTATATCTCTCAATCACAGCCTCTACAATCTATAGTTACTAGTTGTTGGAGCTAATTACCAGAAGATCACAATCTTATCGTTTAACCATCCTCTTTCTTAAAGAAATCTATCTTGATTGGAAAGAAAATCAGTCCACACCCAAAATTATATCTCAGTGTTTCATATCCGCAAAAAAAAAAAAAAAAGCAACTCTTAAATCTCTATCATCAATAATGATGGGGCATGAATTTTAAATCATAGGGGCCACCGCAAGGTTTTCCACAGGGGTAAACTTGAGAGTAAAATTTTGGGATTAGGGCTTTATTTTAAATGTAAAGGATTATGTAAAAACGTTATGCTCTAATATTAGTGTCGCTAAAGATTTTTAAAATTTATTTTGAATGGAATTCTTAATTGTGTAATTCATTAATTTACGATTATGAGTCTAAAATTAATAGGTCTTATACTATTTAAAAACTGATTTCAGACATATGGAATCTTTATCCAAAGAAGAAAATTTTATGTCAACTGGAGTCTTAAACATTGAAAAACACTATCTAGTATGAGATTATTATTTGTAAGTACAAAAAAAAAATTACTTAGGAGAAAACTAGAGTAAAGTAATTCTAGACAAATTATTTTTTTGATAGGTTCCTTAATTTTATGATTTGTTTATATATGTATGAATAATAAGAGCTAAATTAGTAATCTTGTGCAAAAATATTTTAGAACTTTCCCTAATAGTCAATATACTACTCGAATAACGTGAAACCAAAAACCTACATATCGATATTGAAAAAACTAAAAGTACATATGAGATTTTAATGAGGAAAAATAAATTCTATAATCTTCTTAAATATCAAGTGGAATAAAAGGCTTATAATATTTGTAAACTAGTCTAAGAAAAGCTTATTTCATACCATGCTTTGTCATGAAAAATGCAAATGTGGCATATTTTATTTTCTTTAGCCAGAAAATAAGGTGTGCACAAGCATGTAGGTGTCAATAGACAAATAAATGAAACATGATTAATCCAGAAAAATGTCTACACAGTATAGTAGATAATGCCCGAGCTAAATTCTATTCACTTTATGCTGAAGGAATTCTAGACCAATTTTTTAGTGGTTTCTGTGTTTATCAGTAACTAAATTCTTAAGCATTTAAAAATTTTATATTAAAATTTTACCAACATATTAGGACTTCATTCTGATTATTATGTCCTTAAAAACACTGTCTAACACTACAAGAAAACACGTTTTTAGCGACGGATTTTTACCGACGGACAAAAATCCGTCGGTAAAACTAGTTTAACCGACGGATTTTACCGTCGGTAAAAGTCTGTCGTTAAAAACTTATTACCGACGAAGTTAGTGTTGGCAAAAGTTTTTGCCGACAATGTTTTTGCGACAGTCTTTTAGCAACGGAATTACCGTCGCTAAAACGTTTTTACAAAATTAATTTTTTCTAGAGTTTTAAAAAATTGTTTTAGCGACGGGAATAATCCGTCGCTAAAACTTCCGTCGATAAATATCGTGATTTATCGACGGACTTTTAGCGACGGATTTGTCCCGTCGCTAAAAGTCCTCGATTAAAACAAACAGATCTGTCTTTCTTTCTCTTCCCCCGTTTCTCTCTCTGAAAAAACTCCCATCGCTGTTATGAGCTCCGGCGAACAACCTCCACGGTGACCCACCTTCGGCGATCCCCCTCCACGGTGACCCACCTCTGGCAATCCCCCTCCACTGTGACCCCTCCACTGCACTGCCCCCGCGTGAAAAGCCATCCACTGTCGCCGCGTGAAAAGCCTACCACCATCGTCGCGCCACCAACGCCGCCGCCCTCCACTGCTGTCGGATATTGTGCGTTCTTTATTAGAAGGTAAGTTCCCAACACCCTAATTATTTTTTCTACCCTACAAATTTGTTTCATAATTTTCTGCTCATGCTTGATTTTATACGATTTGAATGATTAGCTAGTTGTACGAATGTTGTACAAAAGTGAGTGATTGCCTTTGACCAAGTTCACCTATATCATACCTTAATAGTTGATGCAAATGCGAACACGTAGCAAGTAAAAAAGGGAAAAAAATGCAAATTTGAAAATAAAAATGAGAGGGGCTTGGCCTATCCAAGCCCTCCGAACAGTGGCAACGTACATATTCAATGCAAACCTTGCTGCCCCAAGACCCGAGCAATTCTTTTTTCTCACCTTTAAGAGTTTTAGAAAACCGCTTGTAGTGTATCGAGGAGAGACACTACTGACTTTAGCTGCCATGGAGATGAAATTAAAAGAATTGAACCAGAGATTGAAGATAGAAGTGGAAGAATCCGTGAGGAAAGGATGAAATTGTATTAAGAGAGATCGAGAGAGAGAACTGGAGGGAGAGAGAATTTAGTTTCAGATTCACACATTACATGCCTGCCCTTTCTCTCTTGTCCACATTACATGGATCGTAACAGAAATTCAAACTATTGGCGCTGGCGCCATTAACTTATAATAACAAGTGTCGCTAAATAGCTTTTAAACTAATTATAAAAGAACTCTTCAAACGCTGTCGTCTGGCCTGAGCTGTTGGCTTCAAACGATACCGTTTCCCTCTGGCGCGCAATTCTGTTGAGCAGCCTTGTTGACCAGCAAACCTCCATTTCCAGCTGCTGTGATTGGTTTCCTGATGCGAATCTTGAGGGGCCTTGTCTCTCCTTGATTCATTTCAGCTGGTTCCTTAGCTTGACCTTGACCTTCTTCATTGGCTGGAGCAGAACCTTCAGCTGTATGTCTTGGGGACATGACACCGCTTTTCTTCTTTTTTTTCAATCTTGAGGGTTAATTATTTTCTTCTTTTCCAACCCTGGGATACAAATATGAACATCACCAGAAATTAAATGTAAATGAATGTAGTCGAATAACACTAGTTTTTTGTTTTTTTTTGTTTTTGTACAAACCACGAAAAACAAGGCACCCTTCCGTAAAGAGCCTAACATCCCATCTTAATCAATACCTGCTTTACTTTATCCAACAAATACGAACAAGATAAAGACTTGTTAGAATATGATTTACAAGTATGAATAAATGATTTTAATTTTTTTTTCTTCTATAGTTTAGCTTGAGATTGAATGAACATAGCATCCTTGACAAATAATATATCTTCCAGATTAATAAGAATAAGACACTTTAATTTGGTTGGATGAGACTGCATTATCTTTTTGGAGGACACATGGGCATGTCAAGCTTCGCCAAAGTTCATAATCTTATGCACCAATGTTCTAAGTCTAGCATGTTGCTCTTTCTTCGAAAGCAATTCTCTTCAAAATCAAAGGATCTTGGAGATTCTTGGTGAATATAATGAGTTTTAGGAATGACACAAATGGAAAGGTAAATGAGTAGAGCTATGGTAGTTGTGCTAGCAAGACAGCGGTGGCACTCTTGGTAGTACGTAGTTATTGGGGTTGGGAAGACAGTGAAGGCGACAATGATGTTGCACGTGATAGTGAAACCTATGACAATGGCAATTGTAGTGTTATGATCAGGTAGATGTAACACTGATGTTGCACATGATATTGTAATTATGGCGGTACTAGTGATTTGAGGTGTCCGTGGTTGATAGGATGAAAGTGATATCGACAATAATTGTGATAATCGGTGGTGGCAGTGCTGATGGCAGTATTAACATTATCGCAGTGGCAACCATTACATTGATGGTGGCAGCGACGATTAGTACCGTCGCTAAATATTTTATAGAATTTTATAATTTTCGATGATTTTTTAAAAATATATAAGCGACAAAATTATTCCGTCGGTAAAAATTCTGTCGGCGAAAGCAGGGCTTTACTCCCACATTCTGTCGGCGAAGAAGGCGCTGCCCGCGGGTGCCCCGATGACGGACATGACGTGATATCCCCCACATTGGATATCTCACAGTGTATGGGGGGAGATGATAGATCGGTGGGCTGCGGATCCAGGTTGGGACGCCAAGAGTAAGAGCGGGGCTGAGAACAGACAGAACAGAGATCCGACGCACACGGGGGGGTCGGTGCCACACGACATCGTCCGACACATGAACGCGGTCGAGCACCCGGATCTGGAGGAGGATGAGGTCATAGCTTTGACCTATACTCAGACGCACGTGCGGAAGAAGGACAAGGACGAGACGCACCGGGCGGGCGACTATATTTCAGATATTGCCCGGCGGATCGATGTGAGTCAATTTATTTAAGTTGTTAATGTTTTTTCTTTCTATCCTCAATGTCCGTTTCGTTAATTAATGCCCTAACATATCGTTAAACCACTATTTTTGCAGGCATCGTATGAACAGCTAAGGGGGTCCGAGCAGCAGTCCGGACAGCCATCAGCGTCCACTAGTACGGCTACGAGTACTGGGGGGTTAAAGCGATGGCTGGATACGCCGGAGGTCGTGAATCGGCCGAAAGGTCGCATACGCGGCCTGCCTAGCACGACTGCTCGTGCCGTGATAGGAGCGTCCTCACCCCCTGCTGCCCCTCCACAGACGCCGGCTCCTCGTCCTCAGTTGGATGACGAGGAGATCCAGCGCATTGCTACAGTGGTGGCGAGGATGATCAGGGAGCAGGGCACTGCTAGACAGTTAGAGTCGGCCCCAGATCAGCAGGATCCAGATCCAGGACTCAGCAACCCCTGATGAGCCCCTTCCCGTGCCCGTTCCTAGCTTCCCCCACCCCCCCTCCCCCCGCGCCCGGCTTGTACTCTTCTCCCCTCTCCTAACCGGCTGTATCCGGTTCACGACTTGTACGTATATGAGTTTTTTTTATAATAAATATTTTTTATAATTGATTATATATATTTCTTTCTGTATTGATTATTGCGCGTTGTTGTTGAGAATTGAAAATTGTATTACAAGTCTGGGTAATTGAAAAATCAAAAAAAAAATCAAAAAAAAAATTGACTTTTGGTGACGGATTAATTCCGTCGCTAAAGTATTCCTACAATCAGTTATTTAGCGACGGAATATTCCGTCGCTAAAATATTTAATCCGTCGCTAATTTGACAAAAAAGAAAATAAATTAAAATTCTAAAAATATAATTAGCGACGGAATATCCGTCGCTAATGAAAAATAAATTCGTCGGTAAAAATGACATATTTAGCGACGGATTTAAAAATTCCGTCGCTAAACTATTAGTGACGGGCTTTTATATGAGGGATATTTAGCGACGGTAAATCCGTCGCTAATTCTTTAGCGACGGATTTTGGGCTTTTAGCGACGGATTTCCCCGTCGCTAAAAGCCTGTTTTCTTGTAGTGTAATATGAAAAATAAAACTATATCTAAAAGTTGGAATTACATTATAAATGTAGAAACAAATTAGCAGTATAATAGTTAAGTTAGATTCCTACTAACTTGAAATTCTTAGTACATTTAAAGATGAACCTAACTTAATAAACATGAGGTTTAAATATTGGTATATAATTTGTTTCTTATAATGCTTTGCGCTATCCTTCAAAGGTGTTGGTCAAATGTTAGAAACCTTATAGTAATTGAAATCTAACTAAGATCTAAGACATGATATTACAATTGGTACAAATGTCAACTAGTTCGGTAACATTTATTAAATGACTTAAAGAAGACTACCACTGGGTCATGCATTTGTTACATCCATATGTCTTGAGTATCTGTATATTTTGGTAGAGTTAAGTTACGGATAGTTAAGCATTATGGCAATGGTTTTGAACTACACTTCATTTGTAGTTGCGTGAAGTGAACCATTGGATTCAAAATATAGAAGATATATGCATGTCACATGTAAGCAATGTCATAATCAAGAGAAGCTTAATATGTAAGTATAATATTGAAATTGTTCCAAACTAATAAATACCGGACTGATTCCGCGTTAATGAATTACCCAGCGATTATCATATGATAGTTAAAGATGATATTAAAATGATTACCAGACAATTGCTTTTTTGATAGTTATCATATAACCATGTGATTGAGTAAAAGATATGTTAAATCATTAAAATTTTTGCTTTCGTTCGTCTAGTTTATCGTACTTATACGTTTTCAAAGAAATAAAAAATAATAATATTTTGTTTCATCCGAATTTGTCGTTGATTTTGTATTAAGATTTGTAAAATTGTGACGGCAAGGTATGAATTGTACAATGGTGCTTAACTCACACTCCAAATGATTTTGTGATTGCAAAATTTTTTTTTTCTATACTCAGGATGACTTTTATAATATTATACTTCAAACGCACTTGAAGTTAAGATTTAAAGTATAAAAAATAGTATTAAAAAACTGAAGCATGCAATGAGTTATAATTTATTTTGCACGACATAAGAACGTTGCTTTACGGTATTGTTAGTAGTGATTCTTTTTACAAAAATGATAGCTGAAGAAGTAAAAATTTCAAGAATCATACATAAAATATATTTTTTCAATTCATTTACTTACTAACAGCTAAATAAAACATTTTACCAATACTCTATCCATATAAGTGTGAAACATCTTTTTAATTATCCAGGATCAACATTTCTCTATGTTAGAGATGTTTGTGATAGAACACACTGCTAATCATATGCCACAATGTTTTAGAAAAGCTTTGCAAATGACTAAGGCTAAACAATTATATAGTGACGATTATTCTTACAGTCAAATAGATTGTGATAAACGGGATTGCAGTTGCATTAGTTATAAAATTCATATATTTACTTACTTCATCTTTGCTTTGTAAATTGTCTGTTGAGTTCGAATTCTATAAGCTCTTATAACTCATTAATTGGTTAAGAGTCTAAAGCAATTTTGGATCCAAACTAGCTCATTACTAGCTCCAAAGAATCTTTATTAACCAGCGGCTCTAACGCTTGTAATCGCAAGGCCTTTGGGTTTAAACTTTGTTTGTATAAACCTCATACAACCCCTCTACGTAAGGTCTCAGATCTTATACTGAACGCTCTATAAAAATCTGACAACTACTCCTTGGCCGCTCCCCTCTAAAATCAGACTTACACTCACTTGGTTTACCTATGTCACCTGCATCTTCTATCTGCAATCAGGCTATGAAAACCTCAGCTCATCTTGTCATCACATGCCCCTTGGTTTCTCCTATCTGGCACTTCATCAACCTCTTCATACCTCAGTTGCTAGATGTTCATAGCTTTGGGAATGGTTGATTGCTTGGATTGTGAGAAGCCACAAGCCCTCGCTACTGAACCACATCGTAACATAATTGTTCTTTATTTATGGTTAAATTGGAAAAGAAGAAACGCCATTACTTTCTGTAATTCTTCGTACGATAATACTAGAATACTCTCTCACAAACTCATTTACATTCCTATACCGTAAATTCTTTACCCCAAAATTGCACTTAAGCGAATGATAGATATTAAAAACCAAACACTGTCCGGCATCAAGCTCTGTTCTGGCATGCAACTGCTCAGAACAAAGAATGGCTTCTCTTTTCCTGAATATATTTGAGACAGAAAACTGTTTGGGCTCCAATTCCAGCTCAAAAAAGAGACTAAGAGGCGAAAGAAACTTGTACAGGATCGAGCTAAGGCAATCAGCAGCCACCATCAATCTTTTGTAGGGTATCTGCTTTCAACACAGTTCGCTGATCTTTTGGAATATCTTTCAATTTGGTTGTAAATATTGTTTATGCTACTTTCCCTGTTGGCTTTCTTACATAGCAGCATAGCTACTCGTGCAACTGAGAAAGCAAACTCTTCTCCATATGATATCCTTCAGTTGAAAATCAAAAAATAAACTTTGTTCATACAGCCATCGTTTACGTGACTTCCATTTGCAAATTTGTAAAAATCGTACCCAAAGATACTGAATAGGAAATTCCCTTACTTTAGTAGGCGCCCGCTCTCCTGCAAGCCATGAAAATCATTCAATTTGACAGGACCATTTTCAAGCCATGAAGATCATTCAATTGGACAGGACCATTTTCAAGCCATGAAGATCATTCAGTTGGACAGGACCATTTTCAAATGCAAATACGGTGTGATAAAATATTACATTCAGCAAGACAGAAGATACCTTTCTGTTCTTTTTCCTTTACTGACTTTGGTCTAGATGCAGTTACACTCTGGCCAACTCTGGCCAACTCTGGAAGATGCAAACCAGCTCCACCCCCCACCCAAAAAAAAAAATGAACTACAGTACGTACTCCCTTTCTCTACACAGCACTAAAAGCATTTTCCACTTCTGCTTCTCCTGCTGCGTCCCAACGTCTCAATGGAGTACCTAAATCAGCTAATTTCTTGTATGGGCTTATTGGCACTGTTACTTTGGGAAGACAAAAATGAAACTGTAGTTTGTTCCGTTCCAACTTCCAAGGCAGAAAGTGAAGGAAGCAAGAGCTGCGAGGGTGTTTCTCCACTAAATGAGAGGAGGCCAAAACACAGTTCTGAATGAAGTAACATCCAAACTTACACTTCCAAGCGAGCTGTCTAATTATACCTTCAATTGATTAAAATGTGTTCAAAACCCGCGGCACCATCTTCAGCTGTGTCTTTCCCTCGCTTTGGTGTTTCTCTTTGTCAAGTGCTTTGTGCATATACTTTGGGTAATTGGGTCGCTGAAGGGAAAAAGGAGAAACATATGCAAATCTAGACCTCCAAAAATGCAGTCTTCCTGGTTAATACGAACCCCAGAAAAGCTCATATTCTATGTCGCTAACTTTCAAAACATGTTTGGTCTGCTAAAGCATCAGGTATACATAGCTTGGTCTCTGCTTCGGCAAATTGCCTAGGTTAGAGGAAAGGGGTCACATCCTTGGCCTTCATAATGCATAACTTATTCATTCTCAGCATCATAGCCCTCATCTTTCATTAATGTAGTCAAATCGTTCAACACTGCGTGTATTTTACCAGCAATGGGATGAGACTTGTCACATGCAACAAAAAAGTTTGTCTTCTGGTCCAGTACAATCCAACTGCCTCCAGGAAACTTTTTCACGCCTTTTTCTTTCATGGCCCTCCTCACAGAGTTAACTCCATCCCAGTTGCCTGATGCGGCATATATATTGGAAAGCAGCACGTAAGGAGAAGAGATCTCGGGCTCCAACTCAATGAGTTTCTCAGCTGCATGCTTCCCTCTTATGTCATCCCCATGAAGTTTACAAGCGCCAAGGTATGTGGCCCATATCATCGCATGCGGTTCGAGTTCGAGTTTTTCAATGAGCTCCTCCGCTTCTTTCAGAAAACCCCATCGCCCAAGAAGATCGATCATGCAGGCACAGTGATCAACTCGAGGCTGAATTTCAAAATGGCTAGTCATAGTATCAAAGATCAAACGGCCTTCCGATACCCTTCCTGCATGGCTGCACGCAGTGAGAACACCAAGGAATGTGACTTCATCTGGCTTAATATGTGCCTGCTTCATCTCATCAAAGATCTTCAGTGCATTTTCTGCATAACCATTTTTCGCTAATCCAACAATCATAGAGTTCCACAAAATGACGTCTTTCTTGTGAACCATTTCCCCAAAAACTTGAGCTGAACTACTAACATCACCACATTTAGCATACATGTCTATGAGGGCACTACATGTCAACTCATCTGAGTCAAAACTGGTATGAAAAATGAGAGTGTGGATCTCCCTACCATCTTGTAGAGAAGCTAAGACTGCACATGCTCTGAGGACACTAACAAATGTTGCTTGGTCCGGCATGGCATTGTAATTGCGCATTTCACGATACATCAATAAAGCATCCTCACTACAATCATTTTGAGTGTGTCCTGAAATAACAACAGTCCATAATACTGTGCTCTTTGGATTGGGCAACTCCGAGAAGAGTACGTTTGCACCTTCTTTTTCTTGGGAGTTAATATACATGCCCAAGAGAGAGACAGCCAAGAATTCACCGTGGTATGAAAGCCCTACCTTCAGTAACAAACAGTGGATTTGCCTCCCAAGATCCAACGTGGAAGGTCCCCTGCATGCATCCAAAAGGCTTGCAAAGGTGACTTCTGATGGGTTCATTCCTTCAGACAGCATATACTTAAATATACATACGGCTTTTTCCGTGTTTGTTTGAGCATACCCAGCTATTAAAGCATTCGTGGAGGCCACACTCAGCTCATTCATGCAAGAGAACACTTCGCCTGCAGCCCATGTGGTTCCGCACTTGGCATACATATCAACAAGAGAGCTTCCAGTGTAGAGGCTCCTTTCTAGACCATATTTAACCAATATAGAATGTAACTGTTTTCCTTTATCAAGTGATTGGATATTTGCGCAAGCACTAAGTATACTAGCCAAAGACACCTCATCAGGTGAAATCCCTTCTAACCTCATTCTCTTAAACATATAGAAAGCCTCTTCTTCTTCTTCCTCCTGCACATACCCAACAATAATTGCATTCCAAGAAACATTGTCTCTATTCCTTATTAGCTCAAATTGTTGCCTTGCATCGTATAGGGAACCGGACTTGGCATACATATCTACCAATGCGTTTGCTGCGAATAAGTTTGATTGAAACTTCTTCTTGATAATAAAAGAATGTAACTGACGACCCATTTCGATACTTTTTAGTCCAGCACATGCACTTAGAACACTAGTACAGGTATATTCATCAGGTTGAAAAAACCCACAATCCCTCGTAGCCATGAATAAGTTAACCACCTGAAAAGCATAACCGTTCTGCGCATAACCTCCAAGCATTGCATTCAACAACACACCATTTTTCTCATCCAATGCATTGAATACTTCTTCTGCAGCTTCCATCTTTTGACACTTGGCATACATATTAATTAATGAACTTCCCACGTAAACATTAGAATCTAAACCTTGTTTAGTTGCCTGAGCATGAACCTGCAAGCCATGTCCATAATTTGCCAAACTTGCAATAGCACTAAAAACAGTTCCTAAGGTGGATCGTGTGGCTTTAACGCCAGCTTTCATCATATTCTGGAAAAGCACAACAGCTTCGACCTCATAACCTCTCTGCGCATGCCCTGAAATCATCACATTCCATGCTACAGCATTCGGATTGGGCATCTGGGAAAATAAGTGTCGGGCATCGTCAAGCCTTCCTAGCCCCACGCACGCACTTATGGCAGTGACGAAGGCTACATGGTCAGGTGCGCGACCTTGGTTTTGCATATCCTCAAATACTCTTAACGCCTCGTCAGGTAAACCAACTTGAACATACCCTGCAATCATCGCGGTCCAAGAAACAGTGTCGGGGTCTTCAGCACTGTCAAGTATCCTACGTGCATCTACAACGTTTCTGCACTTAGTATACATGTCTATCAAAGAACCTTCAGAAAATGAATTCGACTCAAAGCCCATCTTGATAATGTTACAATGTATTTGTTTCCCAAAACCAACATCAACCACTCTACCACATACTGATAAAACAATGGCGTTCGTGAACTGATTCGGCAAAACACCGTGAATTTGCATTGATATAAAGGATTTTACAACATTTTCGAACATCTCTCGCTTTGAGTACATCGATAAAACCGAGTTACAAGCCAATGTATCTTTTTTCTCTAGGCGGGCGAACGCCTTCTCGGCGAAGTCCACATTGCCACATTTGGCGTACAAGTCAACAATGGCATTCCCTAGCTGCCCTTTCGACGCGAAACCGAATTGCAAGCTCTGGGCGTGGATGAGTTTACCGGACTTTGACGCGTGTTGAAGTCTTTGGGGCATTTCGTCGAACAGTTGGCGGGACTGAATTTGTTTGCAGTTTCGAAGGCATATTGCCAGTAGATGGGTATAGGCTTGATGGTCTGGGGGTGAAACGGGTTTGTAATTTGGATCTTGGTTGATCCCTCGATGTGGGGTTGTTGAGAATTTTGATTGGTTTTGAATGGAGTGCGAGATTGATTTGCATTTTGGCGCTCTGAAAGAAGCTTTGTGACGCATTGAGTCGGAAGCGACTCGGACATGACTCGTTGGTAAGGAAAGGAACTAATGTTGGACAAACATTAACCGAGTCACGCCTGAAACAAAAACCAAGTTGCCAAAAGACTTTGCAAGCGGAGCTAAATGTCACGGACCGTTTGCTAAGGAGGCTGATTTTTAGAGGTTACGCCATGCGGACGCTCATTAGGCGCTTACGGGACGCTTCGTGGACGCTTACTTGGCAATTAAAAGGCAAGGCTTCCGGAAGGTTCCAGACTTCTCTACCCTATTCTATTTTGAACATGTGTAACATGTGTGAATATTCTAGAGTAGGAAAGTATTATAGGATACTAGAGAATCTTGTATATATCTAGAGAATTCTAGAAGCATAATAGGATCCGTATGATCGAATGTATCTCCACCGTCCGTTGAGGAGGTGGAGTAGTATATAAAGCCAAGGCCTCACTTGGCCAAAGCATCCAAGACACATCCAAGACATTCTTGTATTCAAGTATTATAAGCTTTCTCCAAGTAGTGTGTTGGGAATCCTTTCCCCAAACCCCTTGTGTTCCGCTGCATATTTGTTTCCAACTTCGCCCAGCTCTACGGTTAGGCTGACTTAGCCGAGCAAGCGGGGGCTTGATCTAGCTAAGTGCCGCACGGTTTCGACTTAGGGAAGTTCGGTCCGTAACAAGTGGTATCAGAGCTTGGTTACGACGAGTCGTGCCAAGCAAGGAGCAACAATGGCAGGCAAGGATACTAGCGTTGGAGCATCCGGAGTGGCCGAAGAGAATGTGGTCGTGGTCGAGCGTAGGCGAGATCCATTACCACCCGCCGGTGGGAAGAAGGGTGGTCGAGGCCAAAGCAAGTCGAGGGATGAACTTGCTTCGTTGGATGGCCGAACGGGTCGCTTGGAGATTGCTATGGGTGATGTCAAGGATCACGTGGGAATGGTCGAGCAAAATCTACAGACGTTGGAGGATCACGTCTTAGAAGAGCTCGAGTCGCTCAAGAGGGCGGTGGGCGCCCAAGACGAGCTACGTGAAAGGTTCACGGAGTTGTTTAATAGTTTGCAAGAACAACTCGATGTGGTGAAGGTTGGCGTGGAGGAGATAAGACAAGACGCGGCGATGTGCAAGAGAGCTATCGCGGGTGGAGCGGTTGTCACTCCTAGTCCAAGGGTGGACACGCCAAAGCCAAAGGAGTTCGGAGGCAAGCGGGATGCCAAGGAGCTCGACAACTACATATGGCACATGGAGCAATATTTCGAAGGTGCTAGCATCACGGATGAGAAGACAAAGGTAAGAACTACGACTCTCTATCTTACGGATACCGCAACTCTATGGTGGCGTAGAAAGCATTGCGAGATAGAAAAGGGGTTGTACACCATAGATACGTGGGAGGTGTTCAAAAGGGAGATCAAAAAGTAGTTATATCCGGAGAATGTAGCCTACGAAGCAAGAAAGAAGATGAAGGAATTGAGGCATAAGCGTAGCATAAGCGAATATGTGAAGGAGTTTACTACACTTATGCTTCATATTCCGAATATGGCGGAGGAAGATCTTCTATTCAACTTTGTCGACGGCCTCCAAAGTTGAGCCAAGAAGGAACTTCAACGCCGGGGCGTGAAGGATGTTGATGAAGCCATAGCAATGGCGGAGTCGTTAACGGAGTACGATCGAGGTGGTGAATCTTCAAAGCCAAAGTGGGAAGATGAAGCTTCGGAAGGCAACCACGCCAATGGTGGGGGAGAGAGCCCTAAGGCGTGGCACAAAGGGGACAAGCATGCTAGCACAAGCAAGACCGAGGGCCACGGCAAGCTACAAGAAAGACGTGTGAGCCGTAAGCTTAAGGATTGCTTCTTTTGCAGAGGACCGCATTGGGCAAGGGATTGCCCGCGACAAGGCAAGATGGCTGCCTTGATTGAAGAAAAGGAGAAGGAGAAGGCCGAGTGCGAGACGGTGCACATAGGCTCGATACAAGTCCTAAATGCGCTCCAAAAGGAGAATGTGCCGCGAGTCTCGACCGGTGAGGGACAAGCTTCTAAGAGCGAGGGGTTGCTCTACATGGAAGCGAAGTTGAATGAGAAGCTCGCTCATGTGTTTATGGATACGGGGGCGACTCATAACTTCATCACGATGGAAGAGGCCAAGCGGTTGGGCCTCAATGTGGTTGACGGGGGAGGTTGGCTAAAAATCATCAACGCCGAAGCAAAGCCCCTACAAGGCACAGTTCGTCGGGTGGAAATGTGTCTTGGCAAATGGAAGGGGTTCGTGAATTTCTCTGTCGCGCGGATGGATGATTTCAAGGTGGTGTTAGGCCTTGATTTCTTGCGACAGGTGAACGCTCTTGTGTCACCGTACAACAACGCGGTGTGCATAATGGAGCGAGGCGCGGCTTGTGTGGTGCCTATGTTCGGGGGAACATCAAGCACCATGACTTCTATGCGGCTATCGGGAATGAAGCCAAGAAGAGTGAAGCTACTTACTTGGCAAGTCTCAAGGTTGAAAACCATGTTGCGCCATCAACCGAACAGCCACCCAAGGAGTTGATGGGCGTCTCCAAGGGGAAGAAGGATGTTGTGCTGCACGAGTTCGAGAAGCGACAACCACCTAGGAGGAAGGTGGGCAATCAAGGCAAGCTTGACCGAGAGGCCAAGCCACAAAACGTGGTACCATGTGGGATGGCACCACCAAAGGAGGAAAAGTTGTCGACTACTTCGAAGGCAAAGGGGGAGATCGTCAAGCTAATCAAGGAGGGGGCCTACAGCGCGATCCCTTAGCCAAAGAGTTGCTACAGCTTGTGAAGAGTGGGAAGACCCAACGAAATCGGGTGAAAGGAGACCTACTCTACACAAAGGATGGACGAGTGTACGTGCCGAAGTGGAGAGACCTAAGGAAGATGGTCATACGAGGGAGTCACGATACTCAGTCGACAGTGCATCCGGGGCATCGACGAACATATGCCTTGGTGACTACGGCATACTTTTGGCCTCAAATGAAGAAGGAGGTGCAAATGTGTATCAAGACTTGTCATGTGTGCCGACAAGTCAAGGGGGAGAGTCAAGCCGATGAGGCTAAACTCTTAGATACATCGCAAGTTTTGCATTACTTGCAAAGGCGCGAGGCCGAGTACGTGCTTGGGGATAGGCTTCAACAAGGACGAGATGTTCCACCGAAGCAGCACTACTTGGTCAAGTGGAAGGGATTGTCGGAGCATGAAGCGACTTGGGAATTGGCGGAAGAGCTCAGACAGTTCGAAGACCTCGTGGATCGCTATCACGAGGAGGTTGCGACGAGGGCGTCGCGCAATTAGGTGGGGGAGAATGTCACGGACCGTTTGCTAAGGAGGCTGATTTTTAGAGGTTACGCCATGCGGACGCTCATTAGGCGCTTACGGGACGCTTCGTGGACGCTTACTTGGCAGTTAGAAGGCAAGGCTTCCGGAAGGTTCCAGACTTCTCTACCCTATTCTATTTTGAACATGTGTAACATGTGTGAATATTCTAGAGTAGGAAAGTATTCTAGAATACTAGAGAATCTTGTATATATCTAGAGAATTCTAGAAGCATAATAGGATCCGTAGGATCGAATGTATCTCCACCGTCCGTTGAGGAGGTGGAGTAGTATATAAAGCCAAGGCCTCACTTGGCCAAAGCATCCAAGACACATCCAAGACATTCTTGTATTCAAGTATTATAAGCTTTCTCCAAGTAGTGTGTTGGGAATCCTTTCCCCAAACCCCTTGTGTTCCGCTGCATATTTGTTTCCAACTTCGCCCACCTCTACGGTTAGGCTGACTTAGCCGAGCAAGCGGGGGCTTGATCTAGCTAAGTGCGGCACGGTTTCGACTTAGGGAAGTTCGGTCCGTGACATAAAGCTCGAGTTGAACTCGAGTGTACTTACTTTATGTAACGAGTGATCCTGCTCAGCTTAACAGTTTAACGAGTGATGAACTTGACTCGTTTTACACTTTTAGATGCCATCAAATAATTGATCTAAACCCTCGTGTATTTGAAAGACAATGATCATTGATCTCGATTGATTTCATATCACTGTGCTCTAGTTATCTTGTTCTCGCGAGACAACTACAAAAACGTCCCTCAATTATTTTTGTTTCTTAGGATAATTCAATAACTATTATTCGAGTCACTTTAGTCCTTAAAATAATACGAGTGCTCCACACGAGTCTTGTGTGTATATCCGTTAAGTTTTACCCGTTATTGGCCTACAACATGGGCAAAATGATAATTTGCATTTCATTTGCGTCAAAACATACATGTTACAAGCTAATACAAACTTGTGACCAAACATCCTAAAACAATACTAGTGATCAAACTAGGGACGGCATCTGGGGCCACACGATTAGTTCAGCCGCCGTGCATATCTGCCCCTCCACCCGTCACTGCTGCTCCCACCGCCACCTCCCGCAATCCAAACACCGGCAAAAAAACACAAATGTGGAGATTTGATGGAGATTACGGTTGATGGGACCGAGGGACGGTGGATTTAGGCGCAATTTGTGACCTATGGTTCGATTGCATGGATGCTCTGGTTTCACAAATGGTGGTATTGGGTTCATTAGATGCGATGTTAACTGTTATGGTGGTGGTGGTGGTGGTGGTGGTGCTGTAATTATGTGTGGGGTGGTAGTGGCGCGGCAACAACAACGACATTGGCTGGTTATGATGGTGGGCAATGGTCTTTAGTATGGTGGTGGTGTTGGCTATGGTTATAGTCGTGTTGTGGTGGCAGTGTTTCCTTTGTTACAGGTGATGGTGGTGGTAGGTTTGGGTGGTACGATGGAGGATATCGGTGTGATGGTGGGGATGGCAGTGGCAATGGCCATGGTGGTGCCAAAGGTTGCAGGCACACCATGGTGGCAGCGAAACGGTGGAGATGGTGACTGGGTGGGCCGTGGGCGTGAGCAGGGCAGATCTAGAAAGTCTAACTGAGGAGGTAAAAAGACATAAACAAAATTGATGGCTAACATAAAAGATTTAAGAAAATTCAAGTTCACATAAACAAAACATGAGAAGTCAAAAGTATTAAAATTAGAAATAGTTCATCAAGGTTTTACAAAATTAATCATCAACGATGGTCAAGCAAAACTCGGCGTTCATTTCCGTCCACTTTTGAACTTATTTGGTTAGGAAAAAGCCTCAAATTTTGTTCTTACTGTGCTTCAATACAAGTTTGCGGCAATTTCGATTAAATTTCAATATAAGAAACGATATGTTGTTTGAAATTAGATGAGACTCAAAATGACCAATTTGCCAACCAGAAATGGCTAAAATCTAAGAGAGAGAGAGAGAGAAAAGAGGATGATGATGGCGCTGTTTTGATAGCCTAAGGACTAATTTGGCTAGAAGCGAGGTTGAAGGACAATGCTGGTGAAACGCTAATGATTCAAGGAAGTTTTTTGTTAGTTGTCTCCATCACTTAGTAGCAGTTTAAAGTTACTCACAAGAGCTAGCCCGAATATAACAAGAGTGAGACCTGTCCACCTGGATTAACAAAACTAGGTTTTATGTTTCGAAATTAATTGTAAAGTGGATATTGTTTCATAGCATGGTGCTTAAAATGTTGCTTGTAGCTTGTTTTCCACTAAATTGATGACATCAAGCTACACCTAGTTGTTGAAATATGTCCGTTGCGTGATCTTCATCTGCCATCCAAACTTTTGCCTCGAACTAAATTAAGTCCGCTTTTTCTACTCACTAGTTGTGTGCACGTGCGTTGCACGTGGATTGTTTTCTATATATATTGATCAATCTTAGTTAATAGTCCATTAAAAAGGAAGGTATTGTAATATTACCTTTCACATAATAGTATAGCAAATGTTGGGTGCATATATTGAAACAACCAACATTAGGGGTGAAAAGAGCATCTAATAAAAGTTTGATTATCACACAATAGCCGACATTACTCTTAAGAATAGAATCAACCCTCACAAATCTAAGAATTTCGACATCAATTTTGAACTATCTCGTTAAAGGCAGGTAGTATCAACTACAGCTAAAACTAAAATCAAATTTCTTTGTAATTCTAGTACAAACGTTTCTTCGACGCCATCCTTGTCATTGAGATTTGAAGTTGTAGCCAAGAGCAGCTGAAAAGTACACAATATTGATCTTCGTGCACATCTTTTAGAGGAATTACTGGGACAGGACTATACTTTTCTTAAAATTCCGTGGAAAGAAACTGACGTGAGTGTGATGGATGTAAGAATCAAAAGACACAACTACAATTTGACTACCCTCCGCAAGTTCGTTGAAATGCCAATATACAAATTTTCTTACGGTGGTTAACGAACAAGATAAGCTCATTGTATTTAAGTCACTCTATGGCACCAACACCCTTTTGCCACCATATAAATGTTGACATTTATGGAGGCAACCCGAAAAGCTATGCACAAAATATACACAACACCCTTTTGCCACCATATAAAGTATGAGCTCCCACTAACTCTGCAGTTATCTAGTAGCTGCTTTAAAGTTGAAAAGCTCTGCACAAAATATAGCAACATCAGTATTAGCTGCAAATTTTGCCAAAATCATGCTTGTTAACAGTAATTGAAATCATCCAAAGGTATTACGGAAAATAAAAAAGTTCTTTTGGTAAAATAATAAAAACTCCGATAACAGAGTACCTAGGGGATAAAAGTTAAACCAAAAATAGTACTCTTTAAAAAAAATATTCTTGAAGAACAGTTGAGATATACCTTCGCCATTAATTCATAACCATCAGATGTTTTGATGTGGACCACGCTAGCAGTAAAGCCAAGAAGTTGATCTGCAGATGATGATTTAGCTAAGTGCTTTGCTGCCACTTCTGAAGTTAGGGACCTAACCTCTTCCTTGAAGACCCTGTATTGCTTGTCTTTGTTGGCGGTGTACACTACTTTACTGAAAGTGAATAGTGCGCTACGCACCTTCGATGCTGGGGAAGGAAAGCAAGGAATTGATTGACCATTTCCTGTTCACATGATATTTCATCAAGTAACCCAGCAGAACTAATAGAATCAGCGGCTACTAAGTTTGAAAAAATTCTCAATGATTGGTTCATACTTACCACATCTTGATCCCTGTACCAAATTATAAATGAGTAATAGGTGCCTGAAAAAACAAATTCTAAATAATAGACGAAGTACGAACAAAACGTAGAAGGCATCTTAGGGACTATGATGAAGCGGAGCTACCAGGAAAGTAAAGAGATGAGCCTTAATCTACAAATGCTTCGGTGTATATGTATTTTTTTCAAGCATAGGGTCCGTTGATAGCTAATTAAAAAAAGGAATGGTTCTCTATAATTTCTGTGTGCTTAAACAGCTATACTGACACATAAAGCAAGCCATGACTTCATATCACGGCATCAAACTTTCTTACCGGATTTCAGGTACGGAATGTGATCCATAAACAAGGCTGTATGCAACAAGAAATATCAGCAGCTAGCCATGTAGACAGAAGTTATAACTGGGCTCATGGTGAACAGTTTTCTCACTACATCCAATCTTTCTATCCTACTTCTCTTGGTACTTACGTAGCTGCTTGGAACAATTAGAACAAAGCAAATCCAGACAAAATGTTTCTTCATATTCGCTGCCATTTATGCATCGGCCACACTGAAAACAACGTTGTATGCAGAGTGTGCAAGCCTCGCACACATCAGCCGTATTATCTTTCGCTTGACAAGTCTCAGTTGGGTAATCATAGACGAACCTCAATTTCTCACATCTTGGGCATAGTTCAATATCAATACAACGGTCGTCATCACACAACAGGTTAAAGTTCTTAAAGGTTATGAGATAAGTCAAATAGCAATGACCTTCTCAAAACAATAAACAGAGGAAAAGTGCAAAGGAGAAAGATACAAAGGAAGCATCATCTTGTGGGAATTGTTTCGACATTGATTATTCAGTGGAATTTATGCAGCTAGTCCAGCAGTACCAGAACATATTGAACTCACCCATGCCAAAGCCACTAACCATATAATGGTTGTTCAATTTCAATGTATGGGCTATTTAACAACTTCAGCAACTAATTAAATGTTATTCGCTTTATTTAGTATTTGCTCCCTAAAATTGTATAGAAAGAGCTCTTCAGTCTCATCAAATACTCCTACAATGAGCTTCTCATAGATGTTGACTTACAGATTAACATATTAATAATATTGAACAATATTGTTAATCTGAATTTCGCAGGAGTTATTTTCCAATCTGTCCAACTCCTGGCACCCTGAATAGTGCAGCATATGGTTACTACTAATTACCTCAGATACTAATTTAGCAAAACATGCAAAAAGAATTTAACAACATTTTTAAGTGTGTGCACGCACGCTTGCATGCATGCGTATAGTAAAACATGAAGAAGAAAGAACACCAATGCCTAGGAATGACACCATGAAAGGACCTCAGAAATTGTAAGTTGTTGCCTAGTTGACTAATCACTTCAGCTTAGGACAAAAACAACAGATTTTTTACTCTCTCTTTGTCTAATAAACATGTTACCACTCATAACATTTTTGGAATTCAAATAAGGCAGTCTGACTCCCACAATTAGCACCATACTTGAAAACAATTGTGTTATGTGCTGCTTTTGCAGAAGTTTCAAAAAATAGCATACCTTTTTTTTCGCATATTGCTTCCCTTCCTACGAAAGTTATCAAAACATTTAGAGGTTTATCTTTCCAGCAACTGTAGTCAAGTTGCAGTAAATCCATTCACAAAAAGCTGCATAAAACTATCAAATTTAACACACTAAACAAATGGATGGTTTCTGTATGTATGATGAACTTGCAAATGACTATAATACCACAACTGGTTGTTTTTGGATGTGTAAACGCTGGTTATACCCCATGCACACATTAACATATCCAATTCTTGCTACTAAAACGTCTTGCCGATAATTGTAGAGTCGAGCGTCACAAAATACAAGGTTTGGGGCAAGGTTTGTCCCAAACATTGCCTTAATTGAGAAGAGCTAGTTGCAAGGCTTCTTTCAATTTGTTGGCTTCCCTTGTTTATGGTGCAACAGAATTTTTGATTACTTTTGCTACATATTTCTCGGGCTTGATCCGATACATACATCTGGGGCATGCACCATAGAATTTTATTCTTGCTTCCACGTCATTTTCACTATTTTTGGCTGCAACAAGTTAGCAAGATTTAAACGGATAAAATGCTAAAATACGTAGTTTCAATGGTGTGTTAATAAAAAATGACCAAACAAGAAATAAAGGGCATTACTTGGTACTGGAATTGTATTTCTGAAAGATTTAGCAACAGAAGTACAACTCCTTGGATGAAGAAACTCAAGATCTTTCTTGTCGATTATGTATTCTTAAAATGTTTACGTTTATAAAGTGCAGTTAACATATAATGGGTAAAATCTTGTAACGGGCAACGGGAGATTGAATGCGGCAGAAATAATGAAAATGTAACTCGCAGTTATGAGCCAAACTGATGATTCTTTATTTATAGATAGATGGAATGGCGGTTGTTTTGTACCGTTAGTAGCAAGCAGCCGGTTCGGTTCATAGTGGAAGAATGCATCGTTTGAATAAAGGCATTGAAGCGTTGCAATTTTTGGAAAAGTAAACATATCACTCCAAATAACTTATATAAACTTCAAAATTGGAAAAGTATGGGAAAGAGGATAACATTATACATTATATAATGGTAAAGCAAAGGAGAATACTCTACCACTTTTCATCCAGGACTCTATTTTCAAATCTCAGATCTGCTGGAGCAGATCAAAGCTTCAACCTCAGAAGGAAGAGGGGGTTCGACTATATTGTGTTGTATCTACTCGAGCGAGACGGGAGGGAAATTGAGAGAAAGTGACGGTGGGTTTGGTTTTAGCAGATAGAGTCGGTTGGTTTTGTTTCTTTAGGTTGGCAGTTGGGTGGTTGGTTTATTTGGAACCATATGTATAGCATTCTATATCATGAACCCACAAATAAGAAACTTAGATCACAACAATATAATTCGTGTCCAATAAATTTATATATAATTATTTGTAAGGTCTCAATTTTTAGGACTCCGTAGTATATAACTAATTCATTCTTTCTTTTGAATTAACAACTCTAAAACTAATTATTATTGCTTTTTTTTTTTTGAATTTACAGCTCTAAATCTAATTGTTAGTTGAAATTTCATTGTTAAAGCTTGTAAGTCATTCTTTTCTAAATTATTATTATTATATATTTTTTAAAAATATTTGAAGTACAAAAAGCGGCAAAAGACCAAGAATGAGTTTGGCCAGCGTTGTTAAAGTAAACAACAAGACATGCAGACATAACGAACCAAAACCACTTTGATGCAAAAAAATCCTTGGTATGGTGAAAACTATGATGAAGAGTAACGCTTAGCTATTTCTACCGTCAGTTTGATATTTATCTTTTTCGTTCTATACAAAATAAATTGTTGTTTTTTTTTTTTTTGGGCAAGTTTTCTCAAATATCTTCAAATGCCTTTTTCATGTGTACAGTATACATCCAACTCCGTACTTCATAAGATGAGAAAATTAAAAAAAGAAAACAATTAGAAAATAAATCACTGCTAGTCATGTATATTGCGTCTGATAAATGCACGGAAAACTAAGCCACGTGCTCTTTTCGTGAGAAACTGAGAAAGTGTCTGATTCAAGCTTAGAAATCAAGATAGAGAAGGCAAGGGTCTAAACAGTTATATATAACTAAACAATTATGTATAAAGATCTAAATTATCTATTAAGAACAATACTCTCATTGTTTGAAAGACAATAGTAGAATATGAGTACAACAAAGATCTTCTAGCAAATCATTCCTTCTCAACCTTAATGGCCTTCAACTTTTGATTCTTCAAGCTAGTATTGTCATTCTGGAGAGCGGATGTGGTATTTTCTAAGTCAATTATCCCTTTGGTGCCTTTCAAGTTCACTCCGTCTGCATCTCTATGTACTTCTTCAGCAATCAGCCGTTGGCCTATGCGATCACTTTTCTTATCAATCTTCACTAAGAATATGTAAGATAGCCCATACTGATGAATTAAGTCCTTATAATATTTACTGTTCATGCCCTCCTATATGAGAGAAGAAAATTTATTAGTTCAAAGTAATATAATATCATAGCATAGTCGTTATAAGGTAATGCTTGATATTTTACCTTTTCCATTGAATTTATGAAGTCATATACAGCACAGTTAGTAATTCTCTCGGTTGCCTCAAACAATGTAACATAAACATTTCGAACACCATCTCCAACAGTTAGCTTCAGCATGTACCTGCCAGTGGATATAGATACACTTATTAGGCATACATATATTAGTATAACTACGTGAAGTTATAATGCTGTCTAGGGACAAGATGACATCCTCTGTCCTCTATCACCAAACCAAAAGGAATGTGTTTGCAGCCTGAATTTTCCATATCAAGCTGTTCGACATAAGAACGGAAAAATAGTACACATTGTAACTTGTAAGCTAGGTATGAAAAAGGATGTCAAAAGAAATCAAACAACTACGATCTATCACTTTCCTTCAATGCCTCCTTTGCTATCTGGCCATGTTCATAGCTATTATCATATGGCCATTGACTTTTAAGTTGATTAAAGGAGAGAAATAAGCATGCCTATGTGAACTATGGATAAACAATGTGCTGCAAACTGCCACAAACCCTGTAGCATTTCCAAGCCCCATTTTATCATAGAGCCAAGGAATGCCATCGAAACAATTACATGATAGGTCGAGTATCTCTAGTTTTGTGGTTTCTGCAATCTATCTTGTTACTTAACCTTGGAGGTTAGAACCACCTAAAGCCAGAACCTTAAGTTTTTTAAAGCTCTTAATTAATATTAGTAAGGCTGCTTGTTGTGTTGCAGCCTTTCATCGTTTTATGTTCTCTAAAAGGATGACAGCTCAAAGGTTCTTGCAGCCCATTGAAATATTGATAGCCCCTCTAATATTAGTAAGGCTGCTTGTTGTGTTGCAGCCTTTCATCGTTTTATGTTCTCTAAAAGGATGACAGCTCAAAGGTTCTTGCAGCCCATTGACATATTGATAGCCCCTCTAATATTAGTGAGGCTGCTGTTGAAAAGGGAAAGGTATGACAATGATTGCAGTGTAAGCATGGTTACTCGCTAGTAGAACAACAATTAGGGACTTGCTAATTTCTTGGAAAATAAACAAACATTTGAAGGCTGAAACTTCAGGAAAATAGACAAGTAATCAATCTCAATCCCTTGGTTCATAAGTCAATGTACTTTCAGCATAGTTCTTATAATAAATTGAAAACAATTAAGAAATTTAAAACTTGTTACCTTGGGGAATAATCCACAACTTTGTTAGTACCACTGCACCTATATCCATGGCATTTTGCCCCTTGTTCAGTGAATACAACCTTTTTACTGCATTCATTACATGCATCGTACCAAGGTTTTTCCATGTTGTCAATACTGACAATCGATCCCTTGAATGAACAGTAGTTTTTCTGTTATAAGTTAGATCATATGAGTTATGTTATGAGGAAAACAGCTAGTTACAACATAACCAATTACACTTGCTAATTAATAAGTAAACACTTTAAAAAGCACCTGGAACTTGTTTAGAGGTCGTTCGATCAATTCTTGAATATTGACTCGTTCAGCATTTTGAAGTTTCAAACCCCGTAAAGGAGTTGCACTTTCATGGTTTGCATTATGGCTGCAACCAGTAGTGTGTTAGATTCATAGTCAACAAGCATGTCTTAACATTGATAAAGTAAATAGAGTATCTTGTATCTCATTGCAAGTGATTTATACATACCACGTTTTTAATGCTTCAACTTCCGGTAAAGCTGGATTTATATGGAGTGTCGTAATGGAGAGTGTGGACAGAGATATGATACCTATGTTTTAAGTAAAACATACATAATCAAAAGGGAAAATGGTTTTCGCTTTAACTTTCCAGAAATTGCAATATTAGACTTCATTATCTAAGAAAAATGCACCTCCATATCTTGTTACTTTGGCCTTTGAGAGAATAACAATAGGCTTATCATCTGCTACCTCCGATAGAATATTTCCTTCATTTTTAGCCAAATCGGACCATAATGTTATGACAACAGTGTCATACCTAAAGTATATTAGATACTGAAATGGTTAAGATTGTTTGCTGGTAACACGAAAATAAAAAAAAATCCAATGAACATGGAACATTACTCTGTATTTGTGAGTATCATATCCCGCTTCATTATCCTACCACCTCCTGGCTTCTTCAGCAATGATAGGTTGTCAATATCTCCCAATAAGCCAACCACATCTAAAATGGAGAAAAGAGAATATATGTTAGGTAAGTTTAACGCAAATCGTATAGCTGTTACATAATTTGTACAAGATCTCCTCTAACATACCAACAATATCATTGTGTTCAATATGGTGCTTTAGATCCTTGAATGAGACAAATTGCAATCGAAGTTGAGCTATATCTATGTTCGTCTCAAGCTCCTTCACTTGAGTACCGGAAGAAAAGGTTAGTTCAAACCTTTTGTGTGCACTGTCAAATTGTGGGTTCACTGGTTTGACGAGTCCGGTGGAAATCAGATACGTTTTATCCTTTTGAAGAGATTGTTGTAAGATATCTGCAACATCATTGAATACAATAGCTTGTATTTTTGTACCCTGTCATTACAAAGCAATGTGATACATTATCGAGCATAAATACAGAATGAAAAAATGATTAATTATAGAAAATTTTAAGATTAGTGTACCTCTTCGTCCATGAATATAATTTTCCATGTGTGCCCAGATCCCTTCGAGTTGCAATAGGGCTCCATATTACCCCTCCGCAATACTCTAACTTTTACTGCCCAGTCTCTATCATATGCTTGAAGTTGATCTATTAGCACGTATGATTGAGTTGGAGAATCTACTTTGATATTTGTACAGACAGTTTAGTAACAGCATAAATATGTAAGTGAAAACCATAAAGATAGAATTACTTAAGACATTTTTCCTATCGGATACTTAAGCAAGAGGTTGATATGTTAAAAACTACTAAGATAGAATACATATAAATGTTGCGTTTGAAAAATTAATGGCTAGCATAATTTGTAGGATAATGCTTTATAGTCACCTTCGAGATGTTTAGGTGCACGACTTGAAGATCCAACTTCTGATATGGTCAGGGGTAGGGTCTCTTTGATTGTATCTTGTGTGTCCTCGACTTTGAGCGAAACTGACTTTTCCTTGCATTCTTGTACATCACCGGCTTGTATTTTGGCATAACTCTTCCTAGGCCCACGCTTTCGTGATTGTTTATCATCTGTACGAGCTTTGTCTAAATTCAAAAGGCTTGTTAGTGTACATATAACTCGATTTCAGGTAAGATATGTAAGTGAGTGTGGCTACTTATTCTTTCTTAGACTACGTTTTTACTTTACGTACCCTGCATTCCAGCCGGGTCTGTTGCTTTAGATGAATTGGGGTGGTGATCTTCAAAAGTAGACATTGTTGCTTGCTTAGATAGCTGCTCATCGTCTGAGGATACAACGGTAGAAAGCTTTCTTTTCCTTGCCATTGTCACCTCTTCTTGCGTAAATTGAATACCTACAAAAGCAAGTCTAGGAAATGAATATAGAGGTATTTTGCAGATGGCTTGATTCGAAAGCAGTTTTCAAGTAACCAATTTGCTCATAATGTATAAAGTAGGATATACATAGTGGTGTTATTGCATATCCATAAAGTTGTTACAAGAAAGTAAGTTAAATTAGGAATCACATGCAGGAAAATGCAATGTTCATATGTGTATCAGAAAAATGTGATATATCGACAAAGTACAAAGAGTCCTAGTCTTGCCCCTGCCCATGCTAATCATATTGACGTATTGCTTTATGCTTGTAATTTAGGAATTGGTGAAAAACTACCATAAAGACGGTGGTACTTCCAGATTTGAAATGAAAGTAGAGCTTCAGAAGATATATGATTCAGGGGGCTGGGATTTCCTACAGATAGTGGGCAATGCAATGTTTAAAACTGCAGATTCTACTGGTTATGGAGGCCTGTTCTAGTCTTATAGATCAATATGCTGCTCAAGCTCAATTCATTTTTCATCCAAAGTGCAAGGACTTGCAGATTAGCCATCTTTGTTTTGCAAATGATCAGTTCTTATTGGCTCAAGCTGATAATTCCACTTTAATACAGTTTAAGGATGCCCTTGCTGAACTTGAAATCCTATGAAGCTTGGCTCCCAATTTAAGGAAGAGTTCAATGTATCTGGCAGGGGTGGATGAGCAAAACGCAGTGAGTCTCTCTAATACTATTGGCATATCTCTTGGCAAACTCCAAATTACTACTTTGGAGTTCCACTCGACAAGGTGGTGGTACTTATTGCTTTGTTTATGATTGCCAAGTTTTCATTGAAAGGTTGAATAGCAAGATATCCAGAGTGCAATTGGCAATATATGTGTTTTTTAGTATGCAGGTTTATTCGTATATGATACCTATCTTGCCTAAATTAATTGTTGGAAAAATTATATCAGAGGTAAGAGCTCTTGTATGGCATGCGTGAGATGAAAATGCACAAAGGTCATGGTGGTCTGGAAAGACAAGCGTCTTCCAAATAAGAAGGTGGTTTGGGGATTCAAAGAATACAATAGTGGAATAAAGGAACAATCTGCAAACATCTATGACATTTGATGCATCATAAGGACTCTCTATGGATAAAAACGTGTCACAAGAACATGGCATGTAAGAATCAATTTGGCTGAAAGTTTATACTTTTTCCATGGGAATCTATGCAAACCATGGCATGTTAGCACAATAGCTTGTGATAGTTTTTTACTTCACCTGATGTGGTCGGAGGTAGAGTTTCTTTGATTGTATCTCGTGTGTCCTTGACTTTGAGCGAAACCGACTTTTCCTTGCATTCTTGTACATCACCGGCTTGTACTTCGGCATAACTCTTCCTAGGCCTGCGCTTTCGTGATTGTTTATTACCTGCACGAGCTTTGTCTAGATTCGAAAGGTGTGTTAGTGTACATATAACTCAACTTCAGGTAAGATATGTAAGTAAGCGTGACTACTTGTTGTTTCTTAGACTACGTTTTTACTATACGTACCCTGCATTCCAGCTGGGTCTGTTGCTTTAGATGAACTGGGGTAATGATCTTCAAAAGTAGAGAATGTGGCTTTCTCAGCTAGCTGCTCATCGTCTGACGATACAACGGTAGGAAGCTTTCTTTTCCTTGCCATTGTCACCTCTGCTTGCGTAAATTGAATACCTACAAAATCAAGTCTAGGAAATGAATGTAGGCATTTGGAAGATGGCTTGACTCAAAAGCAGTTTTCAATTAACCAATCTGCTCATAATGTACATAGCAGGATCTACATAATGTTGTTATTGCATTTCCATAAATTAGGAAGCACATGCAGGACAATGCAATGTTTATATGTGTATCAGAAGAATGTCCTCAAAGATTGCATGTGCAAATTCATTATACAGGTTAAGCATGATAGGGTAAAATACTCTCGTTTACCATGCTATCCACGTAGACCATGCACCATGAAATATCTAATGTACTTATTAGAAATGTCAAAAAATCAAATATAGATCTGAATTTCCTGGATAAAGCTAAAACCAAAGGTTTCACTGTAATTTAAAAACTCTAAATCCATAAATAGGACTAAGATGCTGACGCAGCCAAAGGTCCAAACAAATCCTTGAAAGGGCTATTCTTTGAGGCATACAAACAAACAGGTGGTGTACTATATTACTTACCACTCACATTCTTTGAGGCATACATACAAACAGGTGGTGTGCTATATTACTTACCACTCACAAGATCGTAAATGACAGTCGTGAAATATGCAAGAAAGACGGAAATGATTATCATCATTGTTAGTGAAGAACTGGAAGAAATATCAAAAGCTCTTACCACGCGATTGACGGTTTCTGGAGACGGTTGAAGGAGTTGATGACTGATATACGGTACATATTTATGGAGTTTGAGTTCGGGGGACATGATATTGGGGGTTGCCAATTTGAATTCTTCGGTCACCATTTTCGCGGTTGTTTGATACAGAATAGGCGCGACCTTTGAACATGCTTCAACGGTCTTCAACTTCTGAATATGCTTTAGATACTGTTGCCAGATAATGTTTATATTTATATTTATTTAGTTAACAAAAGTTCCATTTGTTGTACATTTTATTATTATATTTTTTTATTAATGTTGATTTATTAATATTAACTAAATAAGCATTAAGCATCAACCATTAACCAATAGAATAAAAATCTCATATTGACATACCTATATATCTTATAGGTAAATGATAAACATGAATGCTCATCAGTCGTACTCAAAGTTCAGCCTGTGCGGTGAGCCTTGATCAGGCAATTAATGTAATTCGGCACGTGAGACCTATACAAGCGTGCAACCCAGTAGACAAGTTCAGATGAACATGTTTATAGGATTGTCAAAAAGAATTGAGAAGATATATTTTTGAAGACCGCGTTACAATTTGGAAATTATAATAAGGTTTGTTTATTGCATTTGACAATTTATTGATGTTAAGTTTAAAAAGAGTTCTAAGAAGGGAAAAGACACAGGAAAAAAAAAGCAGTGACTTAATGTTTGAGGTGATTAACTTATTATAATTTTTAGACATATTATAATTTGGGACACATTCGACAGTGTTGATGGTAAAATCTCCGCCTATGCTTTGTAAGGTACAAAATTGTACTATCTTTGTCTCCAACGAATCCTCTCCTTCAACAGTAGTTTTTTTCACCGATACAATTAGTGGGATAGAATAAGCGGCAATAAACATTGTTGTTAAATGTGCTCTAAAAACTGGATTCCAATATTTCTAACAATCAGGTACAACTTGTAGATTCAACGTAAAAAGAACAAACAATTGGTAGTGTTTTAAATCCAATTATACTGGCATACAACTTGAAACTCGTATGTAGCTTTGATTTGCTTAATCAACGATTTGAATGTTGTAGCTGCACTTGAAACACACAGATAGACCAAAATATGGAAGAAGAATATTCTGACACTTCGTTTGAATTTGTTAAGATGCCCTCCAACTCTATCTGCAATAGAGAAGGAAAAAGAAAAGAACCATCTATTAGAAATCATAAACCAAGAAAAAAGATACGATGTAAAGGAGCCTCAAGCCAACATTGAAATTGATGCATCAAATTATGAAGATTTCATATAAATGAGCGATAAACATTTAACTTTTAGGGATAATATCACTTATATCCCTGAGTTTATGGGTAAATTACAGACAAGGACACAAGTTAGCATTTATATCACTTCTGTCCTTTGACCAGACAGAATACAAACGGTGTTAAAAATTAGTGTAAAATGGCATGATTGCCCTTAGATTTGAGCATTTGCTCATTTGACATGATTACCACCGTATCTCACCACTTTTCTCTTTCTACTTTTTGCCTAAATTGCCTCTTTGTATTATTGACCACCACACCATGAAAATCAAATGTCACCACAATTTTCATACTTTTTAACTAACAGCACCAACAAAAACATAAGCATCAAACTCAAGCCCAATTAGAAGCATCAAAGTCAAATCCATACAAGAAAAATCGGTTATGTTGCAAAAACCTAAAACCCAAATTGGAGTTGGTGCCATTTTGTGAGTCTATGACAATGGCAGCATAGTTGATGAGGAATAGTCGCGGGGTTGGGCGATGGGATATGGTAGTGGTGGGTCGATGGGATTTGTGGCGGTGGTGGGTTAATTTTTTGGTGTGGGCTGGCTGTGATGGGTGTTAAGGATGGTGATTGGGGGTTTGTGGTAGTGGCGGTGGTGAGTTTCTGGGAGGTGGAGGGCTTGGTTGAGGTGGAGGTCAGAGGCTGAACGAAGGTGGATGTGGTAGGCCGGAGGTCAGATCTGGTAAGATTAGGAAGACTCGACGAGGAAAGAGGGTGTAGTGTGGTTGTACGTGGTCTGGGCGGTGGAAATGGAGGGTCGCCGGCTATGGAGGTTGGCTGCCGGCAAAGGCCGGTGATGGGGCTGAGTATGATATAATAGAGTGAGGATGTGGTTGTGTGTGATATGGCTATGGTGGAAATGTAGGGTTATTGGCGGTGGAGGCTAGCCAATGATGGAGGCCGAGTCTGATATGTGAGAAAGGGAGAATGAGCTCGTTAAGGTTAGAAGGGAGTGAGAAAAAAGAAAAAAAATAGAATTATGTATTTCTAATCAAAAGGACGAAAGGAGGAGATGTATAAAATATGTATTAGGGATAGTATTGCCATTTTCAAAATACAATATTACCACGTCAGCAAAAAAACGTTAGTTATGGTCACAGAACCCTAACGATGGTCATATGTGATACAAAATGTTCACATTTTGGATACGAGTGCAAAATTTTAAAACTTACGTCTTTGACTGTAATTTACCCCTAAACTGAGGGATATAAGTGATATTATCCCTAATTTTTAAGAGTTGGACTTATATAAAGATCCTCATGACTCATTAGTCAAGATAAGGCTCCGTATATGAACATAGCATATAGCAATTACAAAGTAACCCTGTAGTGTCTTAGAGATTTTCTAGATTACTGGAGAGTGGAAAATAACAATGTGATCTCAAACCTTGGAAAAGATAACAAGACGAATATAATTAAAGTTTTAATGTTAGGGAGTCTATATCAATGGCCATATGTTCTTCGAAAAAGCATCATGAAATAAGAATTGCATCAAGCTACCTGTGTGAAAACGTTCGATGGTTTTATATGTATGCCTTTAGTATCTTTTCAGGTAGCAGTCAATTTTCAGGGCCACAATCTGTGGTATGCGAATACAATTAACTTGGTTCTGATATGATAAGCACACACACAATTTGACTGATACTCAAATCCTCACTGGCTCTTCAATCTCTTAACAGTTAAAAAATCTATCTCTAAGAAAACTCAGAAGTGCTTTTGTGCATATATTACATAAAATACTGTTAAAAGTAGTAAATGGCTTAATTCTGCTTTGCCATAAGAGCAAGTCAATGGTTTCTACTTTCTTACTACATCACTATATTTCTTTACGTATCGTTTATATACTATTGTTTCTTGAAGTGCTCTCTCTTTTGACTCTTACTGATTGAGTTCAGCAAAATATAGCAAAAGTATAACCATCTCCACCAAAACACTTAATGTCTAATCTCAGGAAATGGATGTTAGAGAGTAGAGATATTAAAATTCTCTGCTGGAAATAGCTCCATTGGAAGTTTGTTAGCTCAAGACAATGAAGTTGGTTTTGAGCAAGCTATTTATTTTTCAGTAGGTTCTTAACACCTGTTTAGCAAAGGTATATAGCCATTGAGGAATAATGCTTAGCTATTTTCCTTTTTTCCCAGAGATTGAGAGTATACATGCTTCATAGTATTATCAACATTATCAGCCAAACTAACCCAATAAAATAGACGCTCTCTAGACCGTTCATCTGTGGTAGTATTGATCAGTGGGCATTGGCTTTGACGGAGTTGTCTTTTTATTATATCCAAAAATGGGTTGTCGAGGGCCAAGCCATAGATGATTTTTTGGCTGATTACCTAATCTTATATATTGGCCCTAACATTAACATTGGCCTTAATGCCCTGAATGTGTCCAATATTTCTCTACCTCCTTGGGAACTTTATTCTCATGGATCTAAAACCAACAACTCAGCTGAAGTGCGGGTTGTTTGGATTTCTCAAACGATAGGAAAAAAATGTTGTCTTTCCTATTGAGTTTCCTCTGCACCAATAACCCTGCTGCCTACGAAGCTCTAGTCATAGGCCTAGAAGTGTTGTTAGAACGAAAGTTGCCAAAAATGTTGTTTTTCCTATTGAGTTTCCTGTGCACCAATAAGCCTGCTGACTATGAAGCTCTAATCATAGGCCTAGAAGTGTTGTTAGCATGAAAGTTAGGATAATTAATCATGTCCTTATAGTCTCAGAACCAATGACGCATCATTTAGCTGGCAGGTCAAAGTGCTAGCATTGAGGTTTATGTTCACATCAGACCACTGCCTTTCGTCTAGGTGGCGAATCCGATGGTTTCATCCTACAACACGTCCCAAGGAAAGATACTCATGAGGCATACCATCTAACTTAGGCCGCGTTAGGCTTAATCTGACACTCTTGCTGCAAATCACTTGGCCTACTGCCAAGTGATTGCTATGAAGAATGGGCTTTATCAGCAATTCCCCCGTTTTGGAGTTACGAGGGAGTTATCATCACGTTACCTTCACTTGCAGGTTTAATAATCATTATTAAACCAGTAAGGTAGGAGTAATGAATTTGCCATATAATCACATGGACTCCTGGTTCATTACTTATATGAAGTTTCATTAATGGCTCATTGATCATCATCTTCCCATCCTAGGGACCATTCCCATTCTAGGCCACTGTCTGTTCTGATCTAACTATCAACCTTCAAAAAAAAGAAGAAAAAAAAAATCTGGAACCCAAAAATAAGATGGAAAATTGATTTGCTAACGCAAACGAATTCATTAGAACTTTGCAATAATTCACGTGACACAGCTATAAATGTAAATTACTGGATTGTTTACTTCTTTTTTCGCTTTTACGCTACATTAGTTGATAAACTTTTTGTGCGCGTATTTTGGTTATCTACAACATTACGCTAAAAATTGTGAGATGTGAATCTGATGAGAGAAAATGGGAAGTAGCAGAATAGGTAGTCTTAAGTTTGTTGGTAACAGTTAAAAAAGTAGAAAAAAGGGTAGGTTAGGGAGAGGGAATGTACATCTAGCACAGACTTGGTGAACTGAAGATTAAATGGTTAGTCTCCTACCATGGGGCGCAAGGAAAATTCAAAGTCTCAGACACAATTGTTTAAGGAGGAATTTGGAGACACCCATTTCTTCTCTGGTCTTACCAGAACCAATTTTGGTGCCTGGACAGTCATCCTTTTGTTTGTATCATAAACTTATCATCATTAGTATAATAGTCATCACCACACATTTCTTTCTTGTGGAGGCTTCCATTCCACAGCATGGTCACAGAGGTAACTGAAAGTTATTCATACTTGTTCATGGTTTTTTTCTTCTGCATGAATTATGATTGACATGTTGATGTACTGGTGCTATGACCTATGAGGAACTGTGACTTGGAATCTGAAGCTATCTATTTCTGGTTTTGCTCAGTTTTATGGAGCTTCAAGAATTTTTGCTCAGTGTCAAATAATATCAGTTTTCACTTGTTTGTGTCAAAAGTTTGTTTGGTTGTAGTTGCCTAGAACCTAACTACAGTAATAAAAGTTGAGGCTTATTGGTGATTCTTGCCTCAACTTTTCCAGAAAAAATTTCTGCTTGCTCATGGGTTCTCCTTGATTCAGCGTATAATTATGTTTAAGCAAAATCTCATTAAAGAAACCATAGTTTCAGAGTTCTGATTTAAAGAGATTCAATCAGAGCCAACTGAGCTGTTGAACAGTGTTCAAAGCATTCCAATTTCCTAGAAATGCTCCCTTTTATATGGATACTTAATAACTTAGATTTACTGATTCCCAAAAAGCCGTTTATATAAACATGATAGAAGTGCCAAATATGTCGAGAGAGTTACTTCCTTTAGATTTTGGAACACCTCCTGCATCTAGAATCAATGACGTAGAGCATATAAAATTGGAACCAATTGATTCTATTCTCCATCATTTGCCAAAGCAAAATTTTAATTTCTGCATTTACCTATTATGACCCACTTTAAAGAGCTACTCTTTTAATAACTCTTATGATTATTACAGAGTAGCTCTTAGCAAACTACTTTACGTTTATATTGTATTGAGTACATTAATTTACTTATGTAGAGTGTCGACTGTAGGGAACAATCTCCCGCTTCCCAACAAAATGGGAAAACACACACATGCTCTCACACACAGATTATGGTCGACTAACTAATTTCTTCAATTAAGCATTCCATATTAAATTCTAAAGTAAGCCCTCACCCTTGAGAAGTACACCCTGTATTTCATGTTTTTTTTTCCACTTCAACTTATTGCAAATTCCTAGAACAGTACTTAAATGTGTAAACATTGACTGTTCTCATTAGCAGTCAAACAATACTTATTTGCTCTGCAATTGCAATTTGAGTTAAATCCAATGCTAAGATATTTTTATTCAATCCTGGACACTCGAAAACAATCATTGGGGACAAATTATGTAAAAATTCTCTATGATGCGTACGAAAGTAATAGCTGTGATTGCTTAGTGATTAAGAGAATTGAAGGCACAAAAGCATTTGAGGGAAGGAGTATTGAACCCATGCATTGTAGTATCTATCAAGAGATATGTTCATAAGCTTACCTAAAGTTTAAAAAACTTGCTTTCTATACTGTAACTCATATTAGGAGCAGCCTTCTTGGAAGTACCTAATAAAATCAAACAGATATAGAACAAAATTAGAAATAATTAAAATATAGAAATAGTTTAATAGAGCAATCCAGAAATTGTGCAACAGAAAAAAAGTAAATGCAAAGAGGACGAGACCTTTAAGAAGTTAAGACTTCCTTATACACGACATTTCTTGTGTACATGTGTCTATTTTTGTCTTGAGAAGCTGATTTCAGCAGTATCTTTGTTGTAGACATTGAAGTCCCACGAGACAATGCAACATACAATTGGCCATGAGAAAAGACAGGTTGAGGTAAATAAACTCCAACATGTGGTATAGTTTGCCCTTGAGCTTTGTTTATTGTCATAGCAAAACAACTTCGTACAGGAAATTGTGTACGCTTAAATATAAAGGGGCTAAAACCATCCTCCGGTGGGAGAAGTGGAATTCTAGGTAGTAAGACAGGTTTCCCAGCAAACTGTCCCAACGTTATTTCTGCATGAATAACATTGGGTTCGAAGCCTCTACAGACCATTCTAGTTCCATTGCAGAGTCCTTCCGAGGGGTCTAAGTTTCTTAACAACATAATTGGGGAATTAACCTTAAGGTCTAACTTGTGCGGAGGAAAACCATTTGGTGTCAATGAGTTCAAAAACTCATCTGGATAGTAATTGTAAGTATCATCAACTGCCACATCATAGCTTCGATATGTCCATACCTCTCCAGGAAAAATTGATATAATCTTCTTGTTGAGCATATCTACTGTTTCATTTGTTGTTGCAAGAATTGCACGGTTAGTGATGTATTTGGCATGACCACAATTCTTTTCAATTGATGGGAAGATAGTATTAATCAAACAATTCTCGGCATCACTTTTGTTGGCATATGTCACAAGCATTTCGTTCGGAATCTTGATCATATTTTCCTCTATGCATGGTTCATCGCCATTCCCGACGCGTAAAAGGAAGTCACTAAATGTTGCATCTGATGAAGCCCTCATATTTCTGTTCAATTTCAGCTTCTCCATTTCAAGCCAAAGGTGCGACTTCACTAAACTTGCGTTCACATTTTCAGCTCTTGTACTCCTTGGAACGACGGGAAGAACTTGACGGAAATCGCCACCAAAAACAAATATTTTACCTCCAAATAGTTTGTCATTACCCATAATATCTCTCAAACTTCTGTCCACTGCTTCGATAGACCATCTTTTTGCCATTGGTGCCTCATCCCATATGATTAGAGTAGCTCTTCTTAACAATTCTGCCCTGCCACTTTGTTTAGGTATGCTACACACAGTTGTTTCGTTGCCATCAATTGGAATTTTAAATGCAGAATGTGTTGTTTGACCACCGGGCATAAGTGAAGCAGCTACACCGGATGTTGCTGTTGCAATTGCAATTAGCTTTCTTGATCTAACTGTAGCAAGTAGAGCTTGATACAAGTAGGTTTTACCAGTCCCCCCCGGACCATCAATGAAAAATGCACCACTTCCGTTCGAATTTACCCGATCCATTATGATGTCATAAGCAACCTGCTGTTCTGGGTTCAAAGATGAAGCGGCTAGAAGATCCTCTGGTGGAGTTATAACAGCTAGTTGATCAAGTACTTCACGCTTTTCCACGTTAATTGCATCTGAAAAAGTTAATTCCATAGTTGGTAAATCATACTCTGTTATGCTTCTTCCCATGCTTTCCAAGAAGAAGTCGACCCCTTGCAAAGTTTTGCATTCTCGCATTTTATCAGTCATCTGTGACATCTTCAAAAAATCTTCTGACAGTGAACTGAAATGAATGTCCCATAGATTCCTAACATCATTAGGCTCACAATATATTAAGATGATCGCAAAAAGGCGTCGCAAAGCCTTCGGCATTTGAAAGTGAGCAGCTTCGTGTAAACATTCTGAAATACTGTCATGTGATTGCAGCAATCCTCTCTTTGCCGCAGCCTCTTTGAAATAGTGATATTGGACACCGTTATAGGTTAATAAGTGTTCCCAACCTATTCTGGTCGTACCCAAAGGCCCACTGCGGCCCCATTTCGCATGACACGTCTGCACAAGCAACATACATTTTCAACGCTCACAACCGGTCAAAGCATGCATGCTCAAGTAACGTGACCAAGCCTCCTGACACTTCGCCCATCGCACTTCGCCCGTCGCCCGTCGACGCGCCATGACACTTGCCCAAGGAAGTTGGCCTTGGCCTCCCCCCTGGGGTCGGCCTCGGCCTCGGCCTTCCCCTTGGGGTCGGCCTCGGCCTCCCCATGAGGGTCGACCTCGGCCTCCCCTTGAGGTTGGCCTTGGCCTTCCCCGAAGGGTTGGCCTTTGGTCTCCATACTTAACATTTTCACTTCTCTTCAAGAGGCCTTGCATCCTCCGCGACGCCCTTCGCCCGTCGTCCGGACGTCAACTCCGCGACCCCCGTCGCCCGTCGTCCGGACGTCAACTCCGCGACGCCCGTCGCCCGTCGTCCGGACGTCAACTCCGCGACCCCCGTCGCCCGTCGTCCGGACGTCATCTCCGCGACCCCCGTCGCCCGTCGTCCGGACATCAACTCCGCGACCCCCGTCGCCTGTCGTCCGGACGTCATCTCCGCGACCCCCGTCGCCCGTCGTCCGGACATCATCTCCGCGACCACGTCGCCCAGACTTCACTTTGCGACCCCAGTCGCCCGACGTCCTAGCGTCACGCTCCAACACTTCGCCGCGCCTGTGCGCCGCGCCGCTGATACAGCCGTGCCCCTAGGCTCTCTGTCACACTACCGTGCCCCCGGCACTATACGCACTATGTTGCGCCCATGCGCCACCATTGACACAAACATGCCCCCGGCACCTTACGCACTCCGTCGCGCCCTGCCCCCGGCACCTTACTCACTTTATCGCGCACATGCGCCACAATCATGTCATCATGCCCCCGGGCACCACACTCATTCATCACACCATGCGCACCTTGCCTTGGTCATGGAACATGCTTCAACCCACTCTCCGGAGTGTACATCACCCGCAGGGATAGGCGACTCCTCCGGGACACTATCTCTGCCAGGGAGCTCTTCAACTCCCCTTCCGCCAGGTAGACGGCTCCTCCGGGATGCTACCTCGGCCAGTCGGGTAGACGGCTCCTCCGGGATGCTACCTTGACATGCTCCGAGTGCTCCGGCATAAGGACTCACCCGCGGGGATAGGCGACTCCTCCGGGACACTATCTCTGCCAGGGAGCTCTTCAACTCCCCTTCCGCCAGGTAGACGGCTCCTCCGGGATGCTACCTCGGCCAGTCGGGTAGACGGCTCCTCCGGGATGCTACCTTGACTCGCTCCAAGTGCTCCGGCACAAGGACTCACCCGCGGGGATAGGCGACTCCTCCGGGACACTATCTCTGCCAGGGAGCTTTTCAACTCCCCTTCCGCCAGGTAGACGGCTCCTCCGGGATGCTACCTCGGCCAGTCGGGTAGACGGCTCCTCCGGGATGCTACCTTGACTCGCTCCGAGTGCTCCGGCACAAGGACTCACCCGCGGGGATAGGCGACTCCTACGGGACACTATCTCTGCCAGGGAGCTCTTCAACTCCCCTTCCGCCAGGTAGACGGCTCCTCCGGGATGCTACCTTGGCCGGCCAGGTAGACGGCTCCTCCGGGATGCTACCTCGGCCTGCGGAATAGGCGACTCCTCCGGGACACTATCTCCGTCAGGGTGCCTGCGTGACTGGCCTACGTGCTCTGGCACTGGGGGCTTGCGTCGGCACCCCTAGGGACTATGACCCCCGGGTCACTCCGAGACGGGAGCAGGTCTTCGGAGGGCATCGCGCCTAGTTCACCTGGCAGTTGGGCGTCGGGTCTTCCCCACCGCTGCCAGGCCTGTGGGACTCCGCAAGGGTTTGGATTGGAGGCTAGATCAAGGGGGTTCTCTGGCCACACCGATGCGGTGGGAGCCAGTCTTTCCTGACAGACGGAGCGACGCTGTGCGGGGCAGGCCGGGTGAATATGCGATCTGACAGTCCATGGAGCACCGACACCCGTGGACCCCCCGGTGACGTGTCACTCCCGGGGAGCGCCACGTGTCGATTTATGACATCATCATCTCAATCTCTATAAATAGAGGTCTTGAGAATTCATTTGGACAAGATAACGGTTTTGGACTTCTTCTTCACTCTCACATTTTTACTTTCTCACTCTAGAATTCTAGAGAGAGAAACATACATGACCCTGACTTTGGACCTAAGCATCGGACTGTGACTGTCGTCGTATATTCATCCTGCGCTATCGCCCTCGCAGCACTGCCACCCTCAAGCTCTGTCTGGGAAGCCCTTGGTCTCTGCCCTTGTTCCACCCTTGCTGTGTCTCACATCAACATACTTGGAAGCTGACTCGGACTGCAGCCTTTGTGGCACCTCCACGTAAGTACGAACCCACTTTCCTTGGCATCAATAAGTACAAAAAGGAGGTTGGACCCCTTACATGGTTCAGTAGAAGTCTCAAATAATATCTTTCCCCTTCCGATGGATTTGCTCCATTGACACGGCCAATCACTTCCTTTGACTTTCTTTTGCTCCAAAACTTGCCTTTCTTGTTCCAGACATAATGCTCAGGAAATTCTCTATAAATGTAAGTTCTTGCTTCTTTATCATCTTCATTACTGCAAGCCTTAAAGAATTCAGTTAGCATTGTTCTTGATGCAACATCCGAGCATAATAAATTCTCCAGATTTTGATTTTCCCAATATGAGACACATTGCTTGTTTGGTAGGTGTAGCTGCAAATTTATAACGGCCGGATGCATCTCGTTCAAATCGAACTCAAAAAGGAAGGTATTGTAGTATCTATCAAGAGATATGTTCATAAGCTTACCTAAAGTTTTAAAAACTTGCTTTCTATACTGTAACTCGTATTAGGAGCAGCCTTCTTGGAAGTACCTAATAAAATCAAACAGAAATAGAACAAAATTAGAAATAATTAAAATATAGAAACAGCTTAATAGAGCAATCCAGAAATTGTGCAACAGAAAAAAAGTAACTGCAAAGAGGATGAGACCTTTAAAAAGTTAAGACTTCCTTATACACGACATTTCTTGTGTACATGTGTCTATCTTTGTCTTGAGAAGCTGACTTCAGCAGTATCTTTGTTGTAGACATTGAAGTCCCACGAGACAATGCAACATACAATTGGCCATGAGAAAAGACAGGTTGAGGTAAATAAACTCCAACATGTGGTATAGTTTGTCCTTGAGCTTTGTTTATTGTCATAGCAAAACAACTTCGTACAGGAAATTGTGTACGCTTAAATATAAAGGGGCTAAAACCATCCTCCGGTGGGAGAAGTGGAATTCTAGGGAGTAAGACAGGTTTCCCAGCAAACTGTCCCAACGTTATTTCTGCATGAATAACATTGGGTTCGAAGCCTCTACAGACCATTCTAGTTCCATTGCAGAGTCCTTCCGAGGGGTCTAAGTTTCTTAACAACATAATTGGGGAATTAACCTTAAGGTCCAACTTGTGCGGAGGAAAACCATTTGGTGTCAATGAGTTCAAAAACTCCTCTGGATAGTAATTGTAAGTATCATCAACTGCCACATCATAGCTTCGATATGTCCATACCTCTCCAAGAAAAATTGATATAATCTTCTTGTTGAGCATATCTACTGTTTCATTTGTTGTTGCGAGAATTGCACGGTTAGTGATGTATTCGGCATGACCACAATTCTTTTCAATTGATGGGAAGATAGTATTAATCAAATAATCCTCGGCATCACTTTTGTTGGCATATGTCACAAGCATTTCGTTCGGAATCTTGATCATATTTTCCTCTATGCATGGTTCATCGCCATTCCTGACGCGTAAAAGGAAGTCACTAAATGTTGCATCTGACGAAGCCCTCATATTTCTGTTCAATTTCAGCTTCTCCATTTCAAGCCAAAGGTGCGACTTCACTAAACTTGCGTTCACATTTTCAGCTCTTGTATGAACTTGCAAAATCAAGTCAAAACATCTTGAATGGCCTTACCTTCTAGAGGTACCCCTAGACCTGCGTATCGCTGCTATTGGCATTGAACGCCAACGCCATCGGAGTTAACATTATGCTTGGTCTCTTGTGTTCCCATAAAAGCAGATAAACCAACCTATTCTTGGTAGAATCTTCTCTCTGAAATGAATGAAAAAGCAAGCCACATTAATAGCTAGCTAGCTCCAACGAACAGACCACAGCACGCATACCCGCAAAAGCAAGCATGCATTTGCTACCCACAAGATCATTTTTGGGTGCTTGGAAGAGACTCTTAATCTGAGAAGAGCGCTTATCCCCTAGATATCCAAAATTCTGCCTTGGTCTGGTATACCCCACCCAAATCAATGTGCAATCGAAGCGAGTCTCAGTACAATACCTCCAAAAGTGCTTCATAAAACTCAAAACTAAGGGCAAGATCAGGCTGAAATCTCCACACTCTATGATGACTGTATTGCTTTGTAATCGATTAAGCCTTTGTGAAGTGACAGAAAACAAAGCCTATACTCATGAAGACTAATTCTTTTAAATAGGAAGCAAGAGATTCGAAAAAGGGGAGAAATCACCTTTCGGTCCTTGCCTGAAAATATCTTCAGCGAGTTTGACATTATGCCGCCACAAGTTCTATTGTTTAACCGCCAAAAAGGAAATAATAAATAGAGTAGCATAAGGACAAACTCTAATGACAGTTTTGAGCAATACTCAAACCCCTCATTGGCTTTTCAAGTAATTCTCTTAATCTCTGAACAGTTGAAAATCCAGCCCTAAGGAAACTTAAAAGAGTTTAAAACTTTATTACTACATCATTATCATTTCTTTACATATCATTTGTACACTATGGTTTCTTGGAGCGCGCTCTCTCTGGACTCCTAGTGATTGACTTCAACAAAATATAACTACCTCCACCAGAACACTAAATGTGGTAATCTCCTCTGCATCAAAAGCATCATTCAACTAACCTTATGAACTACAGATTTGGTCACCTACAGTCATCTATCTCAGAGTCATAACTACCAAATTCCCCACAAAGACCAGCCACTATCTTCAAGTGCACAAGCAATATGCATATCATCTAAATTCAGATACAACATCCATGAAGTTGGATCCACATATGCATATATAGATGCATATACAAGTCCTGAACGAGGAAAATGATCATGCAGCAAAGTATCCTCTATTAAACTCGGCATCCTATGGTCGTGTAATGCCATAAGGTTGAACAATAATTATAGAAAAAGTAAACGAAAAAGGCACAAAAATCATAACCTCGCTCTCAAATGGTTAAATGACATGAACTTACAATTAGTGCTTTATTATATATGCATGTGTGTGTGTGTGTTGGGGGGTGGGGGTGGCGCTCGAACGAACTTTATACACATATGTTTCTTCAAATGATATAATTAATTTGAACTAATACTCTAAGTATCCGCTAATGAACTAACAAAAATAATCAATATCTAAAAGTAACTTATGAAAGGATTATTAATATCACTTTGGCGTCTATGGTCAAGAAAATATATGCCCTTTCGGACAGTGCATTCCTTTTATTTCCTTTATTGTTTATACCACTTGCTTATGATATGTAACTCCACATGGTATTAAAAAAATTTAGATGAAGACACAGTTTCACAGGTCCTTTCCTAGAACAACTGTGTCATTGCAACATGTGATGGTTCTATGCTGCAACAGAATCTTGTTTTCAAGGAGTAACAGCATGCATCTAGAGTTCTTTCCCAACACTATTTTGTAATTTACTTGCCATATTTGATAACTATATATATAGTACATACTTACAAGATGAATACAACCAATACCTAAAAGAAGTATCTTAAGGTGACTAAAGTTTATGATTTTGCTGGGAATTATAAGATCTATGTGCTTTCGGATCTTGTGTTCGTATATTTTCTAATCTAATTTATATCTTTGTAACTCCTCTTTATCTCTTCTTCAACATTAATCATGAGTCTGCTACATTGTAGGGATGCTAAGATGAACGCCAAAATGTTGTCTCTCGCTTTATTAAGTTGTTTCTTTCTTATCATCATCGTCGGTTCCTAAGTATATTAGACGCATGATCAATATTTCTGAAATGTAAAAACGAATCCAGCAAAACAGGCGCAAATCCACTCCAACAAAGCCTGAGTAAGATTGACTAACAACCTCTTTTTTAGAGAGCCTTATTCCAAATGATAACATGCCTTACTTTTAACTCTATGCTAGCTTTTTTACTTAATTTGCATCACTTTGTTTGTATCTGATTTAGTTTATGACTAAGTACTCGAAACATACATGTGTCCCTTTCTTTTTCATTTTCTCACTTACTAATGTCTTCATGGTTGTCTCCTTTGTATTTGAATCACACATCTATAACAACGAGAGTACGATATAGTTTAGATAAAACTCATAGCTTTTTGGCATGTGTTCTCTACTACTATATATTTCATGATGTATTGATGATTTTTTTATTTGATATAAAATACTGTGGATTGACACTTAACAGAGAAAAAGAATAAAAAATTTCATTAGACGTGGCACAAAAGTCTCACGTTTGTAATATTTACATGAACAAGCAACAAAAGATCTCAATATGGCTCTAATTTTAAAGAGGCTAACATAGATCTAATTGAGGAAGCTACATCTGGCGCATACTTAAAAGCACATGCACGTAGGAACAGTCAGATTGTGTCATTTCCTACAAGTCCTAAGTAAGAACAGCTCACAATTGTTCAATCAACTAATGGCCGAGAGGTATCTAAAGGGATTTCTTAGATCAAAGAAGTCAAAGAGATGAAAGAAAAAGAAACAAGCAATTATCTTAATCTGTGTGGATATTTTGGATATTTAATGGCTATAGGGAGCAATACTTGTATTAAATCTAGTAGAGGGAGATCATTTGGGAAAATGGTCGAGCACATGGTGCACTTAATATAGCATACCCTGCTGCAAAAAATTGTCTAGCTGCGATACTACCTGAAGTTGCTGCCAACAAGCGCACACTAAACCTTAGATTATGCTGACCAATATGTTGGGTTCCATCATATGAGGCTGACCTCAAAATTGAGAATCAAAGTAGCAAAACGTACTTAGGCATTACCCAGGGCTCCCCAAACATAGAGAAAACAAATGAACTATGGGTCAAACTCTTGTATGACTCATGCCACAGAAAATGTAGCGCGTCTAAACCACACTCTCTTACTTTTGCAGGGGAAGTAATGTACCTAACACTAATCACCATCCACATTTTTGCAACTTCCTCCAATTCACATGATCTACTAAGAGTTCAAGCAGAGTTTGCATGATGTCTCACCTACCTTTACAAGCATATGCATTATACTCATAATTACCATATGGTTCATGCAGATAAACCATTACATTTATGTTCATGTAGATTAACCAACAGAATAAAATCCGTCAACAAACGTGAATTTCGGCCCTCTATATGTCAAAACATGTCATAGTCTGAAAACAAAGGACGCCTAAAAAGACCAAACGCAGCAAAATTGAACGCTTCTTCCTTTTGTCTAACCGACCCTCATCCTCACATAATAGTAATTTTTCTGCATCAGCAAGGAACTTGCCAGAGATCCATTCGCTCCATTTACTCTCCTAATAGAAGAACATCCCGACAAAGTTAACATCGCATCTCACATCCAACAAAATATTAGTATTTTGTGTTTTTTTGGCAAGGCAAACTTTCCGTCCCATTTACGGTATGCCTTTTTTGAATCTAATTGGAGCAACTACTCCTACTTTCAATCTATAAAATGTGCATGCATTTGCTCAATTTACCTTACTCCATGGACTCACTGTTTGATGTTATCTTTGGTATTACCATTGTATTCAAGGTGTTTGAATATATGGAATGACATGCATCATTACTCTACACTTTTGCACATTAGATGTTTATTGAACTGTTTCCATTTTCCTCTTTTGGGTAAGAAAATATGGCAATTTGCATCTTCAGCTTTGCACAAGAATCTGCTTCCTTTCGTATCAGTGAAACTTAAAGTGTGATAGAATCTCTCTATCTTTAAAGAGTGATGTGCCTAAACATATTAAAAATTTGATAGAATGTCTCTATCTTAAAAATGTAAAGGAAGAAAAATTCTTGCACAAGTGTCATTTGTAGCATAAACTGTCAAAGGAGAAAGAAGACAACAAAAGAATGACATAATGTACCTGGTCTCATCTCTGGGATATCTTCCGTTTGACGCCGTGCGATTGCAAGTGATTTTACATTAATGCTCCGCCTTTTTTTATTTTGGGAAACTTGCTTTATATGCAGAGCTCTTTGTTCATTGGTAAGTTGAGCATATCTATTCCTCCGATAACTGCGATTAAAGGATATTCTGTCCTCTGCACATGTGTGAAAAAGTCTCCATTCTCAATTGTTATTATATATTTACTTGATAACAGGAGCTAGACAGTAGCATAACATTAGAACCCGAAGAGGAGTTGGATAACAGGTAGATAAATTTCGACTCCCATATCTCAAAACGGTCGTCATGATTATTACCCATATGCTTAAACACTGAATCAACCAATCACAGTAAAGCGTGCGAGCTAAATCATGTCAGCTCCAATATCTCAGAGTATATGGTAATAATGCCTATTCTTCGTAGGCTAAAGACGTTGGATCATCCGACCAATATCTATAATATAGAATTAGAAAGCCAATTCAGCTACCCATCCAACAACCAAAAAGAACTAATGATACAACATACCTCGGGTCATCTTTTGTCTTTTTTTGGTTCGAAGGCTTGCATTGGAAATTGAGTTCACATCACTACTTCCCCATTTCCTGTTTTCGGAAACCTTCTCAATGTATTGTGTTTTTTCGTCGGTGGTGAGTCATGCATATCGATTCCTTTGGTAAGTACGATTGAGCATCCTTCTTTTCTCTGCATGTAATATGATGGGTTCCATTTTGTTTAAGGCCATGAGAATAAAACCAATTCGCTTATTAGCTTTTCAAAAGTATAAAGAGATATAGAGGTAATAAGATAGCGAAAACCTTCTCTTTCCATCTGATAGCACGTGCTAAACTCTTCCAGTTTGTTTGGTTGCAGTGGCGACATATATACCCAGATACTAAGATACACCTGCAAGTCAAACACATAACATGTGAAATGTGAGGCAGCGATAGTTGAAGACTAAGTTCATCCTCAGCGGCATTGGTCTCGAAGGACGATTCCATCTTAGTTAGTGTTGGTAAGTAAACTTACTGGTACCGAAATTCACTTACGTTTGATTAGTAAGCTTTTCATTTTATCTTCTATAAGTTTGTTGGTAAGACCATCTTTATCCCTCTCTTACTTTATTGGTACCTACATCCCACACGCCCATGGAGATAGAGTCTAACCTCCTCTTGCTCTTTTTAGGGAAATTAAAAACCGCAAACAACGGGTGAACCCAGGGATACATCAACTAATATCAAAGGCTGTCAACTCCAAAAGGCATAAGGTAAAGCATCGAAAAAGTTTCAATTAAAGGCCGAAGGAACTGACCTTTGTGGGTCATATCCAAGAACATAAAAACCCGAGGAAGAATTGTTTCACGGCCAAAATGGGCATGGACAACTCGTCAATGATCAATTAGAACTCAAAATCTTCCAGGTTTAATAATCTCTATCGGCGAAACCACTATAAAAGATAATTATACCTTAGCTAATTCGTAATTTCTCACGCATGTAATCAGTTAAATTTAATGGTTCAACCCAATCCTTACATTCAGTTAAAAATAGTGTAACCAGAAATTAATTATCAAGGTCAACTTTCTCATCCCAATCTTGTAAAATTGGTTGGATATTGCTTGGAAGATGAGCATCGGCTTCTGGTGTATGAGTTTATGCAGCTTGGAAAATCATCTATTCAGGAGTGATTTCCTGTAGTGTCTTTGGCACTTCGAGTAAAATCTTTCTTCAATGAGGGGCATTTACATTGGCCTTTGGTTTTCTTTTCTTGTTGCGTCTTCTTTAATTACCCGAGTTCTTGGTGCAGGGGATTCTGACTTCCAACCACTCTCTTGGAACCTAAGGATAAAAGTCGCTCTGGGTGCTGCGAAGGGACTTGCATATCTTCACAGTCCAGAAGCAAAAGTTATATATCGTGACTCCAAGTGCTCTTAACATCTTGATTGATTCTGCATGTCGAACATTTATATGTAGAACACATAAAGTTATGGCTCCCCAGAATTTTTTTTTGCAGGAGTAGTTTCCTTTCAACTTTCACCCTTTTACTACCAAAACTATAGTGCATAGCTTTCTGATTTTGGGTTGGCCAGGGATGGGCCAGCAGATGGGAAAAGCCATGTATCTACCAGGGTCATGGGTACCTATGGTTGTGCAGCACCTGAGTATATGGTCACAGGTAATTTACGTTCTCAGCTTGTAGCGTGTTTACATTTACATATCATCCTAATTGGTACTATTCCCCTAGCATTCGATTTTCCCGTGCTTGGATTTCCCTTTTGAACACCTGTATTTATTCTCAATTAGTCCAAAATGAGTTCCAAACACTTGTGTTTACTCCCATTTGAATTCCATGAGCATTTTCGAAGATGATCGAAGAGAGGCTCGCAAGCGACTTGTTGCAAGTACAAATACCAACATTTTAACTGGCACATAAATTGAGCCCATACAAGCTAATCCAGGGAATTCCCCAGGGTAGTTTAGTCATCTAAAAGTTCACCTATACTCAGTGTACAATGAACCACAGAAGGCACAATTGGAAGCAACACATTTAGAGTTCGACAAGAAGGTTTTCTGGGTTACGTGCAACATCACAGGATTGCATATTGCCGACATGATGTTTTCTTTAATTTGAATTCCATGAGCAGTTTTGAAGATGATCGAAGAGAGGCTCGCAAGCGACTTGGTGCAAGTACAAATGGCAACATTGTAACGGGCACATAAAATTGAGCCCATAGAAGTTAATCCAGGAAATTGCCCAGTGCACTTTAGTCATCTAAACAAGTTCACCTATACTCAGTGCACAATGAACCACCCAAGGCACAATTGGAAGCAACACCCTTTTTTGAGCTCATGAAATTTTCCTAATGATTCCTAAATCTGCTTTTTCCTATATAATTGAGTAAGACAATAGGGCACTTTGCATATCTTCAAACAGCTTGCATGCAATGGTAAAAGGGGACGAAAGCATGAATCCCTTTTACTAAGAACTAATGGAGGGAAGACATGTACGAGACATGTAAGCAAGAAGTGGAGATGCTAAGCGAAAGAATAATGTATCTTTGCACAGCTTAATTACCCATTTTAAAGTAGGTGTAAATCATGTAAAATACGATCATATGCTGTGTTGATCGACCGAATGGCGGTAGCGGTAGATGATGCAATCTCATGTGCGTAGAGCGATCGGATGCATGATAGATAGTCGACATTGAAGAGAAGAATGTATAACACAGGATAATAAAAACTGAGAGTACAGTGTTCCCGTTCTTGATTCATGAAACGCAATTCTGTTAATGCAATAACTGACCTGTAGATGAAGATTTGGATGAAGTGTTGTATGAAGAAGTTTGAACTGCAGAAAGCAGGAATACTTGTAGAGGCAACGCCGGAAGTGTGCGTGGGGAGGGAGAGAGCTTGGCGAAAGAGAAGGACCGTTTCTTTTGCAACCATGGCGTCTCTTGGAGGTGCGTCGAGCGGGTGGCAGGTTGTTCCCCTGTTTTTTTGTTGTTCGAAATATATACTTTGTGTATACTTGTGCAGAAAACAATTAAGTACGAAATACTGAAATTTAGTTTACTAAACAGAACATATAGTCTTTGCAAGAACAATTAAAATGAACTCACAACAGGATTGCAGAAAAGCAGAACAGCAAAGGAAAAAGGGGCCGAGGCGTGAATTTGATTCACTGTCCTTAAGACTTTATTCGTCCCGCAACGGTGCTGACGGTTCTTGACGATAGTCTCCCAGGATACAACGGCTACGTCTGAAAATAGTAGCACACCAAATTTCCAGACCCGGCGAACCAAACAATGGTAGAGCTCTTTCTTCTTTTACGAACACTTAAAACTGGACAGACTCTTGTACAGAAGAAAAGAAAATTTTCGGGATTTTAATTCGTACATAACTTCTGTAAACTGACTCGGTTTTATACACAGAGTATTCACTGGGGGGTGCAACTCTTCACAGCTGGTTGGTTGGAAAGGAAAGGTCACAACTTTTCGGAAAGGAAATTAAATAAATAAAATTTATTTGTCCCAAAAAGAATAAAGCCTGATTGGGCCTAGCCCAAGCCCAAGCCACGGCCACGGACCGGACCGGGACGGGGCGGGGCGGGCGGCGCGCGCGTGTGGTGGACCTTGGGTCAACCTAGGTCCTCCCTCCTTACAAAACATGGGTACCCCCAAGGGGCCCATCCCTTAGCTCAAGGCTAAGCTTTATAAGGAGACAACATTGGCTTTATCTCTTCAATGTGGGATACTCTTTTCCTTTCAAGGTGAACCACTAACTTTAGCTTCAATTTTCTCATTCACTTCTCATTCGTTTTAAACATGTGAATATACCACGATCATCTATTCCAATAGATGAACGTGAATTAATTTGTTCCTAACCAAGCTATGGTTTGGAACCCATTTGAAAATTGAGTCAAAGTTGCTTCTCCACAATGGGTTTAAAACCCAATTCCAACAATCCCCCACATGAATAGAAAATTGACTGGACTCTATACGCACAGAAACACTGACATAAGAAAGAGTTCTTTAGAACGACACTGCATCGGGATAGGTAGCCGATGGCCTTGAACCTTCCCTAGTGAGAACTATCGGATTTACTGGTTAACCAGTGAACATGATGTCTTGAACTGTTCAACCCTTAGTGTAAACCGAGACAATAGAACTTCACACAGTATCGCTCAAACATTGTTTTGAGGTTCTCATTGTTGTGTTCATTTTGGCCCTGAACAACTCCTGGTTTTCATGAGTACTCTTTGAGAATTCAGCCTTACAATTCTCATAGAAGCGGCCCCACTTCTTACTCACATAGGTGACTTCTTATTAAGAGGTTCCTACCGCACCCCCACTTAGATTTCCAAGATATAAGAGTCATTAAAAGCATAGCTTAACCTAACCTTTTGTAGGTGCCACTGTCTTCTCATCATAGGAATGGATATGAGGGTTTTAACCCCCCACAGTGCTCTGTCTGAGTCGCATTTACATAATTCGGTTTTCCCTTTGAACCTAGATCTTGGGATCTCCAGTCAGCTAGGTAGGGTTTCCATTATGGCAACTCTTTAGTTCATAGGCTTAAGACCCATTCCCCTTGATGACACATTTACTTTCTCTCTAGTCAAAGCTTTCGTTAACGGATCCGCAATATTATCCTTTGACTTCACATAGTCAATAGAGATAATTCCACTAGAAAGTAATTGTCTAACGGTATTGTGTCTGCGACGTATGTGTCTAGACTTGCCGTTATACATACTGCTTTGTGCTCTTCCAATTGCAGATTGACTATCACAATGTATGCAAATTGGTGGCACAGGCTTAGGCCAATTTGGAATATCCTCCAAGAAATTACGAAGCCACTCCGCTTCTTCTCCTGCTTTATCTAAAGCAATGAATTCAGATTCCATAGTGGATCTAGCAATACATGTCTGTTTAGAGGATTTCCAAGAAATAGCTGCTCCTCCTAATGTAAACACATATCCACTTGTGGATTTTGTTTCATTAGAATCTGATATCCAGTTGGCATCACTGTATCCTTCTAATACAGCTGGATATCTTGTATAATACAGCCCAAAGCTTAAGGTATATTTTAAGTACCTTAAAACTCTTACAATAGCTATCCAATGATTCTTCCCTGGATTGCTAGTATATCTGCTCAGTTTACTGACAGCATATGCTATATCGGGTCTCGTGCAATTCATGATATACATTAGGCTACCAATTATACGCGAATACTCTAATTGAGATATTCCTTCACCAGTATTCTTTGTTAGATGTAAATTTACATCTAGTGGTGTCTTAACTGGACTATTATCATAACTTTTAAATTTGTCTAGCACTTTCTCAATATAATGAGATTGTGACAAGACTAGTCCATTTGATGTTTTGGTAATTTTCATACCAAGTATAACATCAGCCACACCCATATCTTTCATATCAAATTTACTGGCCAACATTTTCTTTGTAGCCTTAATGAATTCATCATTGCTCCCGATAATGAGCATATCATCCACATAAAGGCAAACAATGACATATCCTTTTTCCGTGCCTTTAACATAGACACATTTATCACATTCGTTGATTCTAAAGCCATTTTCGATCATGACTTTATCAAACTTTTCATGCCATTGTTTCGGAGCCTGTTTTAGTCCATAAAGTGACTTAACAAGCTTGCACACCTTCCTTTTATGATCAGGAGCTACAAACCCCTCGGGTTGCTCTATATAGATCTCTTCATTAAGATCTCCATTTAGGAAAGCTGTTTTCACATCCATTTGGTGTATCTCAAGATTATTAATAGCTGCAATAGCTATCAATATTCGAATGGATGTTATTCTTGTAACTGGTGAATATGTATCGAAATAATCAAGGCCTTCCTTTTGTCTATATCCCTTGACAACTAGTCGGGCCTTATATTTCTCGATCGTTCCATCAGCTTTCATCTTTCTCTTGAAAAACCATTTACACCCTAATGGTTTATTTCCAGGAGGAAGATCCACCAGTTCCCATGTATGATTTTGCATGATGGATTCTATTTCACTATTAATAGCCTCTTTCCAATGAGGAGCTTCGGGACTCGACATTGCTTCACTGTAAGTACGAGGCTCATTTTCTAACAAATATGTTAGAAAATCAGGACCAAAAGATGTAGACGTTCTAGCTCTCTTGCTACGTCTTGGCTCATCTTCCTCTTGTGAGGGTTCTTGGTTCATACTAGTTCTTTTTAAAGAACTTTGTTCTTGTGCCACTCGACAAGGAAATACATCCTCGAAGAAATGTGCATTCCTTGTCTCCATAATGGTGTTGACGTGTATATCGTCAACTTCAGATTTATGCACTAAGAACCGATATGCCGAGCTATGGCTTGCATATCCAATAAAAATCCCATCGACCGTTTTAGGTCCTATTTTGACCATTTTAGGTGGTGGGATAGCTACCTTTGCTAGACACCCCCACACTTTAAGATATTTGAAAGAAGGAGGACGACCTTTCCATAGCTCATAAGGTGTCTTTTGCAACTTCTTGTGAGGTACTTTATTAAGTATATGATTTGCGGTTAAGACCGCTTCCCCCACAAGTTATCCGGTAGTCCAGAATTTATCAACAAAGCATTCATCATTTCCTTTAAAGTACGATTTTTCCGCTCAGCAATTCCATTTGACTGAGGCGTATACGGTGCCGTGGTCTCATGAATGATTCCGTGATCGGCACAAAATTTTTCAAAAGGGAAAACATATTCTCCGCCTCTATCACTTCTTAGTACTTTGATTTTCTTGCTAAGTTGATTTTCAACCTCAATTTTGTATTGCATAAATGCTTCCAAGGCTTCATCCTTGCTTCTAAGCAAATATACATAACAAAATCTCGTACAATCATCAATAAAAGTAATAAAATACTTTTTTCCTCCTCTAGATTGTACCACCTTTAAGTCACATATGTCACTATGAATTAGACTTAAAGGTTCCGTACTTCTTTCAATTGACTTGAAAGACGTTTTTGCCATTTTAGCTTCAACACAAATTTCACATGCTTTATGTGAGTCAAAATCCATTTTAGGCAAAAAACCATTTTTCACTAGCTTTTGTATGGAACCATAATTTACATGACCTAATCTACGATGCCATAAATTAGGAGATTCCAACAAGTAAGCAGAAGAAATAATTTTATTAATATTGGAATTTGGTACAACTTTAGGCACGATGGTCATTACATTTAGCTTAAACAGACCATCACATAAGTACCCTTTTCCTACAAACATCCCACTTTTAGTGAGTACAAATTTATCGCTCTCAAACACTAGCTTGAAACCATTCTTACTCAACAATGAGCCTGACACTAGATTCTTCCGAATGTCTGGCACATGAAGCACATTGTTGAGACTCAATTCCTTTCCGGATGTCATCTTTAAGACCACCTTGCCCATTCCTAGCACCTTTGAAGAAGAAGAGTTTCCCATGAACAGATTCTCGTTGTTGGCGCTCTCATATGTAGTAAACATACTTCGCTCGGAGCACACATGTCGAGTAGCGCCTGTGTCTACCCACCACTGTTTGGGATTTCCAACCAAGTTGACTTCGGATACCACCGCAGATAAATTCAAATCTGTCACGTCCTCGGTGATTTTGGTAACTTCGGTCACATTGGCTTGAGAATTCTTTCCTTTAAAGTTGCCTTTGTTCTTGCGACAATCTTTAGCACGATGGCCAGCTTTGCCGCACCCAAAGCAATTCCCTTTGAACTTCTTCTTCTCACCGCTTTTGAAATTTGAGCCGCTTGCTCCGCTTGGACCATCGGAATCGGAAATTTTCCTCCTCTTTGATGGACCTTGCTCGACCACATTTGCCTTGGCCTCATGATGATAATTACCGGCCTTCTTCTCGGACTGGCGATTATCCTCCTCAATCCTCAATCTGACGATCAAATCCTCGAGCTTCATCTCCTTGCGCTTATGCTTCAAATAGTTCTTGAAATCTCTCCAAGTAGGTGGCAATTTTTCAATTAGCGCAGCCACTTGAAAAGATTCTCCAAGTACCATCCCTTCCGCATGAATATCATGGAGGATTAGCTGAAACTCTTGGACTTGACTAATCACAGTCTTGGAATCCACCATCTTGAAATCAAGGAATTTGCCGACTACAAATTTCTTTGAGCCGGCATCTTCCGTTTTGTATTTCCTTTCCAAGGATTCCCACAATGCTTTCGCATTGGCCATTGGACTGTATACGTTATACAACGCATTGTCCAATCCATTGAGGATGTAGTTCTTGCACAAAAAATCCGAATGCTTCCAAGCATCCACGGCAGCCACTGTTTGCCGGTCAGGATTGTCACCAAGATCTGGTGCATCCTCGTGCAAGAACATTGCCAAGTTCAAGGTGGTAAGATAGAACAACATTTTCTATTGCCATCTCTTAAAATCCTTTCCGTTGAACTTTTCCGGTCTTTCACCATGTCCAACAGAACCATGAGTAGGTGCCACATAAGGCGTCGCATACACAGTCCCACCACTGTGTTGCACGTTGGGATTAACCGGTCCACTTTCCGAATTGGTTTCACTAGTAGCCATTGTTGTAAATCTATCAACAGATTATAGCAACAATTAATAAAAAGTCCAGTTTATCACAATAGTATAAAAACAGAGTCTAGTAACACTAAAATTAAATTCAGAATCTGAAAATAATTTTAGTAGATTGACAGAATCAATAAGAAAACGAAATTATGAAAACGCTGTTTTGAAAACACTGTTTTGAGAACACTGTTTTGAAAACACTATTACAAAATTCGAAAACTAAAATTCTACACATGCAACACAAAGTGCGGAAATAAGTCTTAAGATTGTTGTTCGAAATATATACTTTGTGTATACTTGTGCAGAAAACAATTAAGTACGAAATACTGAAATTTAGTTTACTAAACAGAACATATAGTCTTTGCAAGAACAATTAAAATGAACTCACAACAGGATTGCAGAAAAGCAGAACAGCAAAGGAAAAAGGGGCCGAGGCGTGAATTTGATTCACTGTCCTTAAGACTTTATTCGTCCCGCAACGGTGCTGACGGTTCTTGACGATAGTCTCCCAGGATACAACGGCTACGTCTGAAAATAGTAGCACACCAAATTTCCAGACCCGGCGAACCAAACAATGGTAGAGCTCTTTCTTCTTTTACGAACACTTAAAACTGGACAGACTCTTGTACAGAAGAAAAGAAAATTTTCGGGATTTTAATTCGTACATAACTTCTGTAAACTGACTCGGTTTTATACACAGAGTATTCACTGGGGGGTGCAACTCTTCACAGCTGGTTGGTTGGAAAGGAAAGGTCACAACTTTTCGGAAAGGAAATTAAATAAATAAAATTTATTTGTCCCAAAAAGAATAAAGCCTGATTGGGCCTAGCCCAAGCCACGGCCACGGCCACGGACCGGACCGGGACGGGGCGGGGCGGGCGGCGCGCGCGTGTGGTGGACCTTGGGTCAACCTAGGTCCTCCCTCCTTACAAAACATGGGTACCCCCAAGGGGCCCATCCCTTAGCTCAAGGCTAAGCTTTATAAGGAGACAACATTGGCTTTATCTCTTCAATGTGGGATACTCTTTTCCTTTCAAGGTGAACCACTAACTTTAGCTTCAATTTTCTCATTCACTTCTCATTCGTTTTAAACATGTGAATATACCACGATCATCTATTCCAATAGATGAACGTGAATTAATTTGTTCCTAACCAAGCTATGGTTTGGAACCCATTTGAAAATTGAGTCAAAGTTGCTTCTCCACAATGGGTTTAAAACCCAATTCCAACATTTTTAAAACCGGCGGGTCAGGAATACTTGTAGAGGCAACGCCGGAAGTGTGCGTGGGGAGGGAGAGAGCTTGGCGAAAGAGAAGGACCGTTTCTTTTGCAACCATGGCGTCTCTTGGAGGTGCGTCGAGCGGGTGGCAGGTTGTTCCCCTGTTTTTTAAAACCGGCGGGTCAGGAATACTTGTAGAGGCAACGCCGGAAGTGTGCATGGGGAGGGAGAGAGCTTGGCGAAAGAGAAGGACCGTTTCTTTTGCAACCATGGCGTCTCTTGGAGGTGCGTCGAGCGGGTGGCAGGTTGTTCCCTGTTTTTTAAAACCGACGGGTAGTTGGTCTTAAGTGATATTACTTATGGGTATTTTGGGGATGAAAATGTTTAGAAACATAAAAACATGTCTAAACAGTACAGACTTTTAAGATAGAGAGATTATATAAAAATGTTGTTCGTCCAATCAATATATGTCACGAGTTGGTAGCGTACTCTAGTAGTTTACCCATTCAAGGCTTGTCCAACTATTGATAGCAAGGCCATCCATCTGCTACTGCAAAAACTAGCTTGCCCATGGTCTTGGCTACCCTTCTTTCTGTGGCCTAAAGGATTCATTCACCCCGATCTACAAGTAAGATGAAAGTCCACCCTCTTTTCTTCACTTTCTTTCTTATTACGTGATAGAAAAGCAAAAAAGAAGCAAAAAACAATCAATGTTTTATAGCCCAATCAATGTTTTATAGCCTTCGGCATGAACTGAAGTCACATTTTGTGGATCAACTCCAAACAGCCTACTGATGCAATTTGTAAGCTCTTTTGATCATCAATGGAAGAATGCGTCGTGTGTGGCAAATCTCCAGGCCGCCATATAATGCAACTTCTATATTTCTTCTCAATCATCAATAGAAGGACGCGTCGTATTTGGCAATCGCCGACCACTGACAAATGAGCTGAACAGATGCAGAGCTCGGGATGGCTGTGCATAGGGTACCATATGAGCAGCACCTCTTACTGTGGCAAATGTCAGCAAGTTCCCATACTCTGTTGCCCAACCTCCCACCTATTTAGCAAAATGGCAAACGAACAGAAGGCTCAGCCTGGAGTTTTTTTTTTTTTTTTTTTGTAAAAGACTACTCAAGCAAAGGTGATGGAGAAAAAGTAGACTAGAAAAGAAAAGAACGAAGATTGAGCAAGTACCTGCCCCTTGTAAAACCAGGTTCCATAAGGGACCGTGACCTTGAATTTTAGATCATGAGCAAGTTCACGTACTAGTGTCCTCGACCCAAGCAAGGGTACAACAGAATCTTGATCACCACTACAGTTGATAAAATTTAACTTATTATCATTGCTGAAAAATGCTGCTAAGACAGAGTTACTCTATTTTATGCTGCACAATTTACCTGAAAACCCAAACAGGAATTCGGCTTTCAATTATCCTTTTCAGCAAGGGAAGAATGTTGATGTTGCCATCAGTGTCGCTATAATTCAGGACGCTGCCAGTAAATTGTATCACAATTATCAGTTGTTGTGATTTAATATCTAGCGTGATTGGCGATTTTTTATGTATGCCCTTCATCAACAAACAACCATAAGCTTAACTCGCTAACTAGTCTCAAACCCTTAACCGGATGTTTATTTTTAGGAGCCGTTGCTTATTTGGTACAAGTTCCTCTAGGAATGATATTTCTGACCAGGAACCACGAATCATTTGACGCAGAATCAAGATGAAACGATGACAGACAAGCTTGCAAATTTCATTCTATGTCAACTAGGCAGATGAGGTCATTTATGATGTCAAAGGAGGATGTTGAATTTGGTCCAAGTTCCTATAGGAATGAAATTTCTGACTAGGAACCACAAACCATTTGATGCGGAATCAAGATGAAATGTCAACGGACAAGCTTGCAATTTTCATTCTATTTCAACTAGGCAGATGAGGTCATGTATGATGTGAAACGAGGAGGTTGAATTCACTCTTGACGTCTTAATTTCTTACAGTGATTGGTGGCTAATTACAAGGAACGCCAAACTAGACCAACTTACCCACTGCACATAGACCAGCTATGTGGTAAATTAGTCCGGTTTGCATGAAGAGCCTTCTGAACCTGGGGAAGGTTGAAATAGAAGCGCCTTTCATAGCTCATGCATACATCAACTCCAAGACTAATCTTAGTCGCCTGCAAAGCCAAATCCCATGGTAATGTTCGTATACCAGAATCTCACAAACTGGCCAGAACAATAAAAAGAAAAAGATGAAAGAATGAAGTACCATTTTACGTAAACGCAACTCCTGTTGTACTAGGGATGGATAGCATACGTCAAGAATCACGTCATAATTGTTGACATAATCACCAACAATGCTGTTTGCTTTGGATATGGCATCGCTACAAGCAGCAGTTACATTATGTGGACTTCCAAAGGTATAATCATCAAAATCACACTCATTCATAATTGCAAGGCCAATCTCATCAGATATCATTCCATGTGACCAGAAGAACTCATATGTTGCTGGAACATCACGATCAAGTCTGAGAAGAGGATTCCCAATCTAATCGAATAAAAACCAAACAAATTGTTGAAGAAATGTAGGAACGACTGGAGAAAATAAAAAAGTTCAAGCTAAAATGTCAAAACATAAATGAGCAAGCAAAAAGAACTCCAATAGAAGGAAAGTCTATCCCAAATACGAAAAACATATGTTCAAATTCTCTTATTTGATAGCAAAGAGGGGAAAGGAAAAATAAATAGAAAATCTGAAAATCAAGTTTCTTACAGCAACTCCTTTGATGTTAAACTTGTAGCCTTTGGAATGTTCATTGTGGTCCAGAAGAGCAACAGCTAACTGTGGGATGTAATGCCCTAAATGAAAATGTGAACACATGTATCAAACTTCTAAGAGTAACTGAGAAGGAAAGAAAGGGGAAATCATAGAGGGGCTAAATGCAAACAGAAGTCCATTAGGTATTACTAATTCAAAAACAAATCCTTTGTAAACCATAATTTTGACCATGGCATTGTATCCTTTCATGTAAGATTTTTTGAAAAATCTCACACTGCCAAGGAACTGACATGACTGGAACTGTATGATGCTGGTACATCCAGCCTATTTTGGAGAACACCACATTCCAATTACGACTTTAATCAAGCGACTTCAAAGTGCAGAGTAGTCTATAGGCGAAACCTTCATTCTTCCGGGTTAAAATAGAATCAGATTTCATTTCCTCTAGTAAGAATTGACAATGCCCTAGGTTTCGTATATGAGCCTATCCTCTTAAGTTTCACTAACAAAGTGTATGAGCAAACTTTTAAACCCGATGACTCCTCTCTTGTATTATAAAGTCCTTCCCCCTTTCCACTGTCTAAAGTAATATACACTTTCATAATCTCAATATACTTCAACACCTTTATCATGCTGAAGTGGATAAGTGAAGTAACGCTCTTTGGAAATATAATTTCGCTGATATAGTTTAGAGTTTCAAAGGGAGACACTTATCATGAAGCAGACAAAACAGGTTGCCTTACCTGCATAGCTTTCTCCTGTAAGAAACAAGTTTCTGGACTTAAAAGCTGGAAACTTATCCAACCATTTCATCATAAAGATGTGCATATCCCTGGCTGCAGACAGCAAGATATCAAAATACGAATGCATCAAGTTATACAATGGTTTATGGAAATCTTCCAATCTTATTTTGTTCTACTTATTCCGTTGCTTTTTTCCTTCCTAAGATGGCATATCACTAAAGCTTAGCCTCTCAAAGAAATTGACTAGGAAACTGATCTTTTTTCTTCTCTTACCAGTAGAAGCATCGCCACAAGTATAGTCTGAACTTGTATTTGAGTATGACCATCCTACTCCTGCTGGAGACTCCACAAACAGGAGATTTGATGCTACAGTACGTAAATTACAGACAATTAACAAGTAAATAGAAATTGCTGATGATCAAGACAATCCTATTAGCGCCATGAAACAATCTCAGTTCTCAAGTATATTCAAGTATCCGACAATTTTGTTCAGGCATTCTTGGTTCGCTACCTGTCCCGCATACCTTTATTCCATGATTTTGAATTTATTCGAAGACCTTGGCCATCACCTTTAGGGAAGAATGGACCGAACTCCGTGAAGGCACCCCCACCAATAGATGAGCAACCTGGGCCTGAGCACAGAATGGCATACCTTTAAGAACTACAAAGAAGATTTTGTTGCACCTTTATAGTAGTAAGTTGCAGAACCTATATACACAGTTATTAACCTTATCTACATCAAGAAAAGAACAAATCTGATTATTGGATTATATCCCATATTTCATGCAATTGACTGAAGAGCTTCTATGTGGTATCCTAAAGATCGTCAAACACATTTCACTATACTCAAATGACTTCAAAGGATTCTCTTGCAAATTTAGACCTAAGAAGCTCTCACAAGCTTGATGCTGAAAGGCTACAACACTGTCCAAATTTGCTGCTGCTTCGTATAGTTAAGCAGTGCCAAAAATGGTAGTCATCTCTTTTATCTTTATTCTGTTGCTCCACCCAAAGAAGTGGCAAATGGTAAGATATGTATGAAACATATATTCGACCAGAAGTCCAGCAAATTGGCAGAAAACTTCATTGGAATCATATTGTCAGAGCGAAAAAGGATTTAAAACTCTTCACATCCTATCAACCATCATAGTCCATAAAGCTACAGACTTCATCCCGGAGTGATATATCCAAGGAAGACACAATGTTGCCCAAAAAGTTATAGCTACACATGTTGCATGATACACAGCAATGTTGTACACTTCTCATACAAGATCATTTTCTTGGAGACATTTTTATCTTTTGGTCAAGATCCTAAAATTTGCAGTAAGACGATGCACAAGACCTGTCCAATGATAACTAGAACTAAATGTTTTCGGGCTTTGACAGATAGCAGTAAACATTAAGTGAAACTGTATCACCACAGCTTAAGAACGTTGTCACAGCAATGTACAATTTCAGTGGTAATTGTGCAATTAAGCGCACTCTAGCTAACATTAACCATCAGTAGAGTCAAGGAACGTTTCAGAATTCATCCGGGTAATAACTACTTCTAAAGAAGAAATTCTATGTTGCATCCCAACAAAGTCATAGCTAATCAGGGTTGTGCCATAAGCATTACTATTCATAAATCTTATGTAGCTATCCTCGACAAAATATTTAAAGTGGATATAGTACAAGACCTGCGTATGCAACAGTGAATTAACAACAAAAAATTGTTTTAACAAAGGATAATGCCAATTAAGTACACTCTCACTCCACATAAAAATCAGAGCCCACTTATGTATGCGTATGTGTGTGATTGTGTGAGAAAAAAAGATGGATTCCAACTTCAACATTTTGTCCGAAACAGAGAATTAAGCCAAGAAGAACCAACCTCCATTGAGCCAGAGAGAAAGGGGCTTATGATCAGAGTCCTTCTCAGCCTCAACAAAGTAGTAAAACAAGCTCCTCCCTGCCTTCACATCCACATCAACATACCCAGCATACTGCCTGAACCCAACCTTAGGTTGTCCAGGCAATCTCACCACCAGATCCTCCTCTGGGTACCCATCTCCACCCACCACTAAGCCCACAAGAAGCAGCCCACAAACACACCACCACAGACCCATCTCCAAAACTCAAACAGAAACCCCACAGTTTTGGTTACACGCCTTTTTTTTTTCTCTCTCTGAATTTTGCTTCTTGTGTGTATAAATAGATGAATGGATAACAAAAAGGTAATCTTTGAAGAATATTTAATAATTGGGTTCACGTGAATTGTGGGTATTCCTATAACAAAAAGGTATGAATGCTCAATATGATCCGAATTAAAGAGAATTTGTTACTTATAGATTCATATCCTATCATATTTCTTTCCTTGTATATCAACTAGGGAGAGACGTTAGGAAGTTGCAGGTTTCTGCTGGGGGGGGGGGGTGATGCCACAGTACAGTACCTTTTGGCAGCTTTAGTGACTTCTTATATTGTGGGGTTTGTTATAGAGAGGGAAAGAGTGTGTGTGTGTGTGTGTGTGTGTGTGTGTGTGTGTGTGTGTGTGTGAGAGAGAGAGAGGAGAGAGAGAGAGAGAGACGTTGGGAAGCAGCAGGAGAAGCAGAAGAGAAGAATGCTTTTAGTGCTGTGTGTGGGGAAAGTGAGGAGTACTGTGAGTTAGCTTTGGGGGGAGAGATGTAGGCAAGTTGGCATCTTCCATAGCCAGCTACAAGTAGTGTAACTGCAAGCGGGTCAAAAGTCAAGATCAGAGCGAAGGAAAAAGAATGGAAAGGTATCTTCTTCGTTGCCGAGTGTACTAATAAAATATCGCCCATGTTTGTTTGCATTTGAAAATGGTACTGTCCTGTCCTGTCCTCCAATTTGAATGTTCTCACGGTTTGCTGGAGAGTGGGGGATCTATTAAATTAAAGTAAGGGAATCTTCACCTTTGGGCATCCTCTTCGATATTTTGAATATGTTTCCCGGACTATTTTACTTAAATAGAGTACAAAATCATTATCTATATTATATCATATAAATATAAGGGATAATTGCGTAAAATACCCATGTGGTTTGGGGTCGTTGCAAAAAAACCCCTCCCGTTACAAAAATTGCAATAAGACACCTAAGGTTTAAAAAGTGTTACATCCGTCAATAAATCCGTTTGTTTTAACCGCGTTTGTGGTAAACGCGCCTGAGTGGCAAGTGTCACTGCTAAATAATTTTTTAAATGTCATTTTTACCCCTGGATACCTCCTTGGACCATTGCAAGCAAGAACCTTCAGCATCACGCCGGAGAATCAACGCACCATGCTCGAGGTCAACCGCGCGTCGTAGAACCCTCTGTCGGGTCTCCGCGGAGGCCAGCTCCAGACGCCGTCGTTCAACCACCACATCAAGTCGTTCGCGGAAGGGAGGGACGACGACAACAACAACAATCAATCGGTGGAGATCGACGAGGAGCCAGATCCGTCCGATTCCTGGAAGATCCGGCGGATCGACGACGATCTGAACTCGCAGGCGGACAACTGCAACGACGACGAGTCGGCGAGAAATACAGCGGCGGTCAAGCGGTCGCGCCTGGTGTGGACGCCGCAGCTGCACAAGCGGTTCGGGGACGTGGTGGCGCACCTGGGCATCAAGAAAGCTGTGCCGAAGACGATTATGCAGATAATGAACGTGGAGGGGTTGTCGAGCGAAGGGTCGTCGCCGTCAGACCACTTGTTCGCGTCCACGCCGGTGCCGCAGAACTTGCACGAGCCCGCCGGGAGCGGGCATATGCCGATTTCGATGAATTATTCGCCGCAAATGATGCAGATGCAGGTTTATGGGCACCCAGGGGCTGGGGTAGTTTAGGAAATTCCTTAATTCCGTAACGGAAGTTAACGGATGTAACACTTTTTAAACCTTAGGTGTCTTATTGCAATTTTTGTAACGGGAGGGGTTTTTTTGCAACGACCCCAAACCACAGGGGTATTTTACGCAATTATTCCTAAATATAATAAACGAAATATTGTGCGTTGTGAGACGGCACATAAACTTTTTTAATATTTTTTTTCTTTTTATCCCTTTTAATTATGCGACAAGTCATTTTTGTTCAATTTTACGACACGTTATGTTCTTTCTTTATTTTGGTGTTTCATTCTTCTTTTACCTCTACTTATTAAAGTTTCACATGTATCATGACCCTTTATTATAACTTATTATTGAAAACTTGGGAGGTATTGTTACTATAAATTTAGCTGATCTTATAAGAGTAAAAAATCAATTCTACACATTCTAAAACTCTACATAATCTATGTATCAACATAGTAGTATGACTTAATTTTGACTTTTTTTTTTTTTAATGTTTAGAACTGCAATTCAATATGGCCCGTCGGTATGGAGAATCGAACTCGGGACCTCGAGGTCATTCCTCGAGACCATTTGCCACTTCCACCACCCCTAAGGGTAATTTTGACTATTAACACATCAAAAACACTTTAAATAACAAAATAAACACTTAAACATAAAGAAAACATAAATTACACATTATCATATTTGTTTTGGTGTTCTATTTCTCCTTTACATCTACTTATTAAAGTCAAACATGTATCATAAAATTTTAGGATAACTTATTATTAAAAATTCGGGGGTATTATTAGCATAAATTTAGTAGACCTTATAAGAGTAAAAAAATATCTTCTACACATTCTAAAACTCTACATAATCAATGTATCAACATATTATGACTTAATTTTAATTATTAACACCTCAAAAATATTTTAAATAACAAAATAAGCACGGTAACATTAAGAAAACATAAATTATACTTCATCATGTTTGCTTTGGTGTTTCATTCTTCTTCTACCTCTACTTATTATAGCCACACATGCATCATGGCACATTATTGTAACTTAATACTAAAAAATTCGGAGGTAAAATTACAATAAATTTAGTTGATTTTATTTGAGTAAAAAATCAATTATATACATTCTAAAACTCTACCTAATCAATGTATCAACATATTGAAACTTGATTGTGACTATTAACACCTCAAAAATACTTCAAATAACAACATAAACACTCAAACATAAAGAAAATGTAAGTTACTTACGACAAAAAAAAATAGTAGGTCACAAATTAAAAGCCTTTCTTTTCTTTACACATGGGAGCAACATGTAAAAAGAATATGAATTAATTGTTGTAAACAATTTTAAAATACCAATATGAGATTTTAATTCATCAGTAAATTCTAATTATATTACATTGAACTTTAAAACACATAAACTTTTCTATGTGTTCTTTTTCTTTTTACCCCTCTTACTTATACTTCACATCAACTTATTTGTTTTGATGTCCTTTTCTTTTTTCTACATAACTTACTAACTCTTCACTATAATTTATTATTAAAATATTTGTTAACATTTTTGCCCCAGTTGTTGTAAACATTTTTAAACTAGGAAAACAATTATAAAATTTTAATTACATGATATTGAACTTTTAAATACATTAGCTTTTTTAGTGTTTCTTTCCTCTTCAACCCTCTTACTTATGCGACACGTCATCCTATTTGTTTTGGTCATTTTATTTTTTCACCCCAACTCATTAACTATTTATTAAAATTTATTCTTAAAAAAATTGTGGATATTATTGGCCCAATTTTCGTAAACCTTTTAAAACTAGAAAACTAACTCTAAAATTTTTAAAACACTACCTAATGAATATACTTACATATTATGCGTTAATTTTAACTATTAATAACTAAAGTGCACTTTAAAATAACAAAATAGAATCTCACAAATATAAAGTACGAAGACCATGTTTTCATAAATAAATGCCAAAATATTTAACGTGTTTTCATATAAGCAATATAAGAAACGAATATGACTTCATTTTTAGATATCTTTGAAATGACAAAATAGCAGTTTACTTCACAAATTAAGTTTAACATAATAACTCAAAGTCTAAAGTATAAATCATATACTCTTATGAATGCCCAAAATAAAGAATCAAATATAGCGCATTTTCAAATTGTTTACTTAGAAAATATTCAAAAAAGATCAAAATGGCACCTCCAAAAATTGTTGAACATGATCTTGAAGTGAAACAATTAAACACAGGGATTGTAAACTTTTTGGCCGATACCCAGGTCATAGGAAAATGTCTACAACCTCCCATAGAGTGACAAGCAATGGTCGTTGTATACTTTTAGTGACACTTATTTAGTGACTTTAAAAAGCTACGTCTAAAAATATTCGATTATGGTGTCAACAAAAATGACACTAAGTATATTTATCGATCATTAATTGTTTTGTATAGAGGGTTGTACGAATTTTCATGGGCGATAGGTAAAATAAAATCTGAAATGAATTAAAATTACTCAACGTGCTTATGTTTCAGTTCCAATGATTATTTTAGTTGCATGTTTATGTCTATACAATAAATTACTAATTGTATAATTTGTGCACTTTTTATACTTTTTCTTTTCCAATACAAATGATGTGACTGATTTTTAATTCATGTGTATATATAGGGTACTTTATAAAAAAAGTAATGTTAAATATATGATATTCTAACTTCACAAACTTCTATAATCACCTTAATATACTAGAAGGTTAGAACTTAATGAACAATCTACAAATTATAGATGAAGTATAAGAATTTTATAATCTTATGCAATGCATCCTCATCTATCACAGTCTATACGACTGTAAGAAATAATTGTTTAGTCTTATATATTAAAAAAGGTTTTGTAAAACATTTCGAACCCGCTTCCTTGGCATCAAAATGATATGGCATTTCTATGATCATTCAGACATTAATTAATTGTACAATACACACGTATTTTCAAATTAATAGTCTGAAAACACATTAAATAGATGGTCAAAAAAGTGCGAACATGACCATCAAGTAAAGCAATTAGAATACATATATTGTCACTATAGCATTATAGTTTCTCTTTTCACGGTTAATTCTACATTTTAAAAGGATGGTTGTCTAAAAGGAAGTAAAAAAGTTCCACTCACTTCCATTTTTGCTCTAAAGTTTTCATGGCATGTTTTTTAGTTGGTTTATTCAATCCTGATAATAATTTACTAAAGAGAATTGTTTGTGCCTTTTTTGTACTTTCTTTATAAATTTTAAATTTCATTGTAGAGGACTATAGTAGATCTCTAATTTAGTATATGGTAATGAGTTCTATCATAGGTACTTATAAAATAAAATTATTGATCAATGATGCGCCACATAACATGGAGGACTAAAAGAATATCTCACACTTATATGGATATAGTAAGTAAAATGAATAGCATAAATATAATTTGTGTATAAATTCTTGAAATTTAACTTTTTTGTACAAAAACAAAATTAGTACCTACAATACTAGAAAACAAAATAACATTCTAATTTGATGTGAAATAATTGATTACTCATTGTATGCTTAACTTTTTTAATACTTTATTTTGAACTTATGAATCTTACTCATTTTTAAGCACTATAAAATGCTTTACTATTATGAAATAGTTTCGGGATTATACTTTTATTAAAATTCTCTTAATTTATGACACTGCTTATATGTGAAATGCATGAATGCAATATGTTTTGAATTCGATGGTTCAATTCAAACGAATTCTAATAAATTGTAGTTTTCAAAATCATCGACATAATACTTAAATACCCAACCTTAACTATACCAAAAATATATTGAAACTCAAACATATTCATATTGTTTAAATAGAACTCACCCGGGCCTTATCCGGATTACTGAACTAGTAATATAATATATAATAAGTGAAGCGAGAAAGATATTGATAACTTCTTTGCGCGACACATCATCGATTCTTTCTATGACACGTTATCAGATCCATATTAGTAAGTCTTATTTAATTTAAAAACTAATTCTAATCATTTCAGAACTCTACCTAATCAATATATACTAATCTATTAAGACTTTTTTTTTGACAATTATGTCTTTAACATTCAAAAACTATCATTATAAAATTCAACCTAATCATTATATTAACTTATTAGTTTAATATTTACTATTGTATTTTCAAAATAACTCTCTAGTATGAATATAAAAACTAATATATAAAAAAATAAAAATAATACGTTTGATTGAGAGCAAAAATTAATTTAAAACTAATTTTAATCATTCTAAAACTCTACCTAATCAATATACTAATCTCTTAAGACTTCATTTTGATAATTATATCCTTAAAATGTTTTCTAATATGAAAATTAAAATTCATACATCCAAAAAATAACTTACGAGATTTAGAATAAAAAAGTGATTAATAATTAATTTAAATTTTGAGAGGATCCTTATTTTTATATATAATTAATTTTGTAGGAGTATTGAGGGATTTCTGTAATCCCTATATAATTTGAAAACTAATTCTAATAATTCTAAAACTCAACCTAATCATTATACTAACTTATTAAGACATAATATTGACTATTGTATCTTCAAGCCACTCTCTAATATGAATGTAAAAACTCACACACACACACACACACACACACACACATATATATATATATATATATATATATATATATATATATATATATATATATATACGGGAGAGACCGTGAATTCCAAAGGGAGAGACAATGCGCGACAGAAAAACAGGACTTTTTTACCTTTTTGTCCTTCTGCCCCGTCCGCTACACTGTATCGCGGACGGTCCAAATCTTTTTTTTACATTTTTTTAAGTACGTCCGCTACATAATGTAGCGGACTATTTTTTGACAAAAATACCCTCTAGCTTCCGTCCACTACATTATATAGCGGACTAATCTTCTGACTTTTTCCTCTCTCTCTCATTTTTCTCATTTAATGTTCTGACATTTTTCCTTTCTCTCTCCTCTCTCTCATCATTTTTTTCTCTTTCTCTCCTTTCTCTAATTAACTCTCTGACTCTCTCTCTCTCTCTCTCTCGTCCATGCTAGAAACCGAAGGGAAGAGGAAGCCTCTCTCTCGTCCATGCCCCATGGCTGCCGTAAAAGAAAGAGGTGGCTAGGGAACCATGGGATGCTGTGGGTTACGAATTTTAATGTGTCGTGAGTGATGGAGTGTAGTAGTGCGTGTTTGTGCGGGTGCATTTATGGACGAAGGGGTGGATTCAAGCCACAGCCATGGTGGCTGTGACGGTGCAACAGTTTATATTCGGTTGAGGGGCTGCAAGCTAGAGAGAGAGTTATGGCAGTGGGGGGTTAGAGGTGCAGTGTGTGTGAAATGGTGATGCTGCCAAGAGGCAACTCATGTGTAATGGGTATACATGTGAGTGTTTCGTATGTGAGTAGTGTTGTGTGCAGATTTTGTGTGAGTAAATGTGTGTGTGAGTGCTTGTGTGCTTGCTAAGTGAATATGTGAGTGTGTTTTGGGGATGCTTGCATGTAAACTGTGTGGGTATGTGTATGAGAGTTCTGTGAGGGAGTGTAGAATGGGGCTGTAAAGGACAGTGTGCTGGTGTGTGCGTACAGAATAGAGTGTGTAAAGTCTTTTTTTGTGTGCTGCTGTGTGTGTATGAGAGAGAAAATAAAAGTGGTGAGAGAAAGAGAAAGGAGAGAGAATTTTCATGAGAAAGAGACACGAGCATTGATGAGGGAAGAGAGAGAGAGAGAAATAGAAACGAGGGAAGAGAGAGAGAAATAGAAACATGTCAGACAAATAATGTGAGAAATGAGAGAGAAAGGGGAAAAAGGCACTGTCTACTCGTCCGCTACATAATGTAGCGGACGAGAGCTGAATGATATATTTGTCAAAAAATAATCCGCTACATAATGTAGCGGGCGTACTTTAAAAAAACGTAAAAAAAAAGAGACGTCTGCTACACTGTATAACGGATTCCTTTTTGCTGTCGCGTGTCAGGACTTGAATGCTCTCCAGGAAACAGTGTAGCGGAGGGGCAAAAAGGTAAAAAAGTTCGTCCGCGACACTATGTCGCGGACGACAGACAGTATCCGAAAAAGGCGCGATCTGGGCTGTCCATCTTTCAGGATGGACGGTCAGATCGCGCTTGAAAGATCTCATATTTTGCTAGCGCTCTCAACGGATCAGCTCCCTATATATATATATATATATATATATATATATATATATATATATATATATATAATACTTTCAATTTAGAAGAAAAAATTAATTTTACAATTAAGATTAAACAACTTATGAGACTTAGAACAAAAATGATCTAACAATTGATTTGAATTTTAATGGTATCTTAATTTTAAATTTGATTAATTTTGCAAGAATAATTAGGGTTGTATAATTTAAAAATTAATTCTAAACATTTTAGAACTCAACCTAATCAATACACAAACTTATTATGACTTAATTTTGACTATTGTATTCTTAAAACCACTCATTAATGTGAATATAAAATTTTATCTATCGAAAAAACAAAAATAACATATTAGATTTAGAAGAGAAAAAATGACGTTCTAATTGAGTTAAATATACTATCATTTTATATATATATATATATATATATATATATGTGTGTGTGTGTGTGTGTGTGTGTGTGTGTGTGTGTGTGATAAAGTTTTATTGTTTTTGTAGTTGATTAAGTCTATATGAACATCAAAGACCAATTAGTAGATATTAGTAATTATAAGTTCTGAAACTTAATTTTGACTATGATAGATCGAGTCGATCATAAGTATGAATGTATGAATGACAATTGCTGTGCTCTTTCAATAATAAATATTATATGAACTAATCTTGTCCCTATAATTGTTAGCTTAACATAAAGATATTTGTTAAATTTTGCTAGCTCATTATAGTCGACAAGAATAACCTGAAAAAGCTCATTGTAGTCAATATTATATATAGAAAAAGCTCTCTAATATGAAATAATCACCTTTAAAACAAAAATTACTCAAGAGATTTAATAAGAAAAATTAGGTACTATTTTAAATTCACACTTAACTTTTATAACCTTATGGTATGTGCGCTATAAACTACAAGATCCTTAATTTCATCATTCGTTAACATTTCAAAGCACAGTCAATCTAATGTAGTAACCTAAATAACATGAAAACAAAAACCTGCATAATTAAAAAAAAGAACCACATTTGAGATTTATAATAAAAGATTTTAAAAATAGCATGTAATATTAAAAGCTTATAACGTTTCAAAATAAATCTAGAAAAGCTTTTCTTATATATCGTACTTTCACGAGACAGGCAATAGCATATTTTTATTTATCTTTTAGTTAAGAAACAAGGTGTAAAGCATAAACAATCAAACAGGGTCGTAGATCGATAAATGCTCTCATAAATATAGCATTATTAATTTACAAAGGTTCTACATAATATAGTAGATAATACATTAATTGAATTAAATAAATTTGTTTGGTAGAAAATTAAATCAATATTTTTTAATGGCGTCCTAGCTTTTTTTACTATGCATTCAATTTTAAAGTTCTAAATCAGTAACATACCAACATATTAAGACTTTATTTTAATTGTATTCGTTGAAAAAACTCTATAAATTAAAAGGAAACTCTTTCTCTCTCCCTCCCTCCCTCCCCCGCCATATATATATATATATATAGAGAGAGAGAGAGAGAGGATGGTACTTTTACTGTCCGTTACATTATGTAGCGGACGACGAGAAAAAAACACAAATATATATATATATATATATATATATATATATATATATATAGACCGTCCACAGATCGCGCGATCTGTGGATGGTCCATATTTTATTTTATTTTGTGCATTTTTTTTTAAGTACATCCGCTACATTATGTAGCGGACAATTTTTTGACAAAAATACCCTCCAGCTCCATCTGCTACATTATGTAGCGGACAGTAGGCAATACTTTTTTTTTTCTCTTTCTGTCTCCTTGCTCTCATTAATTTTCCTGACATGTTTCTCTCTCTCTCTCTCCTTTCTCTCATCATTTTTTACTCTTTCTCTCATCATTTTTTACTCTTTCTCTCTCTTTTCTCTCACCACTTTTTTGTTTTCTCTCTCATCCTCATCTCCTCTCCCCTCATTTCTTCTTTCTCTCTCTCTCTCTCTACTCTCCATCCTCAATTTAACCCAATTCATTCGAATAATGTAGTACCTTAAAAGGGATTTAAATTTTCAGGAGTTTAGAGAATAACCGGTTTAATGGGACTGTTCCAGCTGAGGTAGGCAAACTAGTCAATTTAGAGCATCTGTGAGGCCTTTCTCTACCACATACGTCGAAATCAAGTTTATTCCGTGGCTTATACTTCTATCCCCCTCTTCTTTCTATTTCTCATTGTAGCATTTTCAATGCCAACAATCACACTGGAGGATTGCCATTGGAGCTCAATAAGCTAACCAGGTTGATAGAACTGTAAGTAAATTACAAAAGTTGAATTTGGTCTTTTCTATTTTTTGTTCCCTTTGTCTTCTTCCATGCACCTTCCCACGTATCCAATCTGAGTCATCCACAACATCTAGTGATGTGGATCGGCCCCCTATCCTATATCTATATATATATATATATATATATATATATATATATATATATACACACACACACACACACACATTTTTAATATACTAATCTATTTAGACTCAATAGTCATATGAAGCCCTAATATTATTCCCGTGAAATTAATTAAATTTAACAATAATGACCGTAACAAATAAAAATAAAATGTTAGAACAATATTTTGTTTTACAGTATCAAAAGTTGTTTATATTTTTTGGATTTATGAATTCTTATTCTCATATTAGAGTAAGCTTTTTAGAGATATAATTGTCAAAATTTTGTTTGATATATATTTCATATTTAATACATAATGTGATGATAAAACGATGATGTATTGCACAAAGAAGTTATTGTACAATTTCATTTTAAAGTTACGTGCAAAACAAAACAAAGTTAGCATGGTTAATTCAGATTTCAATTAGATTGTCAACCTTGGTAAATTTAAAGATGAATCTAACTTGATAAATATGTTGATTAAAAAATTTAGTCAATGATTTCCTTACTCTAAGGTTTTGCGCTATCATATTCAATCGTATTGGTTAAATATAGAAACATCATAATATGGAACTTCCATATGAGATTTATATTAAATATGGTGTAAATTTAAAACCTTAAGCATGTAAGCATGAGTTAAATTCAACTAATTTTATGTTGGAAATATTTGAACAAATCTTTTTATGGTGTTTTTATTGTGAGTAATTAAACTCTTAAACATTCTTATGATTTTATGTTAATATACTGATATATTATGATTTTTATGTTAACTTTAATAATTGATGATTTCTTTTTTGGGTGGGACCACACAACCAACAAATCTAAAGGTATGCAAATATTATTTAGATGTGATCCATATATTACAGTTAATTTAAATTTATTATAATTTAATAAAAATATGTATATTTACACATAACAAAATGATTGCAAAAAAAATCTATATAATATATAATTTTGTTAATCAAATTATAGGATAATTTTTTACTTTGATAAGACCGTGCGACCAACAAAGTGGCTATATCTTTTTTTTGGTGCAATGTTTTTTTGGTGCAAACAAAGTGGCTATATCGCATATATGAAATGTTGAACATAAATCACATATGTATTAGAAGGAAAAATTGTACAATTAAATCAAATAATTCTTATATCCTACATTTTAGAATATCCAAAACCTTTAAGACGCAAAAAGGTATCCGTGTAATTCCCCAAAACTAACTATAAACAAGTTCGTTTCTACATAGGGCCCTCACAATCAATAAAAAAAAAAAATTGTTTATACTTAATTAAATTTTTAGGAAAATAAGATTAATTAGTAAATCTTAGACAAGTTATAAGCATTAAATCTTAATTCTGATTATACTAGAACTGATTGTAACTGTGAGTCATGATTATTGTGTGAATTCAATAGCAAGTAGTTGATTAACGCTCACTCTATAATATTGCCTAATATAATGATATTTGTTTATCTTTTTCAAGCTCATATAGTTATAGGTATAACCTGACATATTTTGGCATATAAAGGTTGTATTATCTTGTGATAAAACAAGTATCATTCACGAGAAAGTATCATTAGATGCACTTAGCAGATATAAGAACTATAATTTGGCTATAATAGTAGTCATAGAAAATGTGAAAAATAATTTCAACACTCCGAAATAAGGACACGTCATCTAAGTCAATTGAACGTTCTCATTTGTAGCAGCTTACAAGAATTAAAAAGATGCATATATACAAAAATATTGGATATTATATGGTCATTTTGTTAAATATATTTTGTAAAAAACAATAACTTATGTAAAAGTTATAAAGTGTATGCATAAGTCCTGTTAAAATTGAAATGCAACTTTATATTTCTTTTAGATTTGTACTTAATCGTTATAATGACCTCAAGAGCATGTATATATAACACCTTAAAAACCTTCTTAAGTTCGAAAGGGATACGTGATAGCGAAAATATCTTTAATTACAACTACAATAGTATTTGCTATTTAGCTCTATATGACATCAGCATGACTATTCTACTATTCTAAGGCTGTGTTTGCCGCGCGGGATAAGGGCTCTGGATAGGATGAAAATAATCATATCCAGCGTTTGGCCGCGCATTTAAAGGTTGGATATAGTATCCGTCGGACATGTTTTATCCCACTAGAGTGGGATAATTCTGTACCTAGGTGGGGTGGTATAGAATTAATCCTTATGGGTTTGGACTAAAATGAATGGGACCCACCCCATTTTCTTCCTTTTTCCCGTCAACACCATTGTCGGAGTGCCTCTTCATGTTCAACCTACCGACGGCTGCAACCTCTCATTGCCGCTCTTTTTCTCAGCTCCTCGCCGGAGCCATGGCTTCTCCGGACACTTCTTCATCAGATCTGCTCGTCTTTCTCTCTCTCTCTCTCATCAGATCTGCCCATCATCAATCACCGTTGCTTGGCCAACCTCCACTCCGACGGCCCACCACCCCCGCTATCACAAACAACAACCACTATGCATAGGCTCACACCATTGCTCATCCTTCAGATTTGACCACTTCCATCTGCGAACTCCGTCGCCGTCGCCGGCCATCCTCCGTCGATGTCCCCTCTGTCTCATGTCGCCTCCATCGCCGGCAACCCACTACTCCTACCATCACAGACAACTGGAACCATACCAAAACCAGCCACCGTGTCGCAGACCACCCAATTTGAGAAACTTTCTGACGATATATATATATAATAATTGCATGCAGCCTAATCATACAAAAAATGCTATTTAATAATTAAAAGTTAGGAGTAATGCAAGTGAATTCATTGTTTAATAAAAGTTAGTCGTGATTAATTTAGGGTTTAATTACAAAATTGTCCCCTGAGGTTTACACGTTTTTGCACTTTGCTCCCCGTGTTTACAACTTTTGCAATATTGTCCCCTGAGGTTGACAAAACCATTGTAAACAGTTCAAAAATTGGATGGCCGTCTAAATTCGGACGTTAAATCCGCATGTGCTGTGCACATGCCATTTTGGCATGGGTAGATCTGTCATTTTGCATTAGGTTAAATACAATACTGTCCCCTGAGTTTACACATTTTTGCAAATCGCTCCCTGTGTTTTCAACTTTTGCAATAATGTTCCCTGACCTTGACAAAAACATCGCAAACGAGTCCAAAATTAGATGTTCATTTAAAATTGGACGTTAAATCTGTATGTAATGCGCGCATGCTTTTTGGCATTTGAATATCTGTCAATTTTCACCTCATCTCCCTTTCCATTTAAAAATTTTGTAACTATTGTTGCCATAATTGTAGTTTATCACATGTAAGTAGAAAATAAATTCTACACCTTATAAAACTCTACTTAATCAATGTATCATCATATTATGATTTAATTTTAACTATTAACACCTTAAAAATACTTTAATATGTATAAAATAATGTAAAATATTTTTATAAATGAAGTCATATCACTTTGTAAATTATTTTTGAAAGATCTTTATTTATGAATTATATATTTTTGATTTACGATTTTCAATTTTAAATTTAAAGTCAACTTTCATTTATTATTCTCAATTTAAATTAAAAAACATAGAGAAAGGGAGATGGGATGAGAATTGACAGATATTTCCATGAGGTTATTGTTTTTAAACCTCAAGGGACAGTTTTGTAATTAACCCTTAATTTAGATACAAAAGTTATTAGTTATAGTCAAATAAGATATTTTTATAAGGTTAATATCTTTATTATCTCAAGATATGTGATACGTATTGATACACTTTTTAAAATATTTTGATATACAGTATTTTATAAACCTTCCCAAGCTTGGCTCCGATGACTGGGCTAATTGGTGTAATAACAATAACAATGATAAGAAAAATTGTAAAAGGATTGATTCTGGGTTTGTGTCAAATTCAGAGTATCACATTTCATTCCAAAGTCTCTTGTAAAATCTTATTTAAATTGGACATTTTAAAATGAATTATGTCTAATATTTCATGTATTTTTTTTGGATTAATTACAGTCATGTCCTTTAAATTAGGGTAAAATTACATCAAAGACGTAAATTTTCAAAATATAATAGACCATGACCAACAATTTTAAAAACGCGTTAGCCGTGTCCATCAGTCATTAATTCGTTAGAAAATTGTAACTTTTTGCTTATGTTATCAATACGTATTTTCCGGCATCTAATTGTTTAAATAAGATAAATGAGTCTATTTTATAAACATTGGTTGCTATCCCATCCTGCCTACGCACTTTTGGACCGTTCTTGGGTCCCTCTCCCATGACACGTCAACTTTTTAACGGTCAATGTTCAACGCTCGCAAGCCAGTCAAACCAACACGCACACTCAAATCACGTGCACGCCACTTTCTTTTTCATAAAATTTTCAAGTGAGCGATGTCAGTGTGCATTGGCCTTCGCCATGGGTGGCCGGCCTTGACTTCCCCCTTAAGGGGTCAGCCTCGACCTGCCCCGTGGGGGGTCGACCTCGGCCTCGGCCTCCCCCTTGTACCACCATCATTGTCTTAAGACAACAACCGTTGCTCTCGCCCGTGAAACATCTCCAACGACGACCGTCGTTGCGCCCATGTGCCATCATGCATCATGCACCCTACCCACTCGTGGTCGGGTCGCCACCCTCAGCGGCCTCCCTTGGCACTCTTGCTGAGCTCCATTCTCCCCTTTTAAGGACTTTGAAAATAATTTCAACAAAAATTTTCATCCCCACACCACCCCTCTCATCCTTTTTTCAACACTTAGAAAAAATTTCAAGAAAATTTTTTCATCCCCTCCCTCTCATCTCGACCTCTCGTGGTTGCATCACCACCCTCAACGACGCCCTCTCTCGGCACGCTCTTCGAGTTTCATTCTCTCTTTTTTTGGGACTTAGAAAAAATGTTCAACATTTTTCTTTTACGTCTCCCCCACCCCCTTGTCCCCTTTCCAATATTTAGAAAAATTTGCCAACAAAAATTTTTCGCCTCCCCCTTGCCTTCTTGGAAGGCCAACAAAAACACACTTCCCCCCACCCCCAAGTTCCCCGCATGGGCAGCCGCCCTTCACGTGGGGTCTCTCCTTCTCCCTCCTTTGAAACACTCTCTTCTCATTAAAGAAACCCATCATACTCTCACTTTCTTTTTCTTCCTTTCTTTCACTCTCCAATCACTACCTTTCACTCTCTCTCGCCATTCACTCTACCTCTCATATTACACAACATTTTCTCACTCTCTTCACCCGAGACATCACTCCTCCCCCTTTCCTCATTTTACACACACACACACACACTCTCTCTCTCTCTCTCTCATGAAAGACCCGCGTTTAATTCCCCACTTTCACCTCATTCCTCTCTCTTCCTCTAACTCATCCCACTCACTTCTCCCTCTCAGCCCCCACCCACACGTGGTTCTCCCACTCTCCCCCTCATTTTTCTTCCTTCTCATCATTACACTCTATCTATCTTTCTTTACTTGTTCTCTCTTCGTTAACTCTCACCCCTTGACCACCTTTTCTCTCACTAATCACAACTCTCTCTCCTTATTTCTCATTGCCATTCTCTCTTCCTCTGCCCATTTCTCTTACTCTACATACCCACTTTCCCCTCAACCAGCCCCCCCCCCCCCCCCTCACCCCACCCCCACCCGCTATAGTGCTATGCGCCCTCCCCATGCGTCCCACCCTCCCCCTTCTTCTTTTCCTCTTGTCACTAACTCTTTTATTTACAATACCATCATAAATATCACTGAACCCATACTCTCACCTCTTCTCCTTCACTCCACAACCCTTGCTTTTTTTCTTCTTTCCATGCAACATGACTGGAAAAAAAAAACACATGAAATCTTTCTTCACGTTCCCTAACAATTTTTTTTTTTTTTTTTTTTTTTTACAACTCAATTTTCATGTGCTTTAGGGTAACACTTCTTCACTCCTTTACCCATTTTCACTCTTCTACGCTTAAATTTTTTTTTTTACAACTTTGACCACATTTGTATTGATCGCGCCCGGGCGCAGTGCGACACCCGATCGCGCCCCTACGCCTGTTGTCATACCCCCTGCGTCGCGATGCCCCGCGACGTCCACGTACTTGGTAGGTGGTGCACAAGGTGGCTCGAGCCACCGACTCCTCACCCTCGTCGTTTAGTAATGACCGCGCCGCTGCGCCCTTCGTCGTGCCCCTGCATCGACGCCCAAGCATCCCAAGGCTTCCGTAGGTGGTGCATGAGGTGACTCAAGCCACCTACTCTTCGCCGTTGTCGTTTAGTGACGATGTCAGCAACTCTCGGGCTAACAAACACCAATCTTATGTCATTGATTGATTGCATCAGATCAACTCAATATCTATATCAATACAGATCATTAATATAGTATAATAATAGTATTACTAAATAGATATATAAAAAAACAAGTTTATCCTTTTGCACCAACTATCATCTTTTTATTCCAAACTCTTCCATAAAATACCTTTTTGGGCCGTCCCATATTTTATTACAACCTACTCCCTACATCCCACATAAATTGGACAATATTTCTTTTTGGGCAGTCCCAAAAAAATTGCCCACTTTTCAAATTAAGAAAGATTATATATGTGTTTTTCCATATTTACCCTTCTTACACTATTTTTATTCTATTTCTCTCTCCTCATTTAACTCTCTATCAACTCATTTTCTCTTTTCTGACCCACTTTCTTACACTTTTTTATTTTATTTTTCTCTCCATATTTAACACTCCACTAACTCATTTTCTCTCTCCTGTCTCACTTTCTTCCCCTCATATCTCTAAAGGGTAGAATGAAAAATACACAATATATGACTTGAATACTTAACCTGCGTGCAAAAAAATATGATAAATTTATGTGGAGAGTATTAGCTTGAGATTCATAATCACACAAATTGGTTACCCTTTTATTGTCATTAGGACAGCGATTTTGTCGCGACTCTCACATGCAAACGTGAATTTACTTTTATTTTTCTATATTTTGAAATTGCATGCTAGTTAAAATAGTATAAAAGTATATGTATGCTTATAATATGCTTATTTTGCATGTCTAATTATTTATTTAGCCATATGTTTTGATAACTTTCATGATTAAGCAATTACGTGCTTTAGTCAAAAATTTATGATTAATTGTTATGTAGATTCCAATGAATATAACATTTGGTATCAGATGTATGGCGACAGAACGAGGAAGAAATTGAGGTCATATGTCTTTAGGTTTCTTATTTGGATTACAGTTTTGTGCTTCCTTTCGGACTCCTCTCAATCTCTTTTTTGTATGCTTCTCTTTCAAATAATAGGCCAAGTTCTCTACATTTTGAGAGAGACTAACCACAATAGTCATACACTCCATCTACTAACCTAGATGTGCAAGAACTCTGGTAAAGTGGAGCATTTGGTAGATGTCAATAATGAAGCAATAGAAATTGGCCAAAACCATGAATGGGCAAAGTTAGCTAAAAGGAGAAACATGTCAAACCAAGTAGTCTAGAGGAATGTTTCCTTTTTCTAGGAATTCAGGTAGATGTCAACTTAAAGATCTAGAAGTGATCAAAACATTAAAAAGATAAAAGTTTTCAAAGAGATGCTTTAAAGAACTTTTGCGGTAAGTTGGTGCACTTGAATGTCCTTGTGAGATATAATCGGACAATCTTCCATGACATGTGATTTTCTAAGAACGTGTAACGTTTTAACTTTAGAGCGGGTGATTTTGGGTTCATTTACGACACTCAATCAACTAAGCATGTTTCCTTACCCTATTTACAAAATGCCGTTCTTATAACACGATACATGATAGATTTTTTTTTTTTTTTTTTGAATTTCTCAAAGGGAAATATTAGAACTGCAAATATGGGTAACCGCAGGGGGAGGAATCGAACACGGGACCTCGAGGTCACTCCTCGAGGCCCCTTGCCAACTCAACCAACCTCCTTGGTTGATACATGATGGATTGAAATCCTCAATTTCACTCTATACAATGCCCAATTTTGTGAGTGCTTCTAAAGTCTTTTCAAGTTCTTTCACCAAAACTTCTTGGATATTTGGATGGAGATGTTTCAGCTGTGGAGCACTAAGCTGATTTATGCAACTCATCCTCAATGTCTAGTTTTCATGTGTAAATACCCACAAGCTACAATGACCTACTTCCATAGCTTAGGATGACCTAACAGCAAGATTTTTATTTGGATTGCAGTTATGTGCTTGCTTGCCGACTTTTCTCTATCTTTTTCTTGTATGCTTCTCTGTCAAATTACAGGCCAACTTTCCTACATCTTTACCCAAAGACTAACCAAATACACTCATACCTACTAACCTATATGTGCAAAGCTCTGGTACTGTGGAGCACTTGATAGATAGATGCCAACAATGAAGCCATTGAAGTGAACAAAAACATGAACGGGCAAAGCCAGCTAAAAGGGGAAACATGTCAGACTTGGCAGCCTAGAGGAATGCTTCCCTTCTTTTGGGAATTCAGGTAGACGTCAACTTAAAGATCAAAAAGTGATCAAAGCATAAAAAAGGATAAAAGGGCTTGAGAGATGTTTCGAAGAAATTCCGATAAGTTGGTGTGCTTTAATGTCTTATCTCCTTAATTTTAGTATAAACCGTGAAAACGCGTGATAGAACATGTCAACATATAAAAAACTAAGTGTTTCGTCAAGGCAACCGAATATGATGTACCAAGACAATCACGCAAATAAATATCTTCGTTTTCTGTTTTTACTTTTCAAACTTAGAGCAGGTGATTTGAGTTCATGTGGGATTCTCGACCAACTAAGCATGTTTATTGTTATGTCTACCCAATGAAGTTCTTATAACATGATATATACTTTATAGAATGAAAAAAGTGCCCAAATTGTTAGTGCCAGTTCTAAAGTTCATTTCACCAAAACCTCTTGGATTTTCGGATGGAGATGTTTCATCTCCTGGAGCATGTAGCTCAATCATGCAACGCGTTCTCAATGTTTATATTGTTGTTGTAACTAGTTGTAATGCACGTGCACTGTACGAGGACAAAAACTACTGTTCCAAAGATTTCAAAATTCATTGACCTTGAAAATGTTGAAGTTGGTACAATCAAGAATATTTGGAGCTAAGTAAACACATTGAATATTTTTCTTAAAGTTAGTGCTAATTGAATCTGAAACACCTCGTGTATTATGATGGCTGTTTGAATGAAAAAATCAAATTAATCCTTATCTTCACAACATACATGCCAAGTAATAATATATCGACATCAACTCAACCTGAGTGAGAAATCCCCAAAAAGCTAAAGGAGACTTCTTTCAAAGTTAGGGAACTTCTTTTTTAGGCTAAAAAATGTACATTTCCAAGTACTAGTAGAATGCACGTGCATCGCACGTGAGCATTAATCTGTAACAAGTTCGATTATGACTTAGAAAAGTCATAATCTCAACTTACCTTAAAACTATGACACGTAGATTGAGTATAACTCTTAAATTGAATTAATGTCCAAAGTGAATATTCTGAACTCTAAAAGTAAGAGTAGAAAATCTTCTTTTTATTAGTGTTCCCAACCTATTCTGGTCGTACCCAAGGGCCCAATAGGGATCCCATTTCACGCGAACACGTCAACATTGTCAACGGTTAATTTTTCAACGCATCAAACCGGTCAGCGCCCGTGCGCCCGAGACACGTATTTTTCTCGTTCCACGCGCTTCGTACGCAACTTAGACATCTTATTTTCGCATCGACGTCACTAAAACGCTGGCACGTTCGTAACGCCAAGACCATTCGAAGACCCTTTCATCAAAAACATTGGCCGACGGCACATTTGGAGAAACGGGGTCAAAGGGCAAATGGCCTTGGCCAACCCCAGGGGGTCGGCCTCGGCCTTCCCCAGGCCATAGGGGTCGGCCTCGGCCTCCTGGGGGGCTTGGCCTTGGCCACTTTCCCCCGGTGGTTCACCCCTTCCCCGCATACCCCTTTTCCGCACTTCTTTCCCCTTGCATGCTCTGTACGTAACCTTGGCACCTTAATCGCTATATGGGTACGATTCTTGGCAACGCACTCGTCATAACGCAACTTTCGGATTTGTATTTGCCCATCAAAACACCTACCGACGGCGCGCACGAAGTTCGCAAAAGGAGAAGTGACTTTGGGCTCCGAAAATGAAAGATGGGCAAATGGCCTTGGCCAACCCCAGGGGGTCGGCCTCGGCCTTCCCCAGGCCATAGGGGTCGGCCTCGGCCTCCTGGGGGGCTTGGCCTTGGCCACTTTCCCCCGGTGGTTCACCCCTCCGCGCAACCCCTTTTTCGCACCTTTTTCGCTTCGTACGCTTTGTGCGTGACTTTGACATCTCGCTCGTCGTGTAGGTATGATTTCCGTCGACACACTCATCGTGATGCAACTTTCGGATTTGTATTTGCCCATCAAAACACCTACCGTCGGCGTGCCCGAAGTTCACCAAGAGGGGGGAATGGCCCTGGGCTCCTTCAGGAGAGTTGGCCATTTGGCCTTGGCCAACCCCAGGGGGTCGGCCTCGGCCTTCCCCAGGCCATAGGGGTCGGCCTCGGCCTCCTGGGGGGGCTTGGCCTTTGCCACTTTCCCCCGATGGTTCACCCCTTTTTCCACATACTTGTTTTCTCGAGTCTTTGCACCTCCGCGATGTTCACGGACGTTCGTACATCAACCTCGCGACGTTCGTCTTGCATCAACCTCACGACGTCCGTCGTGCATCAACCTCGGGACGTCCGTCGTTCATGACCGCACACCGCTCCCGCGATGCCCATCGCCCAAAGTCGCGCACTATCACCGAATGACCCGTCGCCGACGACCGCATGCCATAACTACCAACTTTGTCATTACTATATGTTGCATTCATTATCTTGTTATGACAGGCACACTCAGCTCACATCTCGTCTTCGGGACACCCGATGCGTGCCTGAGCGCCATCGTCATGATACGTGCCCCCGGCACCAACTGTTGCTCGGCGACGTTCGTCGCCGCGCCCTTGCGCCATCGTCATGATACGTGCCCACCGCACCAACTATTGCTCCGCGACATTCGTCGCCGCGCCTGCGTGCATTCTCATGATACGTGCCCCGGCACCAAGTATTGTCTCCGCGACGATCGTCGCCGCGCCTACGTGCATTCTCATGATACATGCCCCGACACCAAGTATTGCTCCGCGACGTTCGTCGCCGCGCCCGTGCGCCAGTCTCATCATACGTGCCCCGGCACCAAATATTGCTCCTCGACGTTCGTCGCCAGACCACTTTCACAACACGTGCCCCAGGCACCAGGTATTGTCTCGTGCTATAGGCACCGCGCTCATGCGCCACAATCATGTTGCATACTACCGGGATGGGCTCACAACCTTATAGCCATCGCCATCTCAATCAAAATGGGGGCTTCGGCCTCGTACCGGGATGGGCTCACAACCTTATAGCCATCGCCGTCTCAATCAAAATGGGGGCTTCGGCCTCGTACCGGGATGGGCTCACAACCTTATAGCCATCGCCGTCTCAATCAAAAGGGGGGCTTCGGCCTCGTACCGGGATGGGCTCACAACCTTATAGACATCGCCGTCTCAATCAAAAAGGGGGCTTCGGCCTCGTACCGGGATGGGCTCACAACCTTATAGCCATCGCCGTCTCAATCAAAAGGGGGGCTTCGGCCCCATACCGGGATGGGCTCACAACCTTATAGCCATCGCCGTCTCAATCACAAGGGGGGCTTTGGCCCCCATACCGGGATGGGCTTACAACCTCATAGCCATCGCCGTCACAGTCACAGGGGGCTCCGGTACGAGGACCCCTCGCCACGGACTCGGAGCACTGAGCTGCGACCATGTCCGCTCATGTTACCATTGATCGTCGACACCACCAGGGCAATGACCCCCGGGTCACTCCGGGACGGGAGCAGGTCCTTGGAGGGCATCGCGCCTAGTCCGCCTGGCAGTTGGCTACAGGGGTAACCCTTACCACTGTTAGGTTCTCTGCGCGTCTCTTGACGAACCTCGTGGGATTCAGTAAGGGCTTGGATTGGTGGCTGGGGCAACGGGTTTACTCTGACCATGCCGTCATGGTATGGTCAGTCTTCTCAGATAGGCAGAGCGACGCTGTGCAAGACAGGCAACGCGAATTTGGGAACCGGCAGTCCAACGGAGAACCGGTATTTTGGGACCCCCTGGTGACGTGTCACTCCCAAGGGACGACATGTGGCACTTTATGACATAAGCACATTATTTTCTATAAATAGTGAACTTTACAACTCAAAAAAGGACTTCTTCTTCATTCTCACAAAAATCACTTTCTCACTCTAGAATTGGAGAGCTCTTGGATTCTAGAGAGAGAAACACAAAATTGGACATAACTTAAGATCGTAACATCGGACCCTGACTTGGACCAATCGACTGCCGGCCCTGTTCGTCTTAGCTTTGCCTTCACAGCACTGCCATTCCTCACGGCCTGTCTGGGAAGCCTTGCTCTTAGCCCTTACTCCGTCCTTCCTGTCTCTCACTTTGCATACTTGGAAGCTGACACGGACTGCAGCCTTTGTGGCACCTCCACGTAAGTACGAACCCATTTTCCTTGGCATCAATTAGCAACAATTGTTTCTTTATATATCAACTATCAAAGTAGTTGTGGATTTTTTTTATTATTTATGGAAAACAACCCACTGCCCAGATTGTGTAGCAACTATAGTTGAAAGTTGATACCAATAATGTTAGTTTGTGAAAATTTTGTTGCCATTGTTATTAACACAGCTTCAATTCCTTTCTTGAGTGGCCAAAATTACTACCAGTATATATAGTTCAAAGGCACATGTGGATAATATGATTTTACAATTACAGTGTGTTGCTAAAATCTGTGATGCCATGAAAAACATTCAGAGACAATGTGTTACAACTTGCAAGTAAATACATATTGTATCTCATCTCCCTATCCTGATATTACCCATCATTATTGCTTTGAAGTAAACAATAAATAACTATTTTATTTTTTCATATCTTTTTTTATTAAATTAAAATTTATTTAAAAAAAATACCCATCATATCGCGACGCATCTATTCTAGAGTAAAACATATAAAGTTTAATAATCACCAAGTTATTTATCATTTGTGTTGAGGAGCTCTAAACTAACATGTGATTGGTCAAGATTTCTTAATAATGTAATCATATGCCTTTTCTTTCATTTTGACTTGTAGAAGCATAATTTCAATTGAAAAACAAAGAACATAAAACATGGTGGAGAAGTGGTATGCAAAAGAAATGCAAGTTAAGTTACTTTTAAGATTTATTTTTAAGATAAGTGAAAGAGGTGGAACACCTCTCAATTACAAAGGCTCTGGTGATATTTAATTAGCAATTGATGGTAGAGGAGTAATTCTTAGACTTTATCAGAGAAAATCATTTGGGCCATACGTATGGTCTAGATAATTTTTAAGTTTTCATACTTTTGGAAGTAGTATAGTAGATCTTGATATCCATTTTATGTTAAAAAGACTTTGGGATCTTTTAATGTAACAATTATAGCAATAATAAAATAGCATAACCTAGAAGAGATAGAAGGGAGAAGGAAAAAAAAGGCGTGAAAATATGTGGCCTTTACAACATAAACATGTGAAGCGTGTTGTTTCCTACAACAAGTTTGGAGTAATACATAATATCTCAATCTTTTCTTGAATTGTGACTTCGTTACCGCATAGTATATTCAGAGATAAATACATGCGTAGAGAGATAAATGTAAAGAGATACATTCTTTGTTATGCTAGAATTTGAAAAAGTTAAAATATTTTCAATTGATTTGGATATAGGATATACAAGTGGAGAGATGAAGAGTCTACTATGGCCATAATTACATTCGTTGATTCATTCTTCTAGCCAAGGATAGAGATGGCATTAAGAAATTTTGTAAGGATAATTTTGACCAAAAAATGATTTACGCATATTCACATTTTTAGTAGTAGTATAGATTAAGCATACGAAATGCAAAGCAAATTCTCCTCTTTCACTTTTTCTTTGCAGAATATAAAGACCTTTTAAAACAAAATTTATCAAAACATAAATCTACACAAAAACATGTAAATCGCAAATAATACTTTTGAATGTATTGTTAAAAACTTTTTACAAGCTTCAGAGAGAGCTTTCAACTGCATCAAAGAACGCGGTTAAAAGATAATATCCAAAAAATATATATTCAGAACTTCACAAAAGATGAATGCGCTAAACATGTGGCGTTTACTTGTCCTCAAGTACAATAATATTGAGCACATCATTCTTGAAACTTTAAGCTTATCTGCTTCCCGTAGCTACTTTTATTGTTTTGTCACTTCGTTATTTTCTTCCTCGTTTTCTTTATGCTTCATTGGTCTCTAATAGGGGTGTAAATGGTGTAATTTGGGCTGGGCATGGTTTGACTCTTGGACCCGTTCAGCCCGCCCAAGTTGAAGCCCTAGTCTCTTACCGTCTCTTTTCTTGGACTTCAAAAATGGATTTTTCGTTTCCCCTCCCAATCTAATTGCATTAGAAAGATGAAGAGTTAAAGAAAATAAATTGATTATATCTTTGTTACCAAATTTATAAAGTAACTTTAGTTTTGCATATATAGTTTAGTTAACAAAACAATAAAGGCAGATGTTACTTTCACCTTCTTATACGATCTATACTTCATTCGTCGCTAAAAGGTATATAATTAGCCTAAAGTACATTTGTAATGACAACAGCCGTGTGAAAAACATACAACATGATGAAACTAGCCTCCCAAATATTAAAGTACAAGGTCCTTCAGATCTCTTAATAACTGGGATAAATAAAGCAACTTATAGCTTAATATGCAGGAATTCAAACAAATATCCCATGTAAACATCCAATAATTTTAGCATTACGGAATTTAGGCCAGATGATACACAAAACCATATTATTCCCCTAAGCATGTCAAACAGGCTTCATGAGGGGCGAGGCAACACCTCGATTAAGGGGGACATTTGCCCCATTTAATCTTTAAGAACTTTGAATCTCCGTTTACTAGAAGTGAACAATCTAACATATATGTTTCGTTATTGTGCTCCCTTTGTACACTCGACATTGATTTGCAAATGGCCCCTTGAACGATTGTGCTGACAAAAATTGAGACGCACAACACATGGACAACAATCAGTAGTATAGCTTGTAGTAATATGTACATTTCTTTTCGAGAAGACTCTCACGTGTAAAAAAACCATCAAATATAGGTGCGTCCATGTAATAGGAAAGACATTTATTCTAGCGACTTTCAATTATAGGTTTAGGTTGCCTATTTTACACACTTTGAGATACTACATTAAAAAACTAAATGGGCTTATTTTGCCAGTGCTAATGGAACAAAAAATGTGTTAAGTGTTGGGAAAACACTTTCTTTTTTGACCCACTATTATAAAATCCTAGTCTCGGGCCATTGAGCTCCCTCGGCTCGGAAATGGTAACCAAATGATTGCCTATGTCTCTCTAAATGACTCACTACTTTCATTTATGTCGTCTCCCAACACCAAAGTAAAATTCTAAATATAAGCAGCAACAAAATCGTAAACCACCGTACTTTTGAATTTTCATCTCGTTTTGTTCACTCACCGTGGATAAGCCAAGAGAAAAAGAAAAAAAAATAAACATTGTCGCAGTTCATGGGAATGGGAGAGTAGAAGGTTTAGATGACGATATTCTGACAATTGAGTTAAATGACGAAAGTTCAAGGGCAACATTGTCAGATTTCTTGATAGATTAACATGTTTCTTAAATACTGCAAATTGTTGTTCTCTTTCGCATGAAGTCTTTACTTATCCGTTCATTCCAATTGATAGTAGAATTTTCGCTATCTAAAAGAACAAAAAATGTCAAACTATGCGGATTTACTTTATAAAGGCAAAGAGCTTTCTAAACCAAACAAAAATCTTAGAGGTGAACCTCAACCATCAATAAAGTTTCCCAAACTAATACAAAAAAAAAACTCCAAAACAAAAAAGGGGGGGGGGGGGGGGGGGGGGGGATTTGAGATATATATGCCATGATCCAAAAATTACAGAAATCCCAGATTTTTTTTACAGGAAATACACAAAGAAAGTAAGATGGCCCAAAATATATAAGAAAAGAGGATGACAACCCCATCCAATAAAAAATAGTAAGATAACATTTTACAAAAAATCATAGTTCTGAATAAAGTACAAAATATCGTTGAGGAAGATCTAGCGAGGCATCGAACCGATTCAAACACAGGAAACATCGATTTGTATATTGCCAAATCATTCATGTTGCATTTCTTCACCTGATCTCGAAAAAAAAAAAAAAAGACGGCAATGCTGACGCTACATTAAGAATACTCTATTTACCTCAACCAACATGCACTGAACACTCTTTGCCTCGAAACAATGACTTTTTAAACCAAACAATTATCACCAATCAACCAAAAAAAACCAGCCATTAATTAGCATGTACATATACAAACACCGTGGGACGTAGCTATGTGTATGGGAGAGACAGATATAGTCATATAGAGAGGCAGAGTGAACCCAGAAAAAACCAATATGAAGAACCATATCCCAGATTCTATGACTCGTAGCCTTGGAAAACATAAAAGTATTGGGGTTTAAATTCTTAAAATATGTGCGAGTAACACAACAAGAAAAATATATAATATAAAAACTATCGCTCACAAAAATATGGAGACGGATATTTAACGTAGTTCAGCCTTTTGCTTACGTCCACAGAGAAGACAGCGTGACTGTTGCACTATCAAGTTAAGAATTTTTAAGGGAACTGTCACTTGATCACTCATACCAAATTTCCAAATACACTCATACTCACCTCAATGTTTTTCTCTTAGTGAATAAAAATCATTTGTGATTTTTCTCACTTATTAGTGTTATTACGAAGGGACTTAACGCTCTAGCATTTAAGTTACAATCATTAACTCTAAATACCTAACATTCTTTTTTAGCTCTCAATACCTAACTCACGGTGTATCACTACATTTAGCGCTCAATGGCCAAAAGTTTCTCGGTATTGGTGTTTGGTTGTGTCTAAACATTCTGCAAACTTTTCCTTTAACAGGAGAGGAGCTATTGTGGCACACGCGATACGTGTGCAGACACGAAGTTAATATCATAATATTTTATAATATCACGCTTGACCTTTAGAATAAAATTTGTTTATATTTTTTAATGATATTTAAATTATGAAGAGCAAAAATAAAGTAATTAAATTAAAATTTGTTAAAAAATTAAGTAGGTTATATGATTGTTTTAAAATATGAAAATCAAACATGGCTTTAAAGTGGTTTAAAATATGAAAATCAAACATGGCTTTAAAATCTACCTAATGCCCAGCGTAAACCCCAAAATCCGCCGGCCAAACTACCGCTTCTAGCAACTTTTGCTTGTCAACTGTGATTTATTAACTCCCATCGTTTCCCTGCTTTTGTAGACCTTTTGTAGTAGGTATCCTGACCATGAATATAACTCCCAGGCCGCTCTTATGTAATTTTGTTTTTAAAATCATGTCATATAATCAACGATCGTATTGCATGTAACCGCTTCAAAAGCACTTGTCTATGCTATACTCACGTTTTTCAAAAACAATAAAAAAAAAAAGGGGGCAATTAATCAACTATTTTTTTCCACGTTTGATCCATGTGCTAGAGAAGAAGAAGATCGACCGTTGAAAAAAAGTAGCAACCATATGGTTATGGAACTATTTAAGAGATAATTAGAGAGACAGGAGTCCAGTGAATATTTCGCAGACAGTTAAAGAAGTTGAAGGATCGTTAAAAGTCCAAGGATCTTTCAATTAATTTAGGGAGAAGAATCATTCATCTAGCATTTGACAATTAAGAGGAACCATGCATATGACAGATCTTCTGCCGACCGCCATAACATTAACGCATGAATTATAACAATCAAGGCTCATCATATTTATACTTCAATAGATAGTATAGGTACAGATTACTCATAAGCTATAATGACCTACTTCCATAGCTTAGGGTGAATTTAACGGCTAGACTTTTTTCTTTTTTCTGTTAATCTTCCTTTACCAGGTTTACTGAGCAAATGACCAAAAACATACGCTCGTGTCTAACTCCAGAGAATGCCCAGATGAGGATGCCCAGATGCCGAGTCCATTGTCCCGTCTGTAGTTGAAGAAGGCCCTAGTTAACGACCCTCGCGCACCCGCTTTCTTGTGCCAGTATTATCTCATTGGCAGCATGCAACGCTTCAGCATTGATATACACGAATTTAGATATGGCAAACTCATTCTGTTGCGCACATATTTGAAGATGAAAATGATCATGGAATGTTGGAGGAGACTAGTGGAACACCTTTTCAACTTCCAACGAGGGAGCGAGATGGTCGTGTTTCAAATGCACCACTTCGCTGGACACGGCGGATGTTAATGACTGAGTTGAGGTTCTAGAGTTACAAATTCATGCACAAGGGACTATCAGAAAAGGAAGATGTTCGTATAACTTCTCGTCAATTTCAGTATCTTGGGAGGCAAGAAAATGACAGGGAAGTTCTTTTGGAGAAGATTCCAATGGTTGGAGTTGGACTATGATACATTTCATATGATGTTTTCAGGTGCTCATACCATTGGCACCTCTTCGTGCTCCAACCTGCATAAGAGGTTGTACCACTTTACCAGAATAAATGATGCTGATCCTACACCAACTCTTGGCATCTGATGCTAGGTAGTATGATGACAATGTAACCAGGGACGTGGTCGATTTCTTTCTACCTTACGTATTATATCTCAAGTCTCGCTTCAAAAAGATTTCACGATATCAAATTGGATTCAATCTAACCATTGATATCGTGAAATCTTTCTCAAACGATGCTTCAGATACAATACTCGATGAAGATCCAAGGTAGGAACTGACCACTTCCGGACGTCAATGACTCAGCTTGAAATGTCATTAGTGAGGTGTAGCTAGAAATTTATGCATCATATACATGATCATTTCATTGCACAATTTGCTCAGTCCTGCATGCACATTACATAGGGAACGAGTGAGATCCCTAGAGTTGTCATGTCCTTTAAGATTACAAATAGAGCAACTCATTTCAGTAGGCTACAAAAGCTCTATGACAAAGTGTGAACAATATTTTATAATACTTGACAATGGCAAAAATAAGGTGCTGCTACTATTAAACAACTCAGAAAGTGCAAGAGATCGTGTACCTTAAGGTTGTACAGATACTAGTAACTACTTAACTAATAAAGAATGTAAGAGACAAGGACTCCAGTTTTGTGTATAGTTATTTGGGTAAATTACACACGGCCCCCCTGAGGTTTGCCTAAATTACACACGGACCCCCTTATCTTTTTTAATTACACTAAACTACACTTTTTTATTTTTCCGTTCGAAGAATTAACAGAAGTAAGAAAATGACGCTAATACCCCTGAGAAACAAGTTAATTTACCCCTCCCTCCCTCTCTCTCTCTCTCTCTCTCACACACACACACACGAAGCCAAGCAAGCAGCGCCGCAAGCACGCCCCTGCCCCATCACGGTCACCGCCCAGGCTGATGCCGCCTCCATCACCGCCGAGCAGACCTGCTCCATCTTCGAGCAGAAGCACGTCTCCCTCTCCTCCGAGTTCACCGCAGATCCAATCACAGCACTCACGGCTTGCCTCCTCGCTCGAACAGCGCCTCGCCGAGCTCGCCGAGCTTGCCCAGCTCCAGGCCGACAAGCACCAAGGCCATCTCCAATCGGTAATCCATGACAACGGTGTTTGTGTCAAATCCGGTTCAGATCCTTGCCTTCCAGTTCAGATCCGATTGATTGCCGAAGATGTCCGAGGTGGACGAGGAGTCCAAGCAGGAGTCTTACACCGTGGTTCGCGACGGTCCGGCGAGTGCCCCATCGTCAACCGCAACCTCAACCCAGAAACGGTGGCCACGAAATCTGCGGGGAGAGCTTGAAACGTCCGAAGCAGCTGCCGGCGAAGGACGACAACAGTTAAGCCGCCGGAAAGAGCACCGAACAAACGCCGAACACCGCAAACAGGCCTGCCGGTGCCCAAATCCCGGCCAACCTTGCCAAAACGGGAGCTGTAACGCCTCCACGAACAGCCCTCTCAGCCCTAACATAAACACCACGAACCGTTATCCTAGGTGCATTTCTAGTCAAACGCGAACCCTGATATCCGCCTCCTTCCCTCAGATCAAAACCCACCATGATGCTCTGATTATCTCTAGAACAGCAGATCTGAAAAAAGAAAAAAAGTTCAGATTTGGCATTGCTGGGCGTATGAGTAGACACGAAGCGCGTGGTGATGCGTCGTCAGATCTGATCAGGTCCTCTCCAAGGACGCCGAAGGTCGCGCCTCTGGTGAGGCGTCGGCGGCAGTGGCGAAGCATCGGCGGCAGTCGCTAAGCATTAGGTTGTAAAGAAGAAGAAGAAGAAGAAGAAGAGGGCATTTTGGGGATATCATAATAATTAAAAGGTGCCCTAACTTTTCTTAACGGTTCTTTAACGGAACTGGGCTTTATGTAAGACAGTGACAAACCACAGGGAGCGGAGAGTAATTAAAAAAGATAGGGGGGTCCGTGTGTAATTTAGGCAAACCTCAGGGGGGCCGTGTGTAATTTACCCTAGTTATTTCAACTGTTATCTGCATTTCCTGGAACTCATTCATTGCATTTGCGGCAGCATATAAAACTGACTTAGATAGGGCTAGGTGCAAACGTTGCAGCATATAAAGCTAGAAAGGGCATCCCTGTTTAGTGTGCTGAAGGTGTGCTGAAGAAATCACTCAAGTATATTGCACTTCTTAGCACTCTTTACGATATTATTCTTTGCATTTTGAAGGTTTGTAAATTTTCAAATCTCGGAATGCAACCTTACTAAACGCAAGGAATCAAAGGCTGTGTTCAGCCGCCACTCACGTTGCTTTTTGCTGAGAGGCCTTCCTTTCCCTGCCTTTTCTCTATTGACTCTTACGTCTGCTATACCCCAAGTACAACAGCCTGTTTTCAAATCGAAGGACACAAGCCTGAAAACACCATCACCTTCAGAGGACGAACCAGTGTCCGACACCTCACTAACATACTTCACATACATAGGCCGTTCCTTGAACCGATCAAGATCTTGTGGAATCCGAACAACCCTTTCGACTCCAGGTGAAGACACCTGAATAACAAATGCACTTGTTCAGATGCAAAAGCTAGTAGAGAACTTATGATTTCTATTCACGCAATATGGATATCAAGTTTCATGCTACAATAAACAGATGCTAAAAGTCTAACACGACTAGAACATCGCTCTTTAAAGCTGTATCTTTTCATGTATTCGTTAAGGAAATGAGGTGTAATCGCATCGGTGCAGTTAGATTCTATTCAGTAGAGCATAAGGGACAATCTCCCAAACTTGAGAAATTGCATCAACCAAAAGAAAGAAAGGTTAGCAAATATATTAAAAGTAAAAGTTGAAGAGAATCTGTACCTCCAGGGATATGTTTTCAGGAATAGATCCAGCAACCTTAGCTTCATCAAGCCGTGCTCTATAGGTTGCTGAGAAAGCTTCAACATCTACAATACTCGGAGAACCAGACCTGTAAGTAGTCATTGCATCAAAGACTTAGAAACTTCTTTAAACACATGATAATGTTCGAGCAATCTCAGCATATATCTAGAAGTAATAGTAACTTATCACAGTAGTGCAATTTGAAATAACGTTTCTTTCTTCTTTTGGTTTTTCTCTCTCTTTTTGGGTTGGGAAGGCGTGTTTGGGGTGCTGGGGGGATTCGCAAAGGAAAAGCTAAACACCACTTCCAGGTGTAAATTGATCCGTCAAAATTAACTTTGCAAGCTTCTAATGTAGAGTGAATTTAGTGTACAAATTCCACTATTGGATCTCTACTTTTTTTTCACCAGAAAATCTCTCCACCTGGCCCCAAGTTATATCAGTATACATTCTTGTGGGGATCCAACATGCACAGTGAAGATACCCACACCACTAGATGAATAAATCAAACTGATCAAACAAGAACCAAGCACAAGACTGTGGTTCTATTAAGTTTCGCACACGAACAGCTACAGATAGATGCTTTTCTGCACTAAAAGATAGCTTAGTCACAGCATTAGAGGTTCATCTGAGTTTAGAATATTCCATACAAAAGAAGAGGTATTGACCTTCAAACTGTTCACTAGTGTGGAGCCTTCTATTTCAATTAAATAAGGATCTTTATGACAATAATCACAATCAAAACAATGTATGCTAAAACGAAAACTAAGAGAAAAACACTCACGTCATCCCTAGAGCATGAGATCAACGAAATTCAAGTTCAACAGATTTAGCTTTCATACTCAAGCTTGGAAATCCTTCTGTATAGATATAGGAACTGGAAATGCAACGTATAATCAAATACCCAGTTCCCGAGACGCTATATACTAGAGATACGCCTCTACTTACATCAGGCGCAGAGGAAAATCAACAGGCAAGGATCAGGGGTCAAAACAGTATATTAACATTGAAGAAAAGACGTAACAAATTTTGTTCATAGGGCTCCATATACGATATAACACGCATTCTTCTGTAATAAGGCTTCAATATGGGAATAGTTTCTTTGAAAGCCATTAGTTACAAGGAAAGAAGACATCCATCATCTACGGAGAGAGATTCGAAAAGAGAAGTCTGTTTGCTGCTCAAGCTAATAAAGTCAAGTTCCACCAATAATAAAAGGTAGCAAGAGTTGCTTACTTATTCGAAAGTTTCTCAATGCGCACATGAATGGTGGAATTTGATAAGGTCTTAAATGCATATAGCCCCAAGTCTCCGAATGATAGAGCAACTTGTTCAGCAATTGCTAAAGCATCTTTATCCCATGATGTCCCAGTAAGAGAAATACCACCTCCTCCACCTCCATCCCCGGCCTTCAGAAAATATGATACAGTTAAGGCAAATGTTGTGTACCAATTTCTCATACTCGTGATTAAGAAAAAATCAAAACCAAAGAATAATAACGTGTTCAGCATGAAAGAAGTCTTAGCATTAAGGACTTACATAGAGTTCATCTTCTGTCAAGTCCTCATAATCAAAATAATCATCATCATCCGCCGGTTCCTCTACCCAATTAAGACATTCAACAATAAATGGAAAATTAGATGAATCACTTGGTTGAACTTGGTATTGCATAAACTAAGTCCAAAGCGTATCATTTTCCAGAATCTAGTGAAACAGTTCGACATATAAGCACAAAATAGTACAATGACCCATATCATAATCATAATAAACCATCCAATATCGAATCTTCATAATTTGCAGTCTCTTCTTCTGTAAGGAAAAACACATCTCATTCTGAAAGTGCATCCACAGTTTTGGTGAAATTGCTGGAGTCCTTTAAGCATTCCTCTTTTTTCTTATGAGCACATAATTCATGTCTGACATTGCCATGGATTTATGTTCTGCATCCTTGTCAATGATGTATAGTCCGAAGTACTACTAGACTGAAAAAGATGAGCATCCCGGAATCCAACTTCTTGTAGATTTTAATCCTGAAATCAATAAGGGGGACTGATCACCTAGATTTCTTTTCGTTTATTACTTCAAGACAGGTAAACAATATATTCAAGAAACCACCACCGTGTACACATGTGGCATAAACAATTAACTGATACACCTGAACTCATCCAACGATATCTGAACAAGAAGAAAACAAAAACCGTAAGACCCTAAACAATCGTATCTAAAGGAGAAGTGATCAAGCGAGCTCAAGTTATTTCAAGCTATATGCACCATAGAAAAGCATGATGCCATTGTTCCCTGCCCCTCCTCCCATACAAGGAAGACCAACTAATATCACTACGTATAAACAACAAACTCCAATGGACTACCCCTCCTTCTTGATCATAAACCATAAGCTGACACAGAATTTAGCTTGTATTCTTTAATTTTTCTGCCTTGGGCAAAAACTATGTTACATGGACTCTTCAAAATGCATGAAGTACCCGTATCGGATACTCGACACTTGGACATGAGTATGAGATATGCGTCCGACGCATCTCATAGGATATGCAACCAAGAACACATCTTAAAGTGTTTCTTTTAGACTAGGTAGCACGGACACGGACACGGTGTCGGACACCGACACCGACGGGGACACCGGACACGCATTTTTCAAAAAATCAGATTTTGGACACCGCTATTTTTTTAATATTTTTTTATTATATTATATATATATATATATATAATAATAATAATAATATTTATCAAATACATTCTACAATCTAAAATAATAACTAAGTCAAAAAAATATTTATGAAATGTACTGGACAAAATAACTAAGTAAAAAAGGAAAAAAAGGAAACAGAGGGACTTTCTTCACTTAATCAGTAGAAAAAAAAGAAAGAAAGAAAGAAAGATAGTAAGAAATGACTAAAAAGAAGAAACAAAGGACTCTTCAGAATAGAAGAAAAAGGAGACGTCAGACGAGATGAGGAAGAAGGACCTGTGGGTCAGCGACGGCAACGGAGGACTTTCGGCGACAATCAAGTGAGCTTCGGCGATGGCGACAGCTGCTTCGGCATCTGGCGACGGCTCCGGCGACTGGATCTGTCGGCCTCGGTTTCTCCGGCGACTGGATCTGTTGGCGACTGAGCTCCGGCGGCTGGATCTGTTGGCGACTGAGCTCAGGCGGCTGAATCTGTTGGCAACTGAGCTCCGGCGACAGCTCCGAGTCGGTAATGGCTCAAAAGGGCACCTGTGAGGTGAGTGAGAAGGAGACGGCCGTGAGGTAAGAGAAGCAGATGGTCCGACATTGCTCCATGCCGTGTCCGACACTCCTCGGTGAAGTGTCTGACACGGTGTCGGAAAATAAAAAAATTCCGACACCGATTGGCGGTGTCCGACACGTGTCGGGCAGTGTCCGGAGGGTGTCGGGGTGTCCGTCCGTTTAGGACACCATACCTCCACCTAGGAGAGGTGTCCGTGCTTCATAGCTTTTAGATCGTTATTGCTTTGAGATGAGATAACATTCAATTAAAACATTGTGCTTTCACAAGAAAAACACCATTTTATCTAGGAGTAACTAAAATATAGTAACAGACCCGAGTCTGGGGTTCTGAAAATTAGACGAATCCGACACTTGGACACGTATCCGACTCGGACACTCATACCGAGTCCTTGTAACGTAGGGTAAAAAGACTAGTTTCTTCAGTCTTTGATTTCAAATTAGTTTTCCGTGGTAATGAAGCCACCCGTCTAAAGAACAACACTAAAACAGAAAACCATTCGTCCATCTCGTACACCATTTCACAACACCATGTCCACAATTTTACCACGACATACAATGCATAAATTTGTTTCAAGACGAAGAGTGATGGACTTGACCCTGAAAGGAGATATGGACGCTATTGTACCCACCTCGCTGGTGGTGATACCAAGATTGATGACTAAGCTATTGTAGCCAAAAAGTTTCATTTTTATATCAAAAGGTTCAATTTTGAGATGGACAAAGCCTTACGGACTTAAAATTTCTCAATGTTTACCTGGAAAACATATAGGTATTAGTTCTCATCCAAAACATAATTCATAGCACAAGGTGGGCAAGTGCCCACCATACTCTATTAGTGGCCTCACCGTTGTACTCCGCCTCAAGCAACATAATACAGATATTCGGATACCAACCATCACAAACCTTTGCAATAAATCTAAACTTCAAGGACAAGGGTTGGATGCGTTGTTAAATATCATAAAATCCCCTCCCCCTCCCCATTCCCACCTTCCCCCCCCCCCCCCCACCGCACCTATATATTTCTATTTGTTTCTCCTCTGAAGGAGAGGACTCGAATATTCAGAAATTTTGAGAGCAGCCAAAGATCAACCCATTATGTCAATAATGGCAGATAGAAATGGATAAAAGGAACTTTAAAAGTAAATACTAGCACGTGGATATATAAAAGACAAACAAGGTGGTGAATAAAACATTGTTTCCAGTAGAATGAAGAAGGTCCACAAATTCATAAATCTCAATAGACAAACAAGTATAATATTATACAATACCTTCAAAGTCAAACATCAGCCTCCTCACACTAAAACTGAGGCAGCCACTTACCAAGAAAAGTAATGTTCAACTTAACCAAACCCTAGTGTTCTTAGCCTCCACCTAAATAACATACCACACCCGTCAAAACTCTATTAGAGAATTGGCTCCAGCAGATCTTCTCAGAGAAATTCCCTCTAGCTTAAAGGCAAAGAACACCAATTATCGTGCATTTTGACCAAGTATTAGACAAGGCTGGGGAAGACACCAACTATTAGAGGAAAACCAAATTTTAGCGCTCCTTTCAACTCAAAACTCAAGTGACTAACACATTCGTAAACAAAAGCTTAAAACACATATTAGCGGTTCATGACATCAATACTTGTTGACCTCGATTACATGGAGACCGATTCCAAATCTCATTCGAGATGTTTGTGTGGTTCTCTTTTTACTCTTTGGTGCACCATAAAATCTCACAGAATGCAGAACTTTGTTCATCAAGGTCAATGAGTTCTCGGCATATACATGGTTACTAATCCAGCTGATTTGCTAGACCCCTTTCCCTACATAAGCCTAGAATGGTGACTCGTTGTTTGGATCCTTTCTAGTTGATTGTCAATCTCTGTGCAGCTTAATTAAGAATGCCTCTAGGTCTCCCTCTACCCCACCCACCCCCATCGTATTTCACAGAGTTTTCTAACTTTTCTATGATCTAGTATGATAAATCCCTGCAAGAGATTCATTTAGAGGGGCTCTGATTCTGGAAATCCAGCTTGGTTACGTTATTTCCATTTCTGCTAAAGCTTCAGAGCCATTTGGAAATGGTTGATTGCAAAACTAGAGCATACTGTGGCTATAAAGACCGACACCCCCCCACCCCCCCCCCCCCCCCCCCCAAACGCTTCTTTTTTCTGCAAAGAACCCTTTCATTAGAATCATAGAAGCTATCCGATGTTTGCCCAATTAAACTATGATCTCAGAGATATTACAAATGTATGTAGACCAATGATGCAAAGCAAAAAAACTGTAGGAAAATCAAATTGAACGCATTATTTCTTTTAGCTAATAGCGAAAAAGAAACAGTAAAAACGAAATATTGTTATAGACAAAAGAAATGGGAGATTACCATCTTCAAATTCGTCAAAAATAAGTTGATCATCTTCATCATCATCTTCTATTGACACTTCTTCAACAATGGATGGCTTGACAACTACAGGTTGTCCAAGTTGTGGGTTTTTCTTCTTGGCGCTAACTTGGCAGGAGGACCTATTCGGGATATAGAGAATTGGGTAGGAGCAAAATTGGTATGACAAGTAACGGGTTTGGCGACTTAGCCCGCAGAAGCTATTGTTCTTGGCAACTGGTAGTGATACTGCTCTCAGGCAGCAAGCTGCAGTTACATCCATTTCTTAGGGCAAAATAGTGTTTTCTGTTCAAACTGTTTGTTTAAACGCTGGATTTTATTTTCTTTTGCCCGAGACATGAGAAGCTTTATATATTAAGGAGAATATTGGGGTACTTTCGAGTAATTTCACATATCCTAAAGCAAAAAGATCTTTGAGCAAAAGCACATCTTTTTTCTTTTTTTTCTTTTTGGAACAAGGTAAAAATCCTACCTGATATATTAATAAGATAACGTACAAAAACATATGTCACCAACCACACTTATAAACAGACAACAACATCAACATCCTAAAAAACATTAATTTCCCTAGTCGTGCCAAAGAAATCCTAAATTTACCCGCCCTAGAGGCCCGGTTAACTGAAGCCTCTGCTCGAGGTCGAAAAATAACTTGATCTAATGAAGCAGCCCAATCCATGTACACCATTGTGGGACTGCAACACGCAAAACAAGCTAGTCTTCGAGCAGCAACCAACTGGTGTTGACTTGCCATGCTGATAGAACTACATTGGGCTGAGTACAACCTGCATGAAGTATAAGTCAAAAACGGCGGGGAAGCTGGTGGTAGATATCAACCTTCCCTGATAATTGGCGGTAATGGTTGCTGACAAGTGGTTGCCCGTTGATGTTTATGAGATGTTCCAGGCTCCAGGGTATCCAAATTCAGCTGCTTGCGAGAACTTGTAGATGTAGAATGAGAAGAGCAAGAGCTCGCGGAAGCTAAAATCGTACCCGCTTGTAGTGCCAAAGTATCGGAATCAGAAGTGTAATATCCCGCACCTAGAATATGGTTTATGGTGAATCCTAGAATTTTAGTTAATTCTTTAGTGGCGGTTGTGGTAATATACATTAATTGGAGTCTTTAGCGACCATTATCGCCAGTTGTATTGATTGTGACCTTTAGCGACAATTTTTAATGCTCTTAGGTTACAAATTAATGAGATGAGGAGATTGGAATACCCTATTTAGTAGACAAAAATTTTGTTTTAGATCTTAATCTAAAGAGTTTGTAGTCTTTTAAAGTGATGTGGATGAAATGAGAAAATAGTTAAGTGTGAGGGGGGTCTTTAAAAATATTCCAAACTAGGGCAACAATATATTAATGAGACCTTTAGAGGACAGTCGTCCAAGCTTTTGCAGCCACCTTATTTTACGTAAATTAGAGAGAGAGAGAGAGAGAGAGAGAGAAGAAACAAGCTATGGCAAGAAGATTTCAAGGTAAAAATCTCTAGCCTCCCTATTTAATCTTGGCCATGTTGTTGGGTGTTCTAACTAGGTTTTTATGTATGAATTCAGTTGTTATTGGTTTGAGTGTTAGGGTATTGTGTGTGTTTCAGAGAGTGAGATGTGAGTGTGTTTGAGAAGAAGCTGTTGTAGAGCAGCATAAGAGTAGGTTAGGGTTTTTATCATATCTCATTTAATTAAAATCCAATTGCGATGATTTTACTCTTTCTAAAAATCTCATTGTGTCACCTTCAACTTTGTAGTTTTGAGTTTTCTCAGAATCCCACATTTGCAAATTGAAAAATGACCTTAAATTCAATTCACTGTAGAAGTCCAGATTTTTTGGTTTCTGACTGCTACTTCGATTTGTCATAGAAAATTAATTACTCATGGGATTTTTGTGAAATTTATATTTGGGTTAATTACACTTATGTCCCTGAGGTTTGGGTAAAATTACAGTCAAGGACACTAACTTTCAAAAGGTAACAAATCGTGTCCACAAACGTTAAAAAAGTAACACTTGTGTCCATCCGTCAAATATCCGTCCAAAAAGTGTAATTTTTGTGACGTCATCAGTACATATTTTCAAAATATGACAATCATACCCCCTAGATTATTGTTACCCCTCTTCTCTTTCTTTCATTTTCTCTTTCACGAGCCTCCTCTCTCTTCCTCTTATCTCTCTCTTCTTCCATCAGACACAGCCTCCTCTCTCTTCTTCCAGCCACCATGCGGCAGCCCCCCAACATTTCACCACCAAGCTGCTCCCATCGCCCACCACCACGTCGTTGCCCCACCATCGTACCACCAAGTCGCTGCTCCCACCACTCACCACCATGCCGCTGCCCCCACTGTACGACCACCACACCGCTGCCTACTGCCGACCACCACGTCGATGCCCACCGCCGAGCACCACGTCTGTTGCTCTCACCGCCCACCATCACGTCGCTGCTCCCCCATCACCCGTTGTCGTCCCCCTCCCTTCCCTTACCCAACCACCTTCCACTTCGCTCCACCCCATACAGTCGTCCCCCGCCCATCCTTCCCATCCCCTTCACCCCATCCCGTCGTCCCCCACCTTCATTTCCTTTACCCCCGCCGCTTTCCCCTTCCCCCTACCCCCACCAATTCTTGGTGTCGTCCCCCGCCCCGCTGCCTTCCCTTCCCCCACCCCGCTGTTTTCCCTTCCCCCACCCTATTGTGCGTCGTCCCCCTCCCTTCCCCTACCCCTACCCCATGCCTTCTGATTTCTTGAAAATTTAAGGTATAATAAGTGTTGGGATTGCAAAAATTGAAACCCTAATTTGAAAATTAGGGAGAACAAAAGAATGGCTTGAAACCCTAATTTTCAAATTAGGGTTTCAAATGAAAAAGAATTGAAACCCTAATTTGAAAATTATGGAGATAAAGGAATGACTTGAAACCCTAATTTGGAAATTAGGGTTTCAATTCTTTTTTAACCCTAATTTGAATGGCATGGTAAAGAATTAACCTTTCAAATCGTGGGCAATATGGTCATTTTGACCATTCCGTTATGTATTTGGGTATTTCGTTAGGTCAAAGGACATAAGTGCCTATTTTCCAAACTTATGGACACGCGTGTAATTTCACCCAAACCTCAAGGACATAAGTGTAATTAACCCTTTATATTTCTAGAAACCTCAGAAAGTCATCTTCAACTTGTAGTTTGTAGTTTTGAATTTTCTGAGATTCATAATATTTCTACTCCAAAATAATCATTAAACAAAACTGGTCTGCACAAAGATATGCTATTTTGATCAGCCACTTCGATTTACTGTAGAGAAGTCATTACTCATTGGATTTTTGTGACCCTTATATTTCTGAAAACCTTAGAAAGTCTAATTTAACTTTGTAGTTTTGAGTTTTTAAGATTCGTCATGTTTCAAGCTCAAAATGGTCAAGGTACAAAACTAGAGTTTGCTGAAAAAAATGTTGTTTCTAGAATTATAGATCAGTCCATTGTCCAAAACTTTTTAAACCATTTCTGAGCATATTTGGGCAAATTGCGAAACTAAAACTCTTTTGTAAAAGCTTCAACATGGAATTTCTGGGATTTTATGGGCATGGAATGGGCCTGAAATGATTTTATTTTGAAAACAAGCTTTTGAATTGTTTGATATAGTAAACAAAATTATTTTTAGCCAAAAATTTTAAAGTGATCTAAACACATTGAGATGCTTAAGATTTTGAAATTTCGTGCCATTTCGGTGCCGTTTGAATATATTTTAAAATAGGAACCTTAGCGCTCAATTTAAGGAGAGGTTTAGAGTTTCGAACGGAGAATTCCCAGAAAGGTCATTTTTGTCCCAAAAAAAACCCACCTAGTTGTTTAAGAGGATGTTTTGAGTTCTATTGGGTGTGTAACGGTGCGTTAGGCGTCAGGGATAATTTGATAATTTTACACAAGTCTAGGGGGTATTTTGGTAATTTTGCGCACTTGGGGAAAATTTAGCACCTAGGCATGATTGAGCGGTAATAAATAACATCCATATGATTTATTGATTAGGTTCCGATAGACAAGAGGTAGGGCAGGTTTGGGAACAAGAACCAGAAGCGCTTAGCTATCCAAGTAAGTACTCTTGCCATGTTCCTCCGTACAACATATTTTCCAATATATGTGTATGTATATGTCATTTTACCACATGGAAGTTTTTGAATTTCTTGTAATGCTTATATTTTCATGTAAATCATTTGATGAAAATTTGAGTTAAAAAGGCCATGGTATGTTCTGTGAGTAGATGATTTAAATTCGGTACATTGTTGAATGAGATGGTAAACTTGACTTGGTTGTTTGTGCCCCATATCCAACGGGGGAATGTTAGATTTCGGGCCCTAATCAAGTGGGTTTGTACGTTGATGCACAGTACTGTTGCTTGTGGTTCGCCCTTACGTCCACATAATTATTATCTCGGGTGTAGGAGGGATTTCGGGCCCTAGTCATGGGGGCTTGTACACTGACCGCAGCACACCTAAGTATGAATTATATGTGATAGATGCAAATGAGTTTTCTTGATGATTATACTCCGATTTGAGAACCTTTTCCACAAGTGCATATATGTATGTATATATAATGAAGAATGTTTTGTTATGGTGATATTGAATTCCTGATTTTGAAAAGAGAAATACATTGCATGTTTTGAAACCCTCGAACCTATTTTTGGGTCATGGTATATGTGCTTATTGAGCCCCAAGCTCATTCTTTAAATATTTCTCAGGCGATTACCTAGATGGAACTGGCACTGATGAGAGCCACGAGGATGTAGTTGCGGGAGATAACTGCTAGAGGAGATGCAGTCCTCATATTTAATAAATCTCTGAGTGACATGCTAGTACTGACTGATTTGTATTTTGAGAATTTTGGAGCTTAGGTATCCTCGAACTTCTTCATAGTTGTTAATGACTTGTAAGTGAGCGTTTTAAATTGATTGTTGAGGAAAATCTATGTAAGGCTTGCAATAGTCAATGAATTGTTTTAGAATTTAGCAAGTTGGAATGAATTCTAAGTACAGGTTGGAGTAGGGCTGACAGAGCCCTGGTGGAGACTTAGTAGGCCTGCGGGCGGTCACGGGCCTAACTCATGGATTCACCTATGGGTTCGGGTCGTGACAAGAAGTGACCCAGATAACCGAGGCATTTGCAGTAGTCGATGAGCTGGCCTCAATCGTCGACAGATCCGACTCCTCTTTAGAGTGTTGCACGATTGGCATGAGTCGTAATATCGTACTGAGCTCAGTGGAAAACTGGGGGCAACCATATGAAACACAGGACTACTAGCCTGAATGGGTCCGCTAGAACTGTCCATTACCATCAGCCAATCCACTGGCGAAAGTGGCGACACTAATGAGTCACATTCAGTAATAACACACCCAAAATTCTCCCTCTCATGAGGCTGCCCGCCCAGCTCAGCCTAGCCCAATGCCTAAAGAATCTAGAACTAAAGGCTCATCCACGCCCCTATGACCAACTGAAGTGGCCGGACCACTCACAGGCCCACTATTATGATCTGAAGTCTAAACTAAAAGCACATCTTTAAATGCTTTGAACTGCTCAAATAAAATAGGGAAAATTGCATAAAATACCCATGTGGTTTGGGGTAATTGCAAAAAGACCCATCGAGTTACAAAAATTGCAAAGAGACACCTGAGGTGCCAATGTTATTGCAATCGTTAAAGAAATCGTCCAAATTGACAGAGCGTGATGTTCAATCTCTTAAGAAGTGCGTTTGGTAAAATTTAATACATTAAAAAGACTAAAATACCCTTCCTTTCTTTTTTCTCTCCCACTCAAGTCCCAGCTTCTTCTCCAATTCAACCAAATTCTACCCCTAGCCGCTACCTTCACCGACAAAAACCTAGCCGCCAGCCCGCCACCCTCAACCAAAACCCAAGTTGTAATTTCTACCACCACAGAGTCCCGTCTACCACCACCATCCCCAATTTCTGCCGCCACCGAGCCCCGACCACCAACCATGACCCAATGTCACCGCGCCGCCACCCACCGCGAGCTCTGCATCATTAGACCCATCATCAACCGAACCATTTGCACTGTCGCCAACCCCGCAATCAGGCCCAGCCACCTGCGCCGCACCCAAATGCAACCCTAATCGCACGAACTCACCATTTGCACCGTCGTCAACCCCGCAATCAGGGCCAGCCACATGCACCGCACCCAAACGCAACCCTAATCTCACAAACTCAGATATGGGGTTTTAATCGCACATTGCGATTGAAACCCCATATCTGAGTTTCTGTAATTTGGGTAAATCAACCACATCTAAGCCTAAAATCTTAGGTTTTCTTCCACAAACAGGTCCTGCCACATTAAAACTCGGCAAGAATGGAGGAGCGCGTTGCGGCAGTAGGATTAGTTTGACGACGAAAGAGAAGGAGTAGGGTTTGACGGCGTTGTGGCGGCGACGAGAGCAGGGGGCTTGGGCATGTGCCTGTAACGAGCATGGCTGGGTGGTGGTGGTAGGGGCTGGATGGTCGTGATGAAAGAGGGGTTAGGTTGTGGCGATGAAGGGCGGGGCTTGGGTTCTGGTCAAGACTTATTTCTGTAGGAGTATTTTGGACAATTTATTTAAATCGTCACAAAAACCGTCGGATGCAACACTTTTACGATCACAATTGCTCTTTGGAATTTTTGTAACTCGATGGGTCTTTTTGCAATTACCACAAACTACAGGGGTATTTTATGCAATTTTCCCAATGAAATAACATTCGTATCAAGTACATTAGCTTCTGAAAATGAGTTTGGGGGTGTCAAAAGCAACACTAAAATCACACTCTTTGAAACTCTACCTTTGTTACTAAGTTATCTTAAATATGTCAAGTACCCATTTAACTTAACATAAGTGGCACTCTTCTGGATTGGCATTGTACTTAGGACGCAATAAATTATACGGTACTTTCTATTAAACATACGACTTTTTGAGGTTCTCGTGTAGAGGTGGCAATGGACAGGTTAGGTCGGAGGACTGCGGGTAAAAAGAGGGTGTTACCCAAATCTGACCCAACAGGACCTGCGTTAATGTGGTCGGGTCTGAAATGAGTCAAACATTAAAATCCAACCCCACCCAAGCAAAAAGTTCTTTTTTCTTTGTCTTCTTGGAGAGTCTACTATTATGACATTCCACTTAACAAAAATAATAAATTTCCAAACATAATGGTTCAATATTTAAGAGCAAATGGTCCAAAAGTAATAACAATTGCAATTATCTCTTTGATTAAAGAGAAACTAAAAGCAAATGGTCCAAACATAATGACAACTGCAATTATCTCTTTGATCAAGAGTTAGTAAAAGCCATGACAGAGTGGTGGTGATAACGTCGGAGAGGATACAGCGGAATGTGCCAAGAAAAGGGTGGCGGAAGCTGGAAACGGCAAGTTGTTTGTCTTAGGGGCAACGTCTTCTGGGAGTGGTGGTGGTTATGTGGGCTTGGGGTGTTGCAGCAGCAAATGTAGGGTGGGGTGCTAAAGAAGAGACGGAGAAAAAGAAACAAAGATTCCTATATGCTTTAATAGAGAGAAGAGAAAAATAAACTAAACAGGATATATAGTACTACCATGTAATAAGGGTAAAATACTCATTTTGTTCGATACTCTTAATTATATGTATGAAAAACGTTTGGAGTTACTTACTTGTTGAGTAAACATAAAATCAGACCTTTATGTGTCAAATTAAACAATCACGTTTTGATAACAAATTTTCGTGCAATTTTGAAATTCTATAGTATATTTTAACCCATTAAAATTTTATAATAACCCGTTTGAACCCGTGGATCAACTGTCTGAGTCACCCTACCTATTCTGACCTTTGTTGACATGACCAAGGTGCTCAACCCTCAAAGACACGGATTGTGTTGGGCTTAACCCGCAGTGGCGAAAAACCAGCCAGTCCGGTTGGGTCCTACAAATTGGGAGAATTTTTGCCAGCTCTATTCTCTTTTGATGCCACAGCCTTTGCGACCAAAAAGGGCTTAAATATATGCCAGGAAAGATTTAATATTCACTTTTATGTGAATTTTGCCCCTCAATCTTCAAGAATTCGCACCTTATGCAAAAAATGACTCAGTATACATTGATTTTTCCCCTTCAGTATATTGGGAAAAAAAGTCGAGCTTAAAAGGAAAAAAGCTTTACTTTCTATTATTATAAGAATTAAAGATAAGGTAAACAAACGCATGGTGGTGTGTGTGTCAACGGCAGAGGGGAGGTTGGGCGTCCAAGTTCTCACAGTAAGATGAAATGAAATTGAAACCTGAAAACCAAACAGGTATGGAAGCTAAGGCCCCGTACGCTTACCATATTTGTTTTCTGTTTTTATTTTCTGTTTTCATTTTCACGATTTTCATATTCAGTTTGAAAACATGTTCATGTACTTTTATCATTTTCAAAAAAAAAAATTTAGCTATTTTTTCTTATATTGGGTTAAGTTTGAGTGAAAAACAGCTGAAAACACCTTTTAGGTGTTTTCAGTTTTTTGCTACTATTTGAGTAATTTTATCCAAAACGAAAACAGAAAATGGTAAAAGTACGCAAAAAAAGAATCTTTTTCATCATCATTGCTAAAAACAGAAAACGAATATGGTAAACGTACGGGGCCTAAATATTCATCTGACAGATAACTGGCAGTAGATGCATCAGTGAGAGACCCAACTGAAGTGTCATTCTTTGAAGTCATATCTACACTGAGAGTGTCATGAAGAAGTACATCCCAATCTCAAAATACAAGAAATGGATAGAGGTGGTACATCTGCAAGCTATGGGCAAAAAATCAATACAAAGTTTAATGCAGGACTTGGTGGAAGCTCTCAAGACCTGTTGAAACCTGGTAGAAAAGAAAGTGAGGTGCTATCAAGAATCAGCTAACTCTTCGAAAATCTCTCCACGTATGCCTGCAAAAGGGAAAGAAAAGACGTGTTACAGAATAACCGATGTTCCTGCAAACAGAATAAACTCCCAAGGGAAAAAGTATAGATTGGTATATCAACTAAGCCCATGTCCATTCGGGCGAACTAATCAACTACTTGCCAACGCTCAATCACAAACGAAAAATGGCTTGGCCAGCAGAAGAACTTAATGTGTTAGAAAATGAATTCCAATATACCGCAAGAAAGAAAATGGTAACTCACCTGTACAAGTTTGGTAAGTTTGGTCTTAGAAAATGACAGATACTGGTCAATTTTCTCCTGTGTTTTTGGGATTTGATCTCCTTGAATGCTACTGGTGACTTTATCAACAGCCTTCTTCACAACAGTTTTGTGAACTTCTCTACTCATCTGACCTTCCTTCCATGTGGGCTTAAGAATCTCTTTAACAAACTCCACTAGTGCAATCTTAAACACTCGCATTGCCTTTTCATCCTTGTTACCGATTCCCTCTTCAATCTTGCCATGGGTATCCAAATGTAGTTTTTCTTGCTCTTGCATGGGTTTGTCAGCTACAGCGTCAGTATTTCCGTTCACTTCTAAGTTTGCAACTGGCTCCTGCTGCTTCAACTTTGGACTCCTATGATCGTCCTCCTTCGGATCACAAGCAGATACTGGAAATGATCTTTCCACAATCACCTGGGGGTTGTTAATGCTATCAGGTTTTCTGGGCTCTATGCTATCTCCGACAGGAAGAGACTGCTCTTGAGTACTTTTAGCTGGCATTTGGTCAACTGGGGTGGTAACATGTGCAGAACTAGAATGAGAACGAGCAAATACGGCTGAATTTGGGGCATTTAGCACTGGATACGGTTGAGAAACTTGTCTGTTCTGAGATATATGAGTCAAAGATGCTGGAAAGTTGTTTGATTGAGTAATCGGCTCAAAGGTAACACCATTATAACTTAATTCTGGTATTACTCGTGGAACTCCAGATTCCAGCATCTCTGATGGCCTAACAACTCCATTGTAGTCGGCGTGCGTCAGAATTTGTGGATTCAAATGAGAGAATATATGTTGCAATGGCCCATTCAATTCAACATTATGTCCATTTGAGGGGCTTCGAGAGAGTATGTAGCAACTTGGATCTGGCCCACTTGAACTTTTGGGCTGACAGCCCATATTGTCACCAGTTTGATTTACGTTTTCTCCAGGCACAAAATTTGGATGGGTCATGAATTTAGAGACATTTACCTCATTAGAAGCATTAACATCAGCTGTCATTGCCGAATTATGCCCTCTCTCCCCTTGATGCTGTTGAAAACAAGAACCTTCAGAAACCTTTGGTGGCAGCATGACATTGGTAGCAAGTTGAGAGACAGAAGCTTCTTGACCATCCTTTTGTCCACGAACCTGCATAGAGACTCCATCCACAGTGTGTGACGGAGAACCTTCAGGAAAGAGTTGAGGCACCTCTCTGTCAACAAATTCCAGACCCATAAATTTAGTAGTGTCTATGTCTGCACCACTATTATCAGTCCTTCTGCAAAGGGAAATGTATTCATCTCTTCGAGCAGCCTCATCATTCCATCCTGGAGCATCCCGCGTTCTTTCCTCCTCAAAACAGCCCAATCTATCATCAAACGTTTTCTCAGCTGCCAAATCATTTAAGTTGACATTGCCAACAGCACTGTCACCCCACCCAGTGGACGTTGTAGTATCTGTTGAGACTTTTGCTGCATCATCCCACGTTGGTCTATTCCATGATTTCTTCTTGCCATCAGAGTTGTGACCCCACCTATCACCAGTCTGCTTCTCAGCTGCCACATCTTGAAAATTGATGTTCCCATGAGAGCTGTCACCCCACCCAGTGAACTTTGCCGCATCTGACGAGTGTTTTGCCGCATCATCCCATGTTGGTCCATTCCATGATTTCTTCTTATCATCCAAATTATGGCCCCACCTATCATCAGTCGGCTTCTCAGTTGCATCATCCCATCGTGGGCCATTCCATGATTTGTTCTTGTCATCCGAACTATGGCCCCATCTATCCTCGTGTGACCTTTCATCGAAACTTCGTGACACTGGAGTGTCATGAGAAAATCTACAATCATCCCGATGGCATTTCCCCATCAAAAAGAACTTGCAAGGGGCTTTGCCACTTCTGTTTGATTGGCGCCTATGGTCGTGAACATCAGATGCACTTCTAATGCCTCTGTCATAATTAAGACCAGCATCACTATCGTGGGGATATCGGCATGATGCACCCCTGTGACACCTACCTTTCAGAAAATCCCTACATCCATTTGAATCTTTGCTGCTCTCCTTAAGTGGCTCATCCGCTCTATAATAACTTCTTTGCCCATCATAAACCTTATCCAATGGGCCATCTGGTGTTTTATAATCATCATATTTTGAAACGGCTCCACGCTCTGGTCTACTTCTCCACTTCTCCGTTATATCTCTTTCTGAGCGGACTGCATTCTTGCTGTCGAAATTATCTTGATGAAAAAACCTACAATGACTGCCTCTCCTGCACTTCCCTACTGCAAAATCTTTACAAGGGCGAGATGCAATCCCGGACCCACTATTTCTTTTGTCGATCCATCCACGTAAATCGTGTGTATAATCACGGAGTGGGCTGCTACTCCGACTCCGATCTCTTACCCTGCTCCTGCTACTGCTCCTCCCCCTACCCCTCCCCATGGCCCTGCCCCTATCTTTGCTGTGGCTTCGGCTTCGGCTCCGGCTCCGGCTCCGGCTGCGGCCTCTCCCAAGGCTCCTGCTCCTGCTCCTGTCTCTGCCCCTAACCCTGCACATAACACCCAAGCATAAACCAAGATCAAGATAATGATGAACAAGTCATCAGAGCAGTTCATTAATAAAGGTTCTACCAATTACAAAAGGTAAGGTAATACAGCATGGTATTACTTATTAAAGCTCTGATTTGACGAGGATGGAGGTTTGAATCTCGCAGCTTGGACTTGGTCCCTCTTTATGTCCCTTGCTGAGCGCTTTATTGTGAACTTTTGTCCCCATGTGAGCAAATTTGATTTGCCTCTTCACATCAGGTTGGGGGCTCGCATGTGAGGGGAGTGTTATGCAGGATATAAATTGCTGATTCTAGTTATTACAATCCAAACAGTGTAATTGATGCACTTCAATTTCAAAGCATATTTCAGTCTAGCGAACAGAAAAAAGCAAGAAGAAGAAAATCAATATCAAAATGAATAAAGACGTAAACCAAAGATGGCAAAGGCTAAGCTAAACATTGAAATGCTCTAAAACCTTACACGCAGGAAAAAGATAATTCATGCTAATAAGTTTATCTTCACCACGGATGATTTAAACGAGATAACGACGACTAAAATCAAAGAATCACAAACCTATGTGACAGGCTCCTACTATAGTCTGGAGAGCGGCTAGGGCTTTGACAACCTCGTCCGTGAAAAGCAGTTGGAGCTTTGTCTCTGTTTCTCCTCCCGCTCCTCTCGTTTTGTACATCGCTTTCCCGAGATGGCCATCCAGAAAAATCTTTAGACTTCAATTCGACACTCTCTTCCATATCAGACCGTTTGGGAGAATGACCACCATGAAAGCTTGAATGACTTGTGTGTTCAGGCCACGCAGTGTTTTCACTGACTTCAGCAGGAGGCTGCAACTCTTCTTTTGTGGCACGGAAAGATATCAACTTCTTCACACCTCCACTCATAGGAATCCTTGAGAAAAATTGCCTGCAGTACTTGTCTCTTCTAAATCAAGATGCAGAAAAATCTGTATTACAAGTTAACCACAAAAAAATGATACTAATTTTTCCCAAGAATAAAGGTCCACATTAGTTTCTTTTATTTTATGTACGCGTGCGCTTCCTAGTCGAGTCACCCTAGAGAACATATATAACATTGTTCTTTCAACCAAGCAACAACTAGCTTCCAGACTTAATTTTAACCTGTCCAGAAACATTCCCAAGTTTATAACAAGAATGTCTACATCCAAAACCTAAATGCTTGTCCAAGCCTCCTTTTACCGTTAAAAAGTCCAACAGCGAGAAAACTTAAACCTTTTGGCAGCAAATGAAGTATGGACAAGCATAAGAGCCTGTAGAAATGAGCTCCCATTTTAATGACAACTTCAGTAAAGTATCTTTCACAATCCCACTTTCCCTTTTTTTCCCTTTACGTGTTTGCGCAATTTTGATCAGAATTCATTAAAAATTTCTCATTAATAACATTGTCAACTAAGGTTGACTGTTCCTGCAATACGAATCAACACACCACTCATAAGACAAAATTTTCTCGTATCCCCATTAGGTGAAGTCAATTAAACAATCTATGAGTTTAATATGGAACAGAGGGACAGAAGGTTTTTCATTCACAACGGGGAGTATGTCTTGCATCAAGTTGGCATGGCGTTGGGGGCCTTAAACATCTTTAAACGTCAGACTGTTACCTTTAAGCTTCTTTATTTCTTATCTTTATTTTTCTTTTTCTTTCGAGCGGGAGAGGGTGAGGGGAGGGTGGACACGGGGCATACATCTAAGTTCCATGCATATCAACAGGAATCACTTTTCATGACCACCCAATGAAAGCAATCTTCATTCGGTATCAAGATCAGGCTCAGAAGAAATCCAAGCAAGGAAATCGCACGCACACGCGCGCACACACACACACACACACATACCCTATATACAGCAGAAAGTGCATGTGAAAAGCCTTCTTAGATTATTTATCTTAGAAGGCTCTAAACTATGTAGTTTTTGATATGTTTTACTCGACTCTTGCACATAACCCAAGTGTTAATCACTTATTAATAGAGATAACTCAGAACGACCACCAGCACCACAACTGACCACCCCAATGAGCACACCCCACCAAACACAGCCGCCTAGTGTCTGCAATTACAACCACCGCGAATGAAATCCAAATTGCAACCCGTCATATTCATTGTTATAAATCTGAATCTAACACAAGCATAATGTAAACAAAGTCCACTTTCCACTTACAAAATTAACTTCACATAAGATATTGGTTAATCTTTCTTGTCAGCTTAACCCAGTTCCTCCTCATTTCTAGATTGTGGGGCCAATTTACCGCTCTTGTCATTCTCCAGCCCTCATTTGGTGTTAACAAATAATTAGACATACTACAATGTAATCATTGTAATCAGAAGACTTTTGATGAAATCTGATTGTCCAAATCACCAGCGCAGGCGGTTGTGAATGGTGACATAATGGTGGCAGTGGTGTCACTGACGGTGGGAAAAGAGAAGAATGTAGAAGGCCCTAAGATCTATGTTACATGGACTCGGTACGAGTGACCAAGTCGGATACATGTCCACGCATCGGATTAGTCTAATTTTCAAAACCCGTGACACTAGAACATGGCAAAATATTTCTATTTACTACCATTGTTTCGTTACTCCTTCGGTAATATGACGTTTTCTGTGACGCACACTGTTTAATTGAAATCTTATTTTATCTGAAAGCAATAACAAATCGAAAGAAGCACTCTAAGATAATGTTCTTAGTAGCTTATCCTATGAGCTGTCTCGGACACATATCACATACCCATGTCCAAGCGTCGAGTGTCCGACACGGGTACTTCACGCATTTTGAAGATTCTACGAAAAATAGCCTAAGATAAGTGGATGTTACAACTTGTACCCAACTACGTACTTTCAAGCCTTCTTAGATAACTTCTCATATTCACTTTTCCCATATACACAATCTAAAGCATATAAATACGCATATGTATCTATATACACAGGCATTGCATACATATAAGCAGCAGCTGCCATCTCTACCAGGAAACAAAACCAAAAAGAGCAAAATTAACTCAATTTAGCTTCACAAACCCTTGTTCCAAGTTATTGGAGTAGGCTGCGAGAACCATATTTTGACAGTTTGACCTGATATGGACAATACCATATGCAGCCATCATTCTCCCTCCATCATCCATAGAGACATCCTCTTCAGAATTTTCAACAATCTCAGAAACTGCATGTAATGCACTCACACATCGTGGAAAATAACTACGTCCAAACTAAACAACCTTATATGGTGATGTGGAAGCTTTCAAGTTATCCTGTCAAAACACAACTTAACACATGGAGTATATGAAAGAGAAGGGAGAAGAGAGAACATTAAAACAAAAAATCCAACTAATTTCCTCAACAGTAATAGCTAGTAATACAACAGCAAAGACAATGTACAAGTACAATAGATAATCTGAACAATAATAGCTTACAACACCTCCTCAAGCTGATGCATAGAAATTAAGCACACCAGCTTGCCTAAAGAAATCACTCTTAAAAATGTCCACAACAATGAATCATACTCTCCTCCCTCTGTTCAACCATCTGCAAGCATATCTTCTGTCTTTACGACACAAGTTTATAAGCACAGAATTTCAAGTCACACCTGAAGGGCCCCTAATAACAACTGTTGTCTAAACAACTCATGAACACCAAATCATGTTTCACGTTTCTCCAAATCCTGTGTGTATAGAACTCCACTTGCATGCAGTCATTTCAAGAAATCAGCGTAGCTTCCCAGTTCAGCTCCAAAGCAGAGAGCTCAAACCCGAGGTATAATTAGATCTTGCCAGAACATATTACATTTCTACAAGACTCCACCCACGCATAATCAGTTCAAGAAATCAGTATATCTTTCTAGTTGAGCTATGAAGCAGAGAACTCAAGCCTAGTACTTTGCTCTAAGAGCACAAAGCTTAATAGCGGAGATAGGTTGTTTGCTGCTGGGAGCATGGTTGGTTTGTTAGCTGCTTGAGCAAGGTTGGTTCATTCTAAAACATATAACCTGACTCTCTCTCAACACATTAAATTTCACAATGACTAGCGTCTTGTTTTACCCAAATCCATGTTAGCCCCCGCATTTCTACCGTGCTTCAGAACTTATATACTGGAGCATCCTGCTGAGCAAAGTCAAGCTGTTTTCCATCTACCTTTTTGCTCCATCACAACCAAGAGACCAACAGCTAAAATAATCTACACGCAATCCGCCAAATGCCAAACACTGCACATAAAAGGACTCCAAAGAATTCCTAGCCACCTCGCAATGCAGTTAGAAATGGCTGAGAAGTCCTCAGCCTTCCTCCACATGCAACACAGGCTATTCTAATTTACACGTCCTGAGGTTGTCCAAGTCTAAATCAGACTCAAGGTGTCGACCATTTCAAACTCATGCTTTTGCAACTTCTCGAGAGCCAAAAACTTTAAACCAAGACATAATTTGCTACACACAGCCTTTGATTCACTACCTGACCAAAGAGGGTCCGTCACTGCACCAACCTTCATGCCAAAACTGAACCAAAACCATTCCCAAGGGCAAACAAAAGGGGATTGGAAACGTACACCTGAATTCTAGCAATAAACTTCCAAAGACCCACCCTTAAGGAATGTCTTTTTGCCTTCCGAAAAGAACCACCCTGAAGTTAAGGCTCTTGCTTCACTGATGCAAGTGTGGATAGTGCACTTCTGCGTGCTATTAAAATGTAGTTGTTTGCGCACCCTATGGTAGCTACTGCCTCTTCCCCTTTGCAAGCCTCCTCTCCAACCTCTCCACCACTAGGTCCTCATGCTTAAATCACCATTTGACCCTTTTTGCAACACAATACTGCAATACCAAGCTAAGCCTCAAGTTTAATCACTATTTTCAGCTCAGCATTCCCCACCACGTATTAGGAATGGCAGATTTAGCTCATTTACAGCATAAAGCAATGGAAAGGTACATGCTTAGCGTGCCAGAGTATCAAGTGCCTATATCAATTATGTCAAATTGGTGCATCATCGAGTCTTTTGCTTCCTTAAAACATGTGTGAATTGCGAAGTCTGACGCCCAGTATCAGGTAAGATTGGCCACTTAAATGAGCATAAGCTAGCACTTGTAATCTCAAACAATGGTGGCACATGATGATGACAATGCCATATCACCCACTGCATTTACTTGATGCCGTGATCAGTGGGCTAAGCAAAGCCGCGCATGAGATCACAAGCCAAAGTATCAAGTGATTGTGTAGTTGGTGTCAGCAGAGCTCAATATTCTGCTGAAAGTTGGCCACCTTGAAAACTGCACAAACCATATATGTTGCCCAATATCAAGGAAGATAGGTCAGGTTAGGGAAGCCAAGCAAAGACTGTTTGCTAAGTTCCCTAGTGGTTGCACAAGCTGATGCCATGTCTCGTGAAGACAATGTCATGTGGCCCACGACAATGCAGCCATCTACACATTTAAAGACCACAAAAGGAATATGATTAAAATACTATAAACCATGAATATGGCCTACTAGACTAATAGGTTTATGTTTGAATCTTGATACTAATGAGTTACACAAAAGTCAGAAGAATCATGCATCATATACAGCAATACAGCAATAGCAATCCCCTATGCTTGTAAGAAACGGAACATACTAAAAGAGTTATCACAAAATTCGAAACTTGACTGGCCAGCACCAATACAAAAAGCTTTGCCAGGCTATACTTACTTGTATTATATGAAAACACGCACATGCAAATATAGCATATACATCTATATACAAAAGAAGAAAAAGATAAGGGGGGGAGAGAGAGCAAGAGAGTGCTAAGCTATTTACATGGGTATTTGTATCGGTAGCTATCAGGCAACCCCAATCGGGGTTGCCATGGGGGCCCCAGCTCCTACAAACGTGTAGCAAATAAGGCATAATCACCAGCTATGCAACTTAAACCACTCCAAAAAACCCTAAACCCAAAATCCACGTTACAGAAACCTCATACTCTTCCATCACTTCTCCAAAATATCAAGTAGCACCCACTCCTGAAGCTTGCCTTCTATGCCAATGGAGACACCGGTGTAAAGATAGTTCAACGATGACCGGCTTATCTCATTCTTGAACCTCCTTCCTGGCCATAGGAAGGCGCAGTACCAATAAGGCCTATCCACAGAATTCCTATAACCGCCCCTACAAGTGAGATGCACAAAATCTAATCCCACGCTATTTATTTACATACTATGACACAATCATAGCCTCCATAATACATTCTGTCTGTTTCACTGAGTTTTTCCCATTTGACTTTTTGCAAATTCCTAGGTAAGATTTAGAACACGTAAACTTGGACTTTACTCGTTGTTTCCACCCTAGCTTGATTTGCTGAACCATACCTATTTAATCTATGATTGCTATCTCAGTTCAATTCAATGTTTTCATGTCGTGAATCTATCCTAGAAATTCGCAAAAGTCAACTGGACAAAATCCAGTGAGAAGGACGGAGTAATAAACAACAACCTGTTCCAAAAATTCATTTGCTACAAGTGAGCAATATCATGGCCTTGTTACATCACTTGCCACAAACGCAAACAAATTCGTATAAATCATACCCATCTATTTCACAAAAAGGTCATTCAACAGCATTAAGCACTACATAACAAATTTGAGCAGTCCAATACGCACGCTTGATTTAACCCCGGGGCAGACATAACAAGAATACCAACTTTAAGAATCTTCAACTGGTCGCAAAACAAAAGAAAACAAATCGGGCCAAAATTAACCTAACGAACATGGAGTGAACGTGTTTTTACCAGATTTAACGGAGTAACAACAGAAGCAATTGCAGAATATACTTAAGTTTGACGTTGACATAAGCACTGTCACTCGTGCAATGAATACTAACACATTTGCATCCACAGTAAAATCAGCACTTTCACATAGCAAATCCACGCAACCCGATACACGCTCTCGATTCAATGGCACAGTAGATGTAGCAAAGGTAAAAAGACTAAGATTCTACAAAACTGCTCAAACAACAGTAATCTCTTCTAGACTGCCCTGATAAACAATGAGTAAACGCGTTGCTACTAAATTGAACAGAGTAAGTATACAAGCAATTGTAGAAAGAAGTTAATTTTTTAAGTTAGATACAAGCAATTAATAGCTGATTTGATGCAAAACGAACAAAACAAGTGGGAACCAGAAACCCTAGATTATGTTCAAAAAAACCCGTTCCACGTCTTCATTCGCTATCATAGTCTACAACGAAACTTAAAAGAACGACAATCTATCTACTCTTCTTAAATCAGCACTTGGCGAAGCAAATTTAAAGCAGTCCGATACGCTCTCTCAATTAGACTCCACAACCGCCCACGAAAACAAAAGAAATCGAGCGCGTTTTTACTAAGTTTAACAGAGTAATCATACAAGCAATTGTAGAAAGAAGTTAAGATTTGAGTCGACATTTTATATCCAATTTGATGCAAAACGCAGAGAATATAAGTGGAACAAGAAACCCTAGATTAACCCCGTGTGAGAGAGAGAGAGAGAGGAGAAAGACGGGAGCTCACCTCTGAGCGAAGACAGATTCAAGGCGTAACGTTGTTGAGTTGAGTGGAACAGAGGGAGTTCGCGAGTGAGTGTGTGTGTGTGTGTGTGTGTGTGTGTGTGGGCGAAATTGAATGGCAAGATCTTCGCCCCGTTTCTCGTAGAAGCGAGAGAAAAACAACGGGTGAAATGATTGTACAGTTGCTCTAAATTTGGGAATAAAGTTGTTGCTATTTACTGTTTACACTCCTTTCCTTTACATTTAATTAACCTTCTATATCTCACATTTACCGCAATTGATATACATGAACCTTCCATAATTGTGAACTTGTGTGACATTAAATTAAATTGGTTTAATAAGGATGATACATTCGCAATGAATGAGCAGTAGATATATGATATTTCAAGCGTAAAATGATAATTCCCAAATTATCATATCCCAAAAGAAAAAAAAATTGGTTGTTATCCAGGTCGAAGAAATCTTCCTCTTACCCTTCATATAGCGACAATTGATGGTGGCTCTATGTTTCTAGTGACTTTTATTTAGTGACGCTAAAAAAATGCGGCTAAAAACTATCGTTAATAGTGTTGGCCAAAAAAGTCGCTAGAAACATTTAGCGACTATTAATTGCTATTATATGTGGGGTTGGAGAAAGATTCCTACAACTCAAGCAGCAACCAAAGTTTGTTCATCAAAAAATTGCTGAAGTGATAAATATTAAAAGATAAAAAGATCGCCCTATTAGTATGTCATATTATAACTTGATATTTTTTTCCAAAAAACAAAAAACAAAAGATAAGGAGGGTTAATTATTTAAAATATATTAGAAGACAAAGTGTTAGAGGATGCTAGATCAATCTGAAATTGCTAAGTTTAAATTTTAGATAAGAAGTGATTTGTTAAATTGAGATAATATTGTTAAGTTGAGATATCAATAGATTCGAATTATTCTTGGTGCTTGTACTTGATATGGGTAAAAAATACCCACCAATGGGAAGGTAACACTTGTTACTGCCAGGTGGCCCCAAAACTGCTCTTTGATTATTGGAGAAGTGGGAGTGGCACTTGCCCACCTTTCCACTATCCCATTATCTTAATAATAAGCAATAACTGCCCATGAAGTCCTGGTAACCTCCCACTAATTAGAGTAACTCCCCATTAAAGGGACGTAACTGACCATTTAATACATTCCTATAAAAAGGAAATGAAAAGGGAAAGAAGGTAAGTTCTGACTATCTAAGTTATTTTCAGATACTCTCTCAAAATTGCTTACTGACTTAAGCATCAGAGACTCTCTGCCGGAGCCCCCTCCAGGGTCCCGGCGCGTCACCGTTTGCTCGTGTTATGCTTTGCAGGTCTACTCGCGTGCTCGTATGGTCCCAACCGATGCTCATTCAGTCCTGGTCAATCTTTGACCACAACAGTACTCAACCAACATTATGTGAATGAAATCATATTTTGTATTTCAATAGGGTTTCAAGAGAATGAAGATCCTTATTTTGAGAGTCTCTTTGAGTACTTCTCTGTTCGCCAGGCACGCATATGTTTTTCTTTCTCTTTTGTTGTTTTTGCTTATCTAGGTGCAATAAGTTATGTTCTTAAGTTTCTAGGTTTTCTTGTTTGGTCTAATCAGTTATTTGATATCTCTCATTCAATTTCAAACCCAAAAATATATTTGCCAACTAGATTTTTTGCTACTACTCCACTAAAGCGTATATAACCTCCTTTCATACTTATGAATTGTCTCTTCGCCATATAATTCATATCTCGTTCTCTTATTCTATATTCTTCTTTCCAATTAATTAGAAAGCTCTTTCTACCCTTTTTTTTTTGTTCTATTTCTAATCTCTAAATCTATTGATTATCTCGTTCTTCTCAAAAATCTATTCTCTTTAAGCTCGCACTTTTTTGTGTTTACGCACTTCTTTTCTACATGTCCTATAGAGGACAGGCTTGTCTTTCATTGGTGTGTGGATTAAAATAGAGAGATCGTTTATGCTGAAGTTGCAGGCACTATAGAGCAATCATGAGAAGATTTTTGATAGACATATGTCCTTATTTTTATTTAATTCTTTAGGTTGACTTTTGTAACCAAACACATGGAATTTTTTATTTAAAATACCATTGAGGGGGGGATGTTAGATGATGCTAGATCAATTTAGAATTGCTAAGTTTAAATTTTAGATAAGAAGTGATTAATTATCTTTTTGAGATAATATTGTTAGGTTAAGGTATCAATAGATTTGAATTATCTTTTTCACCTATATATAGGTGCTTGTACTCAACCAACATTATGTGAATGAAATCCTAATTAAATATTTCAATACGAAGGGAAAATGAAGATAGAAGTTAGATTCTGTTGTCGGAACTCTTCATCTCATATATATACCAACGAAAGTACATTTGCCGGGATATTTTGGCTTTGACAGATTGCGGACATCGAGAGAGAAAACTTGGGCACGATTTTTTTTTTTTTGCTCAAGCCTTCTATGTTGAGAGGGATTACGCACCAAGCACTCGATTCAGCATAAAAAACTCGATGTCTTTATGCATCAACTCGAAAGATCACGCCGTCACATTCGGGATCACGCCACTCGAGATCACGACATTCGGGATCACGCCATTAGGCCGTCAAACATATCATTAGGTCAAACTTAAGATTTGTTCTTGTTACACTTGGGTTTGGATAAGAACTATTAAAGAAATAAATTAAAAACAAGTATATACCGTTTAAGGTACGATGAGGTGCCTAAATTTTCTAATCATATAAATTAGTCCCTAAATCCAAATCTTAAGTTTTTGTAGATTAGACAGCTCTAATGTATATTCACATTCAATCTAGGGTTTCCTTTTTTTTTTTATCAATCATTTTAACTTATCATGAAAATAAGATGGCAACTCAAAAAAATCAGTCTTTTTTATATGTGTGTCATCACAAATTTAACTGATTCCCCTTGAAAAGGAAGGCCGACCAAACCCCTTGAATGGATGGCCACACCGGCCTCCTTTGGGAGTGAGATGGCACACTAATTCCTAGACTTAGGCATTTTCGGATAAAAATAAAGGCGACATGTGGCCAAGAGCGTGCGCTCCGGTTTGACCGGGTGAACTTTATTAAGGTATCTGAAAAGTGGGACTAAAAAGCGGTCAATGTTACCTAGCCAAGACAGTCTAGCAATACCTAGTTTTATAAAGACTTTTTTTTCCAAGTTTGTGGATTTGAAACTATGTGCATATCTAATAACTAGAGGTCAATCCCAGAGTGTGTTGACCATAATCAAGACTAACTACATGATGTTTTACTAGAGAATCCTATGCTATGAAACCATCCTTAAGTCAATCTTGAGTGTAAATGTGATCATTGGCTCTCATTGGCTTCTCGATCCATCTCCAATCATGTGCTCCATTAAAATAAACAAAGAAACATAAGGAGAGTATACTCGTCATTAAGAGCAATGATGCATCTTGTTATCACCAAATACCTCAAAGAGGCCTAGGGTTGACAATCACCCAAATTTTAATGATTTGAGCAGTTCTTGATGAAATTGGTTCTTTGACAAACGAAAGTGGTGATATATAACAATATAGTATATAACAATATAGTTAGTAATAAGTTGCCAATATGCATTAGTGATGAGAAAGCGAGGGTGAGAGCATACACTCCCTCTTTCAAAGATTTTATCTTAACTACCAGGGCATGAGCACAGCTCCCCCTAAACCCAAGCTTTATAGGAATTCTTCATTACACAGGCTAACTGTAAGACCCCAAATAATATATAATTAATTATTTTAATTCTTAGGCTACTTTTGAAGTTTTAATAATATTTTGGAATTCCTTTTGAATAAGTAACATATCTTTAAGGGCCTTTGGAGTAATTTACTAAGTTTAGAGAAATAAAAAGACTGGTTAGTTTGTGTTTTATCGTTAAATAGAGTCTGATCTTTTAGAGAGAGAGGAGAAGAAAGAGAAAATTAGGATTTGAGGATTTCAACCTTCTACTCACAATTGGTAAGTGATCGATCCTAAACCTTAATCAAAACATAATTGATTTTGAGATTTTAATCTTAGTAGTTAATTTTATTAATTAGGTTTGATACTTTCGGAAGGTTACGCAACTTTACGAATCTTGTAGCGTGAATTGAGGCAAGGGTTACACTCATTATGCTCCTTCGAATTATATTAATCATCTCGCTTCATTCGATAATTGATTGCAATTTGTTGAGTACGGTGGTAATCGTTTGGTCACGCCCTTTTCTAATTCTTTTTCTTGTTCGGGTATAACTTTTTGCGGCTTCTTGGAGCTGTTCTGTAAATTCGTTCATTGAATATCACGCCCCACTTTCCCAGAATTATCACCACGGATGTTCTTGACAGGCTTCCCCATGCTGAAAGTCCATTCACCATTATTCAGGAAGTAAACAATTCATTTGCAATCTATGTGGTGGAAGAATTTTGCTTATTACTCAATTCTGCATTTAGGTTCAAAGCAGCCAGCTTTCTCACGTGGGGGCTGCCTAGGTGGCGTGCCACGTGTTAAATTTTCGTTGGTTCTTGATTGGCTTGTACCTTTAGCACTCATTTTCTTTATTTGCTCATATCTATTTCATACGAATTTTGATTGAAACGATTGAACTTCTGTTGAACTTGAATTTTTGTTCTCTTCGATTAGAGTCTAATATTGAGTATTTTATGAAGTGGTTAAGTCATTCTTTTTGAAATTCAAAGTTTTATTCTTTTTGATTCCTACATCTTTAAGATATTTTGATGTCCACTGGATCCCTTGAATTGAACTAATATTTAGAACCTTCACGTGCTTAGGTTAACGTGATGTCATGACATGATATGACAATTGCTACAGGTATGCAAACTTTGAACTTAGAACCTTCGCGTGCTTAGGTTAACGTGCTTTACAGTCACGTATTACGTGATTGTATCGTATTCGATTATTAGTTCAATTATTCGAACGTGTTATTTGACTTTGACTTTGATTTGATCGTTGACGGGTTGAATATCCCAAAGTGAGATTATTTGTCGTGCTAAGATTTCCAATCGTCTTTGCACTTTCGTTTTCATATGCTTTGTTTGGACTCAACAATGTATTATTGGATACCTGCGTTGTACTCTGTGGATGTGTGCGTGTGATCTTTACTGGGCCTTGTGCTCCCCCCCCCCCCCCCCCCTTTCTCTTCCCATTTCAAGTATTTAAGCTGAGACATCAGTAGAGGAGTTATCTATAAGCATGAGTCAGAATTGTTCTTTAATTGTAGACTCTTTTTAGTGACTTGAAAATGAAAACTTGTAATAGTTTGTTTAAGTAGCTTTTGGTAACCCCAATGTTGGGAAGTGACTATTGTTATTAGATTTTCGCTGCATTTATTAGACTTTGAGGATAAATACAAATGCTTTTGATTTGGGATACATTTAGAGCTCTGATTATCATTTTGAAGTTATGTTCTTGGTAAAATTCTTTGGGTATTATATTTCTGGTAAGCATGAATATTTTGAAATAGTATGTGTAGGTCCGCCTCCGGGTCGGGGCGTGACACTAACAGCCAAAGCATTTGTCTTATAAACAAAGTGAAGCATGAAAGAATGATTTATGCACACTCGTGAAGACATGTTTGAAAATTTGGATATATAGAATAAAATCAAATGAGCTTTAAGTTGTAGTACAAATGCTTAGAAAGCTTCATCAAGTCCAATGTCAAAGAGTAACAATGAATTCATATGCCAAATTACTTTCAATTTGTGACTAATCTTTATTATATGTAACTAGTCTTAATTTGATGCTTGGACTAATAACTATGGCTAATAATGACCTTAAGGCACCATGTGCATGACATGTCAGTGCATAATCTTTTCGCCATATGTGTCTTGGAACTGGAAAATCTTTGGAGCTAATTGAGATTTTCTAAAAAACTATTTTGGGAGCTAATCTTTTCATTTCTTGATAAACTTGTTAATTAGATTTCCAACAAAACATATTTGGGCTTCACTCCCATTGTTTTAGCGAAAATCCGGTCAGGAATACGAAGGCAGTTTTTTGGAAAATACCAATGTAGTTGATTGCATTGGCAATACAATTGACTGTATTCAGGCCATAGGCCTCCAAAATTAGATTGTAGTCGACTGCATTTTACTACATCCGACTGTAAGCTCCGGGATTCGAAAATAACGGCTTGTTTTGCTAGAATTCATGCTAAATATTCCTAGAACAGTTATATCTACATGTCCACCCTATAAGTATGATTTTGGGTTTCATCATACACCATGAAAACATAAGCCTCTGTACATTAGAGAAACATCAAAGTTCAAGCATTTTATATTTTCTCTCTTCAATCTCATGATTTTATGTCACTACGAGAGCATATTTGTGTGCAAACCATTATTGATAATGAACATTCTTCAAGTCATCAGTTTTCTCATCTTTCTACGGTATTAGAACTTGATTTGTCTAATGTCTTTTCAAGAGGGTTTTTTTTATACACAATTGATCATGGTAAAAGAAGTGAGATCAAGGCTTAGGGTTGTCAAGTTTTGGATAAGCTTCATGGATTCAAGGCTTGTGGTTTTTGTGGGGATATCACTGAGTGTTAATAAGGGTTTTCATCTTGACCCGGAAGAAGATTGTTGCTAGTGTTCTTGAAAGGAACTTCCTTAAAAATGTGGATGTAGGCTTAAGGGTAGTTCAAGCCGTACAAGTACTCTGACTCAATCTCTTCACTTATTATTTTGTAACTGTTTAAGACTGTGTTGTTAACATACTGGTTGAAGTTGTTCATTTACTTGATTGAGATAATTGTTTGTGACTAGCTTAGATTTTATATTATTTTGCATTAACCCCCTTCCCCCCCCCCCCCCCCTAATTTAGTTTTGTTTAATGACTTTCAAGCTTGTTAAGTTAGAAATTACTTATTTTTTGTGGTTTAATATTTATATTTAAGTGTATAATTGTCTGAAAAGGGCCTTAAATCCAAACAGCTTAAAAGTCCAAGTATGATAGCTCAATAATCCAAGTGCCCAAAGCTTTGAAGCCTCCACCCATGCCTAAGGCTGCAATATGGGCTAGTTTAAAATGGGCTTTAACCAACCCAGCCCAAATTTGGATAAGTTTTAACCCACCAAACCCAACTAATTCAATTTTGGGTTGGTCTGAGTTGGTTCAACATTTAAAGGAACTAAATTAGGTCAAGCCCATTAAAACCAAACTAACCCATCCTAACCCAAAAGAAAAAACCGATCTCTCATTCTCTCCTTCCCCGACACTCTGCAGACTGAAAGAACAACTACTCTTATTTTGCCCAAATCACTTTCTAGGGTTCCAACCCGAGAAAGCGATCATGCTCTTCTTCTATAAAATTCAGTTTTTCCTCTCTCTGGATCAGTGGGATAGTGCTTGAAAGAACAACTATTCTTTATCTACTTCGCTCATGTGCTTCTCCGGCTACGACACAGTTGCCTCGTCTCCGTATTAGCAGCTGTAATATTCATCGCTTTTCAACCCCCTATTGTCTCCCGAGCTTAAAGTACTTTATAAATTGTTGTTATATTGTTTCCTCACCACAATCAAAAGTTCTTCCTCATAGCCTTGGTCCCTCTCTGTTTCACACAGCCACAACGAACAATGCTCATGTTTAATGGTTGTGTTTATGACCCTTTTTTTATTGGATTCTTGATTGCAACAGCATATTTGGGTTACTGGGTAGAGTGGTAGGATTGTCTAGAAAGCTTTGGAAAAGTAGCAAACAAATCATATTTATCTTGAGGAGAACTAATCATTTCAAATTTGCTGGAAGGTAATCTGTGGGAATTTGGACAGTATGTTAAGCTTGTCTTTGATCATATAGACAGATGGTCTGCTGTGAAGTAGCTAGTGTCTAGTATGCTTTTGTGAAGCAATTTGGATAGTTGTAAATACTATTGCTGAGTGAGCTTCTACAAAGTTTGAGGTGCATTACAGAAGATGAAATACAGAATAAATTTCCTTTTCAGAAGTTTATTACGTGCTGTAGAATCAGAGGAAAAAACAAGTAAATTGAAATATTCCTAAGTGGTGCAAGAGAATGTCACTGCCAAAAATTGCATGTGTTCGTGGTCCTAAACCTAAACTTGAATTATTGAAGATATTTGATCATTAGCTGGAAGGGTTTTTGTGTTTGGGATACCATTGGAAACAGTTCTCGGCGATGACGATATATATGCTCGTGAATCTTGAGCGTGAAATCTGGGTTAAGAAGTACACTATACCTCTATATGAGATTGGCAGGGAGATTAGGATATCGGGGTTAGGTTATCTTCCCCTTACTAACGAATATGGAGAAATACTAATAAAGCTGTTCCGCAGCCGTGGTGTTCTCTACAACATCAAGAACAAAAGCTTTAGGAGGGTGGGAGACGCTAGTATTGTGTTTGACGATTACAATAATGCACAATTCGATCTCCACTTCGAAAGGTTCTTTAGTCTAGGAAGAAGATAGATATTCTGCTTATGTTGCTTTTGGTAAACTTAATGAAGCTTACTGCTCTTATAGGCTCTGATGTTTTTCTACTGAATAACATGTCTATGCTATGCTTGGCTATTCACTAATGCTGATGATTTCGTGTACTACTCTACGCGTACGGTATATTGACTATGTTTATTTCATGCTAAGCACCACAAGATACAAGTTCTCTTGACCTACGCCCGCAAAACATCTTGACTTGGCATTCTGGCAAAAGTAGACAAGTGAAAAGGAAATATATCATCCAGGAAGCAACAACCTTAGATTCTAAATATTCAAACAGGAATGACAAGATTCTGCTAAAGTCGCTGCGTAATATTTTACATTCCTGTTATGTATTCAGCTTCAGTATCTTAAACACAAAAGTTTCTTAATTGAGTGAACAACTTGGTTACAAGTTGCATCAAACATGTCGATCATTAGCTGATCACTTTTTCTTTTCTTGCAAGCATGAGCATTCTTGTTCAACGCTAATGGATGAGAGCAACTCTACAACGTCTGGGTCAGTGGTGAGCCCTAAGGAAGGAAATCGCAGCGGCATGGGTAAAGGTAAGCGCAAAAAAACTTATGCGACGTCATCTCATGTTTGGGATCATTATGATAAGGTAAAAAATGATGAAGGTCTAGTTATTGAAGCAGTTTGTAAGTACTGTAGTAGAGTGTTTGCGACGTGTAATGACAAGGGGAGCTTTGGAACTAGTACACTCATGAGGCATGTCTATAATAGTTGTAAGGAATACCAAAAATCGCTTGTATCTCACTCGTCAACTGAAAATAGTGACCAAAGCGTTGTTGGGTCGAGGTCGACTTTCAATCAAGACTTTTGTCGAAAGGAGCTTGCTTGCATGATAATAATGGATGAATTACCCTTTAGTTTTGTGAAGAAGGAGGGGTTTAAAAGATTTGTGAATGCATTGCGACCTGAATTTCAGCTTGTTTCGCGGACTACAATCACAAAAGATTGCATATCTATATATATGAGTGAGAAAGCTGTGCTCAAGAAAATCTTTGAAAATTCTGTTTCGTTAGTGTGTTTCACAACAGATTTATGGACTTCTATTCAAACTCTTGGATATATGTGCTTGACAGCACATTATATCGACAAGAATTGGAGGTTACAAAAAAGAATTATCAATTTTCGTGTACTTCCTACTCCACACAAAGGTGAAAACATTGCACAAGCTATTAGGACATGCTTAAAAGAATGGGGACTCCGTAACAGAGTTTGTACAATTACTGTGGATAATGCTTCTTCAAATGATGTTGCACTTTCAAAATTGAAAATTGAATTTGCTAGAAAGTATGAGTCATTATTGGATGGAGAATGTATGCATGTTAGATGCTTTGCGCATGTTTTGAACTTAATTGTGAGAAAAGGAATTGAGGAAGTCAAGGAGTTGGTGTTGCGTGTAAGAAATTATGTGAAATATGTGAGAAGTTCTCAATCTCGATTGCAAGTTTTTAAACAATGTGCCGAGAAAGAAATTGTTGTAGCCAAGAGGTCTTTGTGTTTGGATGTTCAAACGCGGTGGAATTCGACTTATCTTATGTTAACCACCGCGCTTGAATATCAAAGGGTGTTTGAGAGGTTAGAGGAGCATGATCGCAATTTCATAGTCGAGGTAGGTTTCATTATGGAAGAAGATTGGATGACAGTGAAAAGTCTTACCACTTTCTTGGAGCAATTTTATGTTGCAACCAATCGAGTATCTGGGGCTAAGTACGTGACTTCTAATATTTGTTTTCGTGAGATGAATAGGATCCAAGGACTTATCTCGAGTTGGGCGGGTACTGATAATGAATTTTTTAGAAGTATGGCGCAGAAAATGAGGAAGAAATTTGACAAGTACTGTAGCATTGAAAAAATCAATCCGTTGTTGATCATTGCAGTGATTTTAGATCCTTGTTATAAGCTAAAATATGTGAAGTTTAGTCTCGCGAAGTACTATCCTACTTGTGACCAAAAGGAAGTGCTTGATGCCTATAAGTTTCTTATGGATCGACTATATGGACATTACTCTCAAGTGGTTGTGGGAAAGAATGTGAACAAGTTTCAAAGTGGCAAGAATGCTCAGATAGAGGTCATATGTTCAGATATGGATGTGGATCAGCACACTAGAGAGTGGCAATAGTTTCTGGAATTAGAGGAGAGTTTGAATATGAAGTCCGAGTGAGAACGATATTTGGGCGAGGATGTTGAAGCTAGTACTCCTGACTTTGATATTTTGGCTTGGTGGAAGCTAAAATCTCCCACGTATCCTGTTCTATCCCTTATGGCTCGTGATATTTTGGCTATTCCTATATCGACCGTGGCTTCAGAGTCAGCATTCAGTACCGGAGGACGAGTCCTCGATTCATTTCGTAGTTCATTGACTCCACGAGTTGTCGAGTGTTTACTGTGCACGCAGGATTGGTTGAGGAGTCCATCGACCCAAATTTGTGTTGAAGAACAGTTGGAAGAACTTGAAAATGTGGAGTCTTATAAGTCAACTACTGTATATGTTTGTTTTCTATACTTTATTTGGGCACATAAATTTTTGTCTCTTTTTTGTGATTTATCATTTTTTTTGTAGCACTTGCTGAAGCGATTGCAACACTCACTCTAGCAAGTCAGACAAGTAGTGCAAAAGAATGTTGATGCTAGTTTAAGAGTGTAAGTCAACTTTATTGGTTAATTAAGTATAGCATTTTATTCAACCATTGATATGTATGCTATTCTTTTTGTGCAGGAGGCTGCAACTATCAAGTTTGGTGGCAAGGCTTGGTGTCTTCACAAATTGTTTTGTTAATGGTTTTACTGTATTAAGTGTTATAATTTATTACTTGTTTTCTCCCTCTACACATGTTGATGTCCATTTACTTTACTAGTGTGAGGACGACAATAATACTTTTTAATTAGACTAGAGTTTATTAGTGGTCTTTTAATGCCTAAGCTATGTGTTTATTTATTGATTGATCTTTTATTTATCAAAGATTAAAGTTATTTTTATAAGTTGAATGTGAGTAATGTTAGTTTTTAGATAACGAGACGCGTGAAGAAAATTATTCATTCCCGAATGAAACAAAAAATTAATTCGATATTAGTTGGGTTGGGTTGGGTTGAAACCCAAACCATAGCATTTTTACTCGAGAGTTGGGTTGGGTTGGGCTTTTTTTACAAAAAGCCCAATTTGGGTTGAGTTGAGACGGGCTTTGAAAAGGTTGGGTTTTCTTGGGTTGGGCTGAAAACCAACCCAACCCGTCCAAGTTGCACCCCTAGGTCCACATAGCTCATACACCTATTAATATGTGCCTAAATGACTTTTATATCACCTAAGCTCAAATAGTTGAACAAATTTTGGCTGCTACCCCGATTGTAGGAATCTTCCTTCAACCCCACATATAGTGACAATTAATAGTTACTAAATGTCTCTAGTGACTTTTCTGTTAACACTTTCAGCGACAACTCTTGACGGCATTTTTTTAGCGTCACTAAATAAAAGCCACTAGAAAGATTTGACAACCATTAATTGTCGCTACATGGGGGGTAGGAGGAAGATTCCTTCAACCCGGGTAGCAGCCAAAATTTTTCCCAAATAGTTGCTGCCCTAATTTCTCCTAAACTCCCACGCAAAACTCTGCCCTATTTGTGATTTCACTAATTAGGACAGTGATATTGGGGCGATTAAGTTAAAGTGATAATTTCACTGTTAATTGTTGTCCTTTCATCTTTGGGATATGAGAAGTTTCACATTTGAATTTTTAAATTAATAAGAACTGAAGTTTATAGGCTCGACTTATGTTCATATAGTTAAACCAATAAACCAAGCTGAGCTCGAACTTTTGAAGGATTTCACAAACCGAATTTGAACGAATACTTTCTTTAACAAACTTGAGCCGAGTTCAATTATGCCCAGGTTGTATGCACCGAACTCGAACATGCTCCTACTTAGCTTGAACTCAGTCTGTATACAGCCTTATCTAAGAGTGAGCCAATGCAAAAGAGTTTCTTCTAGACCCTTGTGTAAATATTTTACACAAAGTAATGGAAAAGTTGTAGCCGTTTCCACATATTTTTTCTCTCTTATCAACTTTTTAATTATTTTTTGTAAAATATTGATACAAGGATTGTCATGAGTTACTCCTAAAATTACTCACATAATAATTGATGCATATATTTAAGAAAGTCAAATCTTGTTTAAGGAAGGAATACACTGTAATACTTTACATGTATATTGTAACATATGGTGTATATTTAGCTGGAACCACTTCTCTCTCTTGGTGAACCAAAAAAAAAAAATTAAATACCAATTCGATCCTGACATTTGCCTGCATTAATCACTTAGACCCTAATCATAATTTTTGGCCAATTGCACATTGACCTATTAGATATTCAATAGTTGTATAATGCCATCCACCACCATTTCAACTTTAAACGGTTAAGGGCGATTGTGAAAATAAGAAAAGTTGCTTTTTAAATTTGCAAACAAATTAATTTTAAAAAATAGTCTATCATAACGCACTATCAAGTGACATCAAACTAACTTTTTTTATGTGCAAGTTCACCATTTCACCGTTTATGGCAAGTAAAGGCCAGAGTTTAAATTGTATTTGGGTTACATTTTTCTTTTCCATATATAGTAGTCCGCATAAGTTTTGCCTGCACAATATATACACGTGCTCAATTCTTTATTATAACGTTACGTAAATAAACATACAAGATAGAATTTTTTATTTTATTTTTGATTGGGTTAAGCTCTATAATTGCATTAAACAAGAAAGAGTTTATGATAGAACCTTTTAATGCTTTTCCAAATCTCACTACCAACGTAAATGTCCAACAGTTCCTACCCTTTTGCAAGAAACGCAAGTACAAATAACCATAGACGAAGCGAAGCTAGAGTCTCTTTCACGTGAAACGAGTGCAAAAATCGTACAAGACAACGTTTTTTTTTTTGTGCAACAGGCAACTTATAAGTCTATAATGGTACCAATGTTTTTTTTTATTCTTTTTCCATACAAATTGATTTCTTTGGTCTAGCTTCCTACCACACAATAACATTTCTTATTCCAATTAAAACCTAGTAATGTTGCACACATAATATATATCACCACAATTTGTCATCTTAAATTTCTGATAAAACTTTCAGAACAATCCTATCAGTATTCTCATATCGACCGTAAACGATTCTTGTGCAACGTATGAACTTTTTGTACCATTTATACAAATATTGTCATTATTATTAGTTAAAGAAAAGAGCCAATAAAACCACCCGATCTAACATGAATGGGCATAATGAGCAATTCAATGCAAGATTTCCACATTAAAACACCTATTTTGCATTTTTCATATTATCACTTATAAGGACCTTTTTAGGTCATTGTCATGAAGTGATGAAGTTAGTTAGACTATATCCCAAAAGTAGCAACTACCAATAATATGAGACGAATGATTACTAAGAATGATTATATTATATTTTGACTATCCACTGTCACATTTTGAGTTTTGACCCCCTCAGCAGCTTTCCCAACGCTCAACTGCTTCCTCCATTTTCTCATCGTTGTCTTGTCTCCCCAGAATCCCTCTGCTAGTACCCAACTGAGTGAAAATTTGAAACTGGGATAGTTGTTTTGTTCTTCAAAAAATTGTTTTTCTGTGCTTCGATTTGAACTAAAGACCAGTCATTTTGGTGAACTTTTTGTTACCTTTCAGATCCTCAGATGTCACCCTCCCCAAGCTGGTACTGAAATCCAACATGCGAGGCGCCTCACCCGGACCAGTCGAGCCCAGACACAGGCTCTCCCAGTTCACGTCAGTCTCTCTCCCTCTATATATGTGCGCGTTTCTGTGAGTGTGATTTCGTGTGCGCGTTTGTGTGAGAGATTTTGTGTGTATGTGAATCATGCGCATTTGTTGATCGTGTATGCAAATTTGTCGAGATTCGTACCTTTTAGTAGTCGGGTAGACTACAACGCTTCATTGTTGTGATTGCTTAGTGTTGACATTTGAATTGTACTTGGAGTGGTTTATGCTGCATATGAGAGAGTAGCGAGATTGGTGTTGGGTCAATTTTGCTGACTTAAGTGGGTGTCAGCTGGTTCTACAGAAAAGAAACCGATACAGAAGATTTGCGACTAAAGGTCAATGTAGAGTTTTGTCGGTTGACTCGTACTCTTATGTGGCGTAGCTTATGATCTGAACTGGATTTTGTGTTTTTTATTTGCATTCTCGGATCATGTTTTCTTAATCTTTACTACTGAGGGATCATGGGTTTTTAGTGGTGAGATACTGAAGTTGCGATTTATTTGCTAGAGTTATGTCTCAAGCATGAATTAATGTTATCAAAAGATTGGTTTGAGGGGCAGGGCCATACAGCATTGATCAGTAGCAGCTCCCATGTTTAGTGGGATTGTCTCCTATCAGCTACCATGAACTCATGGTATTGAAAGAATGGTTGGGGCATACAGCATTGATCACGGTCAAATTTTCACTTAGAAATTTTCAATTATACCCAAAAAATGAAATGAACAAACTTTGCAACTTAAGATCAACACAGAGCTTCACTTTTAACTGCTAGTATAATCTCTTTTAGCTTATGTTCTGAACTGGATTCTTATACTTTGATTCGCATGCTCAATTTGTGTTTTCTTATCTTTCCAGTGACTAGACTACTAGGGATCGTGAACTTTTTGCAATTTATTTTCTACCCTTATGCCTTGCATGATTTTATGCTATTGAAAAATTGGTTTTGGGGCATAACAGTATTCCTAGTTGACCAAGGGATCTTCCAATTTGGGACTTCTTGTCTTGCTGATTGTGCAAAGTCATTTGTAGTTTTGCCTGGCCTATACAATAAGGGAAGGGAACAGAGTACACGAAGTTTTGCATATTAGTACATCGTACTCAAGGGGTTCTCACGTTGCGTCGTATTTATTTTTCTCAAGTTTCTCCAGGAGAGAAAAACAGCCTTTTTCAGTGTGGGCACCACAATAGATAGAAAGATCTTAATAGTACTGGTTAAATTCAGAAAACACATGTTTCTTGGAGCATTTGAGCCTAAACCAACCATTTCCATTTTAGGGATTTTGTGAATGAATTCTGTCAATGTTGGTGGTGGCTTAGGAGGCCTAGTACTTGTTGTAAGAGATTGTATTCACATGTATCTCGGGAAGGGTCTTTGTTTAAGATGATAGTGATGGAAATAAGCAGTATGTTAGGTAAAGATGCTGACCTTGTGAGAGCATTATAAGCTCATATGGTTCTGGGTCGATCTGCACCTCCCTGTCCCTGCCACCTTATTGTACCCAGCTGCTTCATCTAGCATGCGTGTTTTTTGATACAACTGGATCTTGAAGTATGTGCAGTAGAATCCAAAAGTAGATCTCATTTCAATGGGAAATATGCGTGTTAAAATTTGAAGTTATTTTGAGGTCATGAAACCGCTTTTTCGTTGGGAGAAACAGTGAGGAACTAAAAGTTGGAAATCAAACAAATTAAAGGAGAAGAGTAGAGTTGCCTCCAGCCTTCCAGGTCTCTTCCAATGTTCTACACTCAAAATTTGCCCTTTCATGAGCTAAAGCATTGGGAGATTGATGGATATGGCTGAACAAGGACAATAATGCTCGGGGATAATTCCTTTAACCATGCTAGCCATTAATCATTGCAAGTTTTACCCCATAGAAGATAGTATTCTTCCTCCAGCTTCGCCATATGGAAAGTCGAAGATAACCGACAGCTGGTAGAAATCACCATTAAAAGCTACTAGATTGTCTCCATTAGATATTATAAATCACCAGGATACTAGAATGGGGAGACATCAAATGCTGATGCCTTCACATGATAAGAACATGCACCTTCTTTTACTTGAAATGTTCTGCTGTTGTCCCGAGTGCTAGTCATGGAATTTGTGCAACTGTTGGGCTTTCGCTTGCCTTGCTTTTATTTCTTAGCTTTTACTGATGATCAGACGACTTGCTTTACAGCATAAGAAAAAAGTTTAGTCTATCACTAATTAATTATGCACAATCTTAAATACATATTAGCTTTTCTCGGTTATGTGGTATCTTAAAAAAGCTACAACAAAATAAAGGTGATAAGGCAGAAACTATCATGTTGTAGTTAGTCTTATTGATTTTTAAAAATGCACGTCTCGTGGTTGTGCAGGCCGGTTCGCTTATGGCCCATTAGGTTTCCGTTTCTTTTGTACTTATTTCAATGTCCTTGAAGATATGGAAAAAGAAGCGTTTTCCGAACAGTAAAAACATGGAGTAACTTGTCTGGATACAGTTTCAGGAAAATATTTATATGTAATCAAGTCCCATTGCAAAACATATTAAAACTCCTCTATGTTGTTTAGATATCATTTTCAACACAACTAATAGTGACAATGAGTGAGGTAAATTCAAATTATATATGCAAGGAGTTGGTGAATATGCTTGCTATGGTGTTTCTGAAAAAACAATTTGAGATTTGTGAAATGATACTTAAATGCGTACCATTTCGAACGATTAGAAGCACCTATATGTTTTTTAAATTTAACTGACAAGGTCGCAGCACGCAAGCGGGTGCAGATGTGAGCGCGTGAAAGCGTCTTTTGTAAAAAGTTCATAAGTGCGGGAGCACCTCCAAAGCATCTTTATTATTTCACATACAGAAGTTTCCGTTAGCATTACAGTCATGAAGATGTTAAATGTTAGTTAAAGAGTATGGGCTGTGTAAATGTGAAATACATTTCTTGCATTGATAAAACGATAATACTCTCCTAGCAAAGTCAAGTACCTAATGTAGTGCAATGGATAACAAACTTCTCCATAGAGGTCAAAGGTTCAATTCCTTCCCATCCCTTGTTTTCTAAACAAATCTTATTAAAAGTCACAGCTTACCGTAACTCGTGTTAATGGATGTGGATGTGGATGTGGCCCCAAAAAAGGCCATGCAACAGAAGTCTATTGGTCAAGATATAGCGCATGCTGTTGACCTTCAAAATCTGCGACTTTGACCATGTCAATCCGCGGTTTAAACTATGAATCCACAACCAGATGCAAGGTCTCGATTTCGGTGCATTTGGCCTCCACAAAGCCACGAAATGTGTCATCTAAGTTTAAATACCATTTTCAACATAACATCTGCAAGGAGTTGGTGCTAGTGGTCGACTATGGTGTTTTTGAAAACAGAATCTGAAAATGGAAACTAAACAAGACCAATTAAATTTCAACAAAACAAAGAAAAAAAAATGGCAACCAAACAGGGCATAGTTCTACATATGAAAACTTTTACCAATACGATGTCCTTATTGAGATGGATTTTTCTTGGTTTAATTGTTGATTTCTGTGCCCGTTCGGTTGTGTATTAGGACGGATGTCGACTACAATGTACTGTTGTGATCTATTTATTATTTCTTGAAGATCGGACTTATTTTCTTTTGGTAGATCCTGAAGTAAGAAAGTAACTTTCAAACTAATAAGATTGCGATCATGAAAGGTTCCACCCCTTAATAAATGTATCATGATTGAGATTATGTTTTTCTGTGTAAAATGATTGTTGTTCATAGGATTTTTATGTTATACTCTACTGACTTCTACTATACGAAATACAATCTATAAATTTTTTATGACATTATCTTAACGTAGTAGTTATTATAACGTGGAAAATGTGTTTAATGGGAAGTAATCTTTTAGCGTATAGAATGTTTTGTCAGACTTTCTTTGAGAATTTTTTGCAAAAATTTGTTGTTTATAGAAACTTTATGTTATAGAACATGGTCTCTTTTGAAGAGACAAAATTATATATCTACTTTTCATCTTGATCAAAATTTCTTTCCTATACAGATTTCTACCATGTGAAGTACTAAATCTCTAGGTTTATTGGTATTATCTTAAAATAGTAGTTATTACAACGTGGAAAATGTGGAATTAAAAATAATGGGAAGCAATCTTTTACTAACAGAGAAATTTTTGGATCCGGGGCTTGAAGTACCAGTAGTTACTAATTATTTCTCCTCCAATATAGCCACAACATGACCGAGCTTCTTGTTTATATCGGTTAAATCGAATCATAGCCACAACATGACTGAGCTTTTTGTTAATATCAGTTTAAATTGCATCCGCCAGCTCAATGGTGATGGTTATTTTCATGGAGGTGCCAGGCCTAAAAGAAGAAGGATATATTCATGACCTATTAAAGTGATAAATGCCAGAATATATTAAATACATTTATGTCCTACTTGACTAAACGAGAACTCGCCAGCTGAGCACATGCGTCAGAATTGTATCTTTTATATCCAGAGCCCAAGTAAGAGCTGTATAGCTAAACTAGGTAAATAAAAAGCTTGGACGTCAGGATCTCTGGTGAGCTTATCCTGTTTTACAACTATTTAGGCTCTACATGGTGATTTCCATAGATAGCATATGAAGGAATTGGCAATGCAGTGCTGTTGTACCCGTATCAAATAAAGTTCAAAACAAATTTCCTCATCTGCTACCAAGATAGACACACACACACACATGCGGATATGTGTGTGTTTGGGTTGTGGAGAGATACAAAGTATTGTGTTACCTCTGCGTACTGCCATTTTGATATACAATTGTTCCTTTGGTTTTTGCTCTTGTAGGTTGTTTTACCTACTCCATGTGCTAACCAGTTTATGATATGTGGTTCAGTGAAGACACAAACAAAAGAAGGCTATCAAGAAGTAAAGTTTCTAGAGATGGTGAAAGGCCAGCACTTAGTCCGACCAGTCAAGATAGGAACTCAAACTGCAAGTTTTCTACATTGAAACTTGTGTTGATTATTATTATATTTGGAGCAATTATTACGCTTCTTCACTCTCCAGCAGTTTATAACACGGAGCATCCGGCCAATTTTGGATCTCGGTATGCAACGTCGCCAACTCTTCTTGGTGTTGCTGATTTATTAGCTTAAAATTCTAAATCTTGCATGAGTTTTCCATTTTCCTGTCGTGGAAATTCTAAAGAAGAAACCATCTTTCTCTGCACAGCACTAGAACATGTCCACCGGATGTGCTTTGAATGTTGTTTAGATAAACGATGGACAAGTTGCAATGCATTTTTTTTTTTTTTTGGAACGGTATCCTGAAGGCTAGGCTTTACTATATGCAGGCCAAGTTTGGTAGACAGATGGATTAAGGAGGGATCTGCTGTGGACCAACGTTATATCTCTCTGTTAGATATTAACTGGGACCAAATCTCCCATGTAATTGAGAAACTTACTGACAGGGATGAGTACCAAGGGATAGGTCTGTTGAACTTCAACACCACTGAAATTGATGAGTGGAAGCAGTTTATAACAGATGTTGAGCATGTTGTTCTACACCTTAATTTTGTCACCAATAATGTTACTTGGGAAACTCTATATCCTGAATGGATAGATGAAGAAGAGGAATACGAGGTTCCCAATTGTCCAGCTCTCCCCCAAGTTCAGGTCCCTGGAAAGCCACGCATTGATCTCATAGCCGTCAAGCTTCCATGCAACAAGTCAGGAGCTTGGTCAAGAGATGTGGCTCGTCTGCACTTGCAACTTGCAGCAGCAAGGCTTGCTGCCACTGTTAAGGGGTATCATCCAGTTCATGTCCTTTTGGTGACTGACTGCTTCCCAATTCCAAATCTCTTTTCTTGCAAAGATCTCGTTGCGCGTGAAGGGAATCTTTGGCTGTATAAACCAAATCTTAATACATTGAGAGAAAAGGTCCAGCTTCCAGTGGGATCTTGTGAACTTGCAGTTCCTCTCAAAGCTAAAGGTTAGTTCTTTAATTGATTACCTTCTCGCCAATTGTTTCCCCTGTTTTCATTGAATTTTGTGGCTGTATGACTGACTCAAAAAATGATAGCAATTTTAATAAATGTCTCCAATTCTTTGGGATCAATGAAGACTGGCTATACTATTGCACAGGGTACTACGTAAGTAAGGTTGGCGCAACGTCAAGTTTTCTTCTCACACTGGGTATTATGCAAGTGAATCCATATGCTATGTAAACATAGGGATCTTTGAACCTTAGAAGTCCCTCAAAGATGCCTATAGGACTTGGGGAAAGACTTGTCTAGTTAAGGGGAATTGCACAGAGGCCAAAGACTTGTGTAGTTAAGGGGAATAGCACATAGGTCATTGTCCATGTTGTTGGAAATGCAGAATTCACTTGCCCTCTGGGCCTATTGTGAACCAACTCTTCCCAGGTGTCATGAACTAAGGGTTCTGCTCAGAACTCTTCCTGATCATTCACATGCATATCCTAGGTCATGTTAAATGGAATCTCACCTCTGCTGGGATCTTTTTGGCCTCTGCACTGAATGTCGTCCAAACCCAACCTCATGGGTTCAAGAGTAACCTGCTTTTGTTCAGGTAGTTGTTGTGTAAGAAAATAAGAGTAAGTGGAAGCTCAAGCAGGCGGGAAGCGGATTCTGATCATAGTATTCTATATGGCCTTCCTACCGAGACTGGTCCTCTTTGTAAGCAGATCTGGAATTTGGTGTTGATAGGCCATCATCATTTAATAATAGGGATGATTTCTGGTTTGTCAAATTACCTTTGGCCATACCACAATCAAGAAGAAGAACATTTAAATCATAATTGTGTAAGTTGGTGTCTGCTCTTGATGTTATTGCATTTGCAGGAGAGTAAGAATTAATCATTCTGCAGAGAGTGGAAACTGGTTACGAGTCTTACAAGGGGAGCTTAGGTTTTAGCTTTGAGGGTGTTACTCTAGGGAAAGACTCCTAGGGCATATCTCAACTGGAAATTGTGCATGTCCCAGGGTCATTTTTTATCAGTTTCTGATAGTTATGGGCTACTTCATAGTTTTGACTGGGTAGGCTTTGTTTTATTAAGGATCAGTCGACTGATTTATCGGTTGATGATGTGACCCTATGCATTAATGTAACTATACTTGTGAATACGTACAAAAGTGAACATCAGACAATAAAGTGAATTATCTGAACTACTACCATGATGTTTTTATACAGAGTTCTGGTACTCGGGTAATGCAAACCGAGAAGCTTATGCAACTATCCTGCATTCATCACATTTTTACGTCTGTGGAGCCATTGCCGCAGCTCAGAGCATCCGGATGGCTGGTTCGACTCGAGATCTAGTGATACTTGTTGATGAGACAATTAGCGAGTATCACAGGGGAGGCCTGAAGGCTGCCGGGTGGAAAATTCATACCATTCAGAGAATCAGGAACCCAAAAGCGGAACGAGATGCCTATAACGAGTGGAACTACAGCAAATTCCGCCTCTGGCAGTTGACAGATTATGACAAGATCATCTTCATTGATGCTGATTTGCTTATACTTCGCAACATCGACATGCTTTTTGAGATGCCAGAAATATCTGCAACAGGAAATAATGCTACTCTATTCAATTCAGGCGTGATGGTCATCGAACCATCAAATTGCACGTTCCAGCTACTGATGGACCACATAAACGAGATTGAGTCCTATAATGGTGGGGACCAGGGGTACTTGAACGAAGTCTTTACTTGGTGGCATCGGATCCCAAAGCACATGAATTTTTTGAAGCACTTTTGGGAAGGCGACGAGGAAGAGATAAAAAAGAGGAAAATCCAACTCTTTGGAGCAGATCCGCCTGTCCTATATGTCATCCATTATTTGGGTTTAAAACCATGGCTATGCTTCCGGGACTATGATTGCAACTGGAATGTGGACATATTGCAGGAGTTCGCGAGTAATGTTGCCCATAAAAGCTGGTGGAAGGTCCATGACGCAATGCCCGAAAGCTTGCATAAGTTTTGTTTGCTTAGGTCTAAGCAGAAGGCTGCGCTGGAGTGGGATCGGAGGCAAGCTGAGAAAGGTAATTACACAGATGGTCATTGGAAGATCAAGATACGAGACCCTCGTTTACAGACTTGTTTTGAGAATTTTTGCTTCTGGGAGAGCATGCTATGGCATTGGGGTGAAACAAATTGGACAGATAACGCAACTGCTACACCAGCTCCCCCTGCAAGTTCTACAGTATCGCTTTCTTCTTTGTAACTTGCTGGTTTTTCTCATACACAAAACTACATCCTTTTATAAGAACTTTTTACAGTGGTGTAAGAAAGGTGGTTTCCTTCTTCTACATCAGGCCTTTTTCTATAGCCAGTTTGATAACACTTCAATGAGGTGCATCTTTTGGGTTTTTTGATCTTATAGAAAGCAAATGTAATTCAAGTCGTTTTGTCTGAATCACTGAAGGAGGAGAATTTGGAATTGCCACGAGAGTGATTTTGAGAAGTAAATATTGCATGGTTCCGGACTATCTGAAATCATGGCTGATGGGATAGGAGGACTTACTGGAGGTAGGAGGTTGTTTTATAGTATATCTTGTCATTATAGATGGTCGGGATTACTGGTCACCAACCACCCAATATTTTCTAGATTTTGAGGGACTAATGGCATTTTGCCATCGTTATAGTAATTTTGCATTTGGGAAAAAAATTGCAACGACTTAAGCCTTTGGAGATGAAATTGCAAAACTCAAGATAAATTGCAAAAACCTACACGAAATTCAAAACCATTATAGGATGGCCATCGGTACCACCACTTAATAGCCAGCCTCCCTCACCATCCTGACATATATCACATAAACATACTTTATAGAGTGAAAGAGTACAATGGATTAGGGAAAGCTACATGTTACAAGCACTACGGCAGAAAGGTAGGCCCCGTACGCTTACCATATTTGTTTTCTGTTTTCATTTTCTGTTTTCATTTTCATGATTTTCATATTCAGTTTGAAAATCCGTTCGTGTACTTTTATCATTTTAAAAAAAAAATTAGCTATTTTTTCTTATATTGGGTTAAGTTTGAGTGAAAAAAGCTGAAAACACATTTTAGGTGTTTTCAGTTTTTTGTTACTATTTGAGTAATTTTATCCAAAACGAAAACAGAAAATGGTAAAAGTACGCAAAAAAAGAATCTTTTTCATCATCATTGCTAAAAACAGAAAACGAATATGATAAGCGTACGGGGTCGTAATTTTCTTCTAAGGTTTTGAAAGTAGGAATGTCAAATATTTTGACGAACCTACTAAAGGTATCCTTACTTAGGTGGATTTATATAGAAAAGGTGTTAAATGAGGGGGCATTTCCAATTGTGCCATCTTTGGGGTGATTGGTCAATTGAGCCTTATATCTTGTGCCATCTTTCGCCTTTTTTTTTCTTTGAAAATTGATAAAAACCCTACCATTAAATATTACTATTAACACCGATCATAGTAGAAGAGAAGCGCTCAGATCACACCTACATCTACAAGTAAGCTAATATAACAGCAGTAAGTAAATGACTCCTGTACACAACTAAGTAATTGGGAAACTCCCCAGCCTATTACAATCCTACGGAGGTTGGAAAACTGACACATCCGCTCGAGGTCGCTAAAGAGCCTGATCCGGTGAAACTGTCTAGTCTTTGGATACTGGAATACAACGCCGGCATGCAAAACAAGCTGATCTTCAAGCTTCTGCCGATAGTTGCTTACTGACGAGGTTGATATAGCAGCACTGTGCAATATTATGAATGTCAATAGGGCGGATCGGATACGGATCTTATAAGATTCGTAACCGCCCCGGTACTACTTATACACCACCCCGCGCCCGCTGTGCCCCGCCATCGGGTCAGGGAATGGGAAAACCATCCCCTATCCAGCAAACCTTTTAAAAACCCGCCCCCGCCCGATTAGCTCTGATTTTTTTCCCCCCCATAAAAAACCCACATCGACCCATCCTGTTTTACGTAACTATATTACAAAAATGTTCGATCTCCAAAATAATCAACCATTGCCATGTTACAAAGCAACAACACAAAACATCTAAGAGTAAATTCTTACAAATATTACAAATTGTCTGATTCTATCAAAGGCATCCAAAAACATAAATTGCAAATTTCTAAATCCCCAAATGACAAAACCTAAATCCTCAAATTTCCCGAATATGTCAACAGCATCAAAAAATAAGCTATATATGTAAGAAATGGAGAGAGATCAAGAGCGCGAATCAAAGATGAAAACATTCTCTTTGGTTGGAAATGATCACAAGCTGCGAATCAAAGCTGTTGGAAATGATTGCAATGTGAATACAAGCTGAAGACTACCTCTCTAACGGGAAATGATCGTACCTTCTATCCAGTGGTCGACGGTGGATCTGGTGGTGACGGTGTTAGGTGGAGATGGTATGGACTGTTAGGTGGTGGTAAAAGTTTTGGGTGGACGGTAAGGTGGTGGTGAGGTGGAGGTGGTCCGTCGCCATTGTGATACTACGGAAAATATCAGAGATTAATCTAACCGCGAGTTTGATTAATTAATGGGAGATTATTTTATTAAGTAGCATTATGTTGGTGACAATTAAGTGTTAAGGAGCTAAATAAGGGGGTTAGTGTGGTCGTGGGGGTTGAAATGAAAATTTGGAAAGTTAAGAGGCAAAAGTGTAATTTTGGAAAATATGATGAACGGGATGCATATCTTTATTAAGTAGCATCCTTTTGATGATAATGAGGTGTTAGGGGGTTACATGGAGGGTTAGGGTGATTTTGAGGTCAAATTGTAATTTTCCAAAGTCGAGGGGTCAAAATGCAATTTTGAAAACTTGAGAGACTAAAGTGCAAATTGTTGAAAGTTGTAAAAGGTATCACAATTGGAGAGAAGTCAGCTGAAACGGGGCCACCTCCGGCTAGAGTCTCGGATGACTCATGAAACCTAAAGATGAGTGAAGGGGGTGGATGAAATTGAAACAAAAAGAAAATGAAAGAAGGTGTTGGGGGGAAAAATGCAAATACAAGAAAGTTATGAACATGAATAGTGAGTGAACAGTACCCAGTGAAAAACACAGCAAAAAGAGGAAGAAAAAGGGAGGAAAAAGAAAAGAAAGGAAGAAAGAAGAGAGGAAAAGGAGAAAGGAAGAACCTCGAATTCATTTGGGTATGATTTTGAACCCTAAATCGCGAAGTTATGGAAGAATTGGGTGAAATTTTAGTTGAAGAACACGTGACATATGTGTATATATATTTCGGTTGTGTATGTATAATCGGGGATGGGGAATTTGAATGGATTCTTGTTAGAATCATGTTTATGAGAACTTAAAATGGAGAAAGAAAGAAAATTAATTATGGTTTCAAAATTGGTGGGAGTTCAGTATGCGTGGGTGTGTGTTTCGGTGTGTGTTCTTCAATTTGGTTCATGGGTATGGATTGATGTGGTGTAATTATGTAAATTGGATGGATTTAGGACATTAAAACATAAATTGCGATGCGATTGAATGATTGAAAGTGAGGAAAAGTGAGAAATTCATGCTCAATTATGCGATGAGTGTGCCCAGGTGTGTGACGGGCTGAAGGAGGAAGAAGACATGTGCATGTGGCCAAGGTGTGTTAGTGTGTGTAATGATCTGAATAGTAACATGTAATTGTCGCTAAAGATGAAAAATAATGAAACAGTTTCTTATCCGAATTTTTTAAAATAGTTAGGGTCAGATTTAGCTAAAGTGCAAAAAAGAGACCCTAATTATTTTTAGGAGACCTATGTCGTGGAAAAGTTTCAGAGTTTTCCGAGGTAGGGAAGGGAGTGAACGGACGCGGGAAGTTTGGAACTTTACAGTGAAATTTAAAATACCAAACGAGCGTGGTTTTGCGCAAAACTTTATGAGGACTCTATGATGCTGAGAAGTTCCATTTCTCATGATTTCGGGTCATTCCGAAGTCGTTAGCCATTTTTGGCCGAACGGGCTTTTAAGCGCTCGGTCCAGACACCGGTTCGGGATTTTTGGGCGAAAATTTTGTAAAATACTTTTTAGCTCAAGAATGAATTCAGGAGGCTTAAAATAGCATTTTAAAGCACTTTTGAGATTTTTCTGATGCCGAGAACCCTCAAGGGGCATTTTGGTAATTTGTCACCCGAAGAGGGGTATTTTGGTAATTTTCCCAGTAAAGTTTTTCAAAAGACTTTTTAGTCCGGAAAGAGTTGTAAAACACCAGAAAGGTTGTTTTGAAGCAGATTTGAAGTGTTGGAGTGGTAGTGAACCGTCAGGGGGTATTTTGATAATTTGCCGTCTAGATAGGGTATTTTCATAATTTGCCATGTTGACGCCAAATTTTAAGGGACGCGTGTAATTCAGCGTTCGAAATGGTGGGAAGTGAGGAATGATGTTAATGAAATAATGAGATAGTGGCTACTGCTAATGCGTTGGTAAGCTAGGTTAAGGATCCAATTATTGGATCAGATTAACAAGTTATCGTAAGACGCTATAAATGATTAAATGGGAAGGGATAGAATTGGGAGTGCGTATATGTGGAATGATTTCTAACGAGCAGAGTATTATTTGACTAGGTGATGCAGCTCGTTGCAATCAGAGATTGCGAGTTGCTTCGGCTATAAGCCAATCAGGTAAGGACAATGCGGTTCTGATATGCTAATTCATTGTTCGATTAGCATGCCATGTTGATGACGTGTTGTTGAATTCCTGTCGCTATGATTGGACACCGGTAGTCATTATGACCGGTATATACATATTTGAATTGTGCTGTTGAGGACTTCGGATAAAATAAATTTTCTTGGTCCGTCCTGTTGATAGAATTTAATGAGGATGATGCGTGTCCTAGTATGCTATGATTCGATTCGATTAGCATACCTGAATTCGATGATGATATTTTGTAGGGGTTGTTGTGTGGTGGTTGTGAGATGCCGACAATTATTGATAGCCGATATCTCTTCTCTTTGAGAACACTATTGATGACTTGTGGCAACTTCTCCCGAGTCCGCCCTATCGTTGATGATGATGCTGTAAAGATCGTTGCGTTGTTGTTGTGAAATGTCGGCACTTATTGATAACCTACATTTCTCTTATGTAAGAACGTTGTTGAGGGCTTGCAGTAATCTTCACCCAAGTCCGCCCTGTTGATGTTGTCACGTTGAACTCTTGTGGTTAGGTCTGAACACCGGTTGATCTTTTGATCCGGTATCCTTGTTGAGCTGTGTTGTTGAGGACATAAGGTGGAATAAAATTTCCCTTAGTCCACCCCGTTGATGAAGTCTTGTTGTTTGGCTGTAACGTGGTTAGGGAAAGCACTCTAAATGAGTTCCCTGCTTGTTGACAGTGTCTCTTCTATTTACTTGAGACTGAGATGAACATCCCATAAAATGGGACATCAATATGAGGAGGATGGCCTGTGAAACACGATCACTGGCAAAGAGGATGTAGGGCGCACGAGTCGAGTCTGTCATGTCTGGTCAAGTCTAGTCTGTCGTGTCTGAGTTGCATTGCATTTGATTTTCTTTTGATGTTAATGATTTTAATGACTTGTATTTCGTTGATGTTTATCTTTTCAATTTCCTATTTTAGTGTTCACTTGCATAGTCAGTCAGTCAGTCTGTCGGTCAGTCAGTCTTGTCCATGAGGAGGTGGCAGTAATGCTGTTCTATTGGGCCTTAAAGCCGCTCAGTCTAACGAAAGAAAAATTATCGTTTGACAATTATGCTGATGTCGAAAATTTATTAGAACTCTTGATTCATTTCTATCGTTGAGATGATTGTTATTCCTCCGAGTCTCTTGAATCATTTGTACACGATACTCCTCATGTTGTCTTTACTGGGCGATTTGCGCTCATTCCTTATGTTGTATTGTGTAGGCTATAAGGTTGATCAAGGAGAACCTTCTAGAAAGGAAAAAGACACAAGCTAGAAAAGTTGAGCAAGGGGATTAGTTGTGTGAGGTAAGAACAGCTAGGAATAGTGGAATAAAGAATGTGTTGCGAGATAGGTTGATAAGAGTCCCACGACTATAGTCGTATATTAGGTTGTAACCATTCATGTTGTTTAAAGACCTGAAGGTCTTCCGCTGCAGTATGATGTATGTTTGTAAGAAAAAAATTTTGTAAGGACGCATTTTTGGAGCGTCTATTAATGATGTATGAGTATGAGGATGTAGTTGCTCTGCATTCAGCACAGGGTTTTGAATGTGATTATGGTTGATAACTCAGCCTGGTGATGTCACCTGGGTTGAGAGTGTCACAGCCATAGGGGTGACGGTGCGGGAGAGAGAAGTGGTGAAAGGGTAAGCTGGGCTACGCTGCCGGCGGTGGAAGAGAGATTGAGAGGAGAAAGAAGAAGATAAAGCAGAATAAGTGTGGTAGGCTAGGGTCTCTTATTTTGTGGTGCTTATATAATGGTGGGACAGAGGGCTGGGATTGGATAATGGGTCAGGATTAGGATTACATCGAAACGGGGCGGGTACGAGTCGAATATTGGGGCAGATTAGGCAGAATACCGAAATTGACCCGTACCCACTACGAGTTAAATTTTTTATACCATACCCGCTTCATAACCCAATCAAAGTCAAAATTACCCGCTTCTATCGGATCAGAGCGGGTCGGAGATCCATCGGGTACGGATCAAATTGTCATCCCTATGCAGTATCCAACCTGTAAAATAAGTCAAAAAGAGCCAGGAACTTGTTGTAGAGAGATTAACCTTCCCCAACAACTATGCCATCAAAGAAAGATCATTAGTAAATAACTTGATGTGTAAAAAATAATGAGCCAAAGCCCAGAACACAGTATAACTAGAGCAATCACATCAGCAAGCGATCTATCAATACAACAAACAAAACATGCAAACGAGCCCACATGTGCCCCTATGTCATCAACTGCTTCCATATCAACACACACACACACACACACACACACACACAATCGACCAAGACACCTAAGCCGGGCTAAAGACATGAGTGTATAAGTATGTTCTTGCATGTACCACGTAAGGATCCTGCTTATTCGCCAGTCATGGCATCACCAGGTGGCTCGGACGTATGTAATGCATGTTTGTCTGTAGAGGCTGAGACATGTGACTGCCAAAGAAAACGTATATGACCAATGACATTGATCGGGCAAAAACTAGAATCACGGAATACTAGTTGATTGCGAGCTAGCCGAATGCACCAAAGGGTGTAAGCCACTATGCTGAAGGCCTGGGAAAGAATAGCTTGAGAACGCAAAGGTTTAAGTAGCCATGGCACTAGCCAAGCCGAGAGAGAGCAATGTGAGCATCCAATCACAATCAAAGATGCCCCCCATACCAGGCAGGTCGTACCGCCTCACATTGTAAGAACAAATGTGAAGCCGACTCATCATGTTAAAGACATAAAGGGCATGATACAACCGCGGTAAGATTTCTACGATGCAAAGCTACTCGAGTAGGAAGACAATCCCAAAGACATTGCCAGAGGAAAAACATAAGCTTATGTGGAAGTTTCAACTTCTACAGACGATGCTAGACGATCATTAGAATATGTGGATGATAAAGGGGTAAACTTTGGGATGAATATCCCAAACTTTGCAGTTTTGAGCTCTAAGTAGACGAAGGCATTTGCTTGGTTCGTGGCCATGTGGGCTATCTTGCCTCACATATGTTCCATTCCCTCATTACATGCATATTTTAGGAATACGTAGCACGAAGGATGAATCAACATTCTTTGATCATGTCCTCCCCTCCTTCTCTTTCCTTCTTTGGATACCATATGCTTTGCTACACCATATTTCAATCATGACATCTTCTAAGTTTTCGTGGATGATTAGTGAAGCTTTAATGGTACCATGGAGCTTTGCTTCAAGGATGTCGCATAATAGTTATGTATGTACATGGGTTGTGTACTTAAGATGACGTGTAGAGTTATCATAGTTCCACATCGAGTAAATGTGAAAAGTAAATTTGGCATATATACTTGAATGGATCAAAAACTATTACCTTAAGCTTTTAGGTCGAATTAGACTCATTCTATTTAGGGTTAATTACAAAACTGTCCCATATGGTTTACACATTTTTGCACTTTGCTCCTCGTGTTTACAACTTTTGCAATACTGTCCCCTGAGGTTGACAAAACCATTGCAAACGACTCCAAAACCCAACGTCCGTCCAAAATAGCCGTTAAAATAGTCATGTGCCTATCATGTGCCACTTTTTGGACTAAAGTAAAGGGTAAAATTGTAACTTTAGTAAAAAAAAGTCAATCATCTTCATCTTCATTCTGGAAATGGAACCCAACTACTCTTTTGTGCCGCAATTTCAAAGAACCCAGCTCCACCGAAGTAAACTATAATATGGAAATGGATGATTCCATTTAACACAGACCCATCTCCTCTTGCATCAGGAAATTAACTTTCTGAGTACCTAGATTTGGAAGTTTTTAGCAGTTGCAGAAGTCTGTGGTGTGTCCGTAAATGCTCCTTCCATCTGCATCAGAGTTTTGCCTGGTTTTGGTTAGCTTTCTGTTAGCCTGAGGAAGAAAGGATTCAATTTCCCAAGGAAGGAAATTGTGCCCATATACAAAGGTTAGCACTACAGCTGAAACTTCCAAATACAGGGAACCTGCCTCATCGATCTCATCATAGTGACCAACATGCTTTAAATTCTAGCTGTTGGTAGCTATTAACCAAAAAAATCACAAGTCCTCACCCACAACCACCCCCGCTCCCTTTTCCTTTCATAAGGAATTAAGAAACCCAAGATGAAGTCACTATTTTCAATCTCCTTTGTGGTACGATTTGCTGCTGAATTGTGATGGAGCGATGAAATCTCTAGCCTTTTCGCATAATTCCCGTTCCTGGCAATCACTAGGGTAGAAAAATCTTAACCTAGCTCGTTTTGGGTTCGATTTTTCTGAGTTGGTGAAAGACCATGTACGATACCATGAATCTCTACCAGCGACGCCTACTCCTAAACACAGAACCACCATCACCGCTGCCTCCTCCTCCACCACCTAGTCATGCAGCCAGAACACGTGGGTCCTATGCCAGCGAGGCAAACTTCGATACCAACATGGTGATCATCCTTGCAGCCCCGTTGTGTGCCCTGATATGTGCTCTTGGTCTAAACTCCATCGTCCGTTGTGCAGACGGCGGCGCATTTGGCTGCGGCGGGGCTGAAGAATAGCGCGTTACGTCAGATTCCAGTGGCGGTCTACGGGTCGTCGGTGCTTGACATTCCGGCGACCGTGACTGGGAGTCCCAATCAAGGTGGCTGGTGGAGTCTGTGTTCCTTGTCAAGTTGGCTTGTGGAGAGAATGACGATGGGAGTCTTCCACGTGGAGTCCACCCAGATGAAGATGATGGACTTTTTTTTACTAAAGTTACAATTTTGTCCTTTACTTTAGTAAAAAAAGTGACACATGACAGGCACATGACTATTTTGGACAGACGTTAGATTTTGGATTCGTTTGCAATGGTTTTGTTAACCTCAGGGGACAGTATTGCAAAAGTTGTAAACACGGGGAGCAAAGTGCAAAAACGTGTAAATCACATGGGACAATTTTGTAATTAACCCTTCTATTTATATGGACCATTTTGTGGACATTTGACTAGCTCATGGTGGCGACTTGGGCCTTGCACTTGGTTAGTGGCTTTAAAAAGAACAATGATTCTTGGCAGATTAAGACACGGGGGAGAGTTTTGATGGTTGGTGGACTCATACATGAGATGGGAATTGTTGACGTGTACATGTACAATTATGTTAATTCAACATGTGGACTTAAACTTTTAATTTGAGTTGGACTCATCCTGTATATGTGAGCCTTCTTAATGTATGGCAAGGAACTTCTTAACTACTACTTACTTTATATTTTTTTAAAACATATCGATCGACGAAATGGCATTTACAACATTATCACTATTCTAGACTCGTTTTTAGGGCTGCAACTTGGGCGAGCTGGATGCTCAAGAGTCAAACCATGCGTAGCCCACTTTCAAAACTTATGTCCATGCCCAGCCCAGCCCATCAACGGACCAAATTATAATTGTCCACGTCCAGCTCATTAAAGTTTTGGTGGATGCATGTTGGACACTGATTGACCATGGTTACAATACAGATTAGTTTTTGTTCACTAGATTTTTAAGCATATTAATAATTATCTATGAAACCAATTACTCGTGATAATGAAGAAAAATAAATTGAAGTCTCAAAATTAATTTAAGCATAAGAATGGAAACAAAATTTTACGATAAAAAAAGAAGAAAAAATCGACAACCTCCACCAACCACCCACCACCATAAACCCGCGACAACCCACTACCGCCAAAAGTCTACAACCTAGCCACAGTGACACCTAGCACCATAGCCTCCCATAACCACCATAATCCTACAACCAGCAGTCGATGCACTGTCTCCGCAAAAAGAAAACCTATCATCACTGGCCAAAACACCGCCACCACAACCCTGCCACAACCATAAACCACCACCAACAATTGATCCACCACCGAGACAAATAGGGAAACCACCACCACATGGATCTAGAGAGATAAAGATGGACATAAATGTTGTGCAGAGAGAGAGGGAGCGAGCGTAGACACATTCAGAGTCGTGTGAGAGGAGGTGAGAGTTTAGAAAGGACTAAAGAAAAATTATTCAATTAGGTTTAAGGTGTTATGGTGGAGATTGTGTTAAATTTATGTGATCTACGGTTATATGATTTTCAAGACTAAAGAGGAAAAAAGAGGTATGTCTTGTGCACACTAAATTTGCGTGTCCGCGCGTAAACACGCGCTCATGTGATTTGTATTACATAAAGTTGGACATGTTGAATTTTCCCTGGCAGGATGGACCCCTAAGAACCTTTACCAATGCCTAACCCATATTTTTTATGGACTCAAAAATTTGAATTCACTTTCACCACGGTCTCTATAAATTTAAGCCAACGTCCATACTTTTACCGACCAGATCAATTTGCCCATGAATTATCCAGCCCCTACACCCTTACTAGCTGTTCAACTTTAGTTGGAAAAGTTCATAATCCGACTAGGCACTACAAAGATGATTAATAGGGAAAAGACATTCGTTAACTTCCATAGTATATCTCGAGTTCCCTTTCCGAGTTCATGCTAAGAAGCACACCAAAAAGAACGAAAAGCAAGTATGAATTCAAGATATAAGAACTAATTAAAAATGAAAAGCTAAAGTTATAATTTTTACATAACTCATTGTTACCCAATTCAAAGAAAACATAAAAAATAGGGATAATATCACTTATATCACTATGTTTATGGGTAAATTACAGTCAAAGACATATATTTCAAAAAAATTCACTTATATCCCAAAATGTTATAATTATGCATCAGATATGCCCACATTAGGGTTTTGTGGTCATAACTAACATTTTTTGCTGATGTGGAAATACTATCCTTAGGACCTATGAATATGTGAGTGCCATATCAACCTAAATCTATTCTCTTTTTCTTTCTTTGTTATTGCCCCTTCAAAGGGAACATATCATGTTTTTTTAGAAGCGATAGAAGAAAGAGTAATAAAGGAGAAGAGACTCACGAGGCCAACGACAGAGGCAGCTGGGTGAAGACGCACAGGTGCCACGAAGAGTTTGCTAGAGGCAGCTGCTAGTGGTGCTGCTTGTCCATGGACAAAGTGAAGAATATTATTTTTGGTGGTAGAAAATAAATATTCTAGGGCTTGATTTCAGAAGCTAGCATAGAGGTAAGTGTTGGATTTCATCCTTGAGTGACATTTCTAGAGTTTGATTTGAGGGCTTAATTTGAGGATTCATATTTTCGATATCTAACCCTATGTTAAAATCGTGACTGGGTGATTTGAGGGCTTAATTATTGGTCTTTTATTTAGCAAATGAATGGTTGTGGAATCATAGAGGGATTTAGATGGGTAAATGGTGGATTAAGAAGAGTGTTGAATGTATGTATGCCATGTGTTGATGAAATTCCACAATGATTTTTTTGCTAAAAAAGGTCTTTTGCACAGATTTCAGAGGAACAATTCAATGTCTTTCTCGAGCACTGCCCAAAACAAGCAGTATTATAATGCTTCAGAGTTGAATTATGAGAACAAATACTATGATTGTTGATTGAGAGCAGTGATAAAGGTCTCAGAATCAGATTAACATCTCTACAAGCTATATTATGTTTGCACGCAGAAGAAATGTAAAATGTGGACTTTGTATCACCCAACCAACTTTCCTATGAGTGCTGCAATATGTGCTCCTCAGCAAATTCTACGGCATGTTGATTTGGATATACAACAGGAGGTGATTGCATTAAGGGGGAGTGGAAAAGCTATGAAGCAGATGATACATCACCTTGAAAACAGCTGTAGATTGTGTTGCCGCTAAAAGCTGTAGAGCTGGCAAAGAAGCCTCGCATCCACGCTTGCCTAGGTTTTAAATTGACAAAGAGTGGTAAGGTGATGAAGTCCCGCAGAGTGCTTTGCCATTTCACGGGTTAGAATTGTTGCTAAACAGTTTGGATAGAACTTGAGCTCTATCTTCTCACCCTTGGGGCTGTTCATCCCTTGAGGAACCGCCATCGGGGCTAGTGGAACGTAAAGTTCTAGTAAGCGCCCTTGAGGGCTGACGGAGCACAAAGCTCATGTAAATGCCCTTAGGGGGTTGATGAAACTTAGAGTTCTCGCACGTGCCCTTGAGGGCTAGTAGAGTGCAAAGCTCACATAAATGTCCTTGGGGTTTGATGAAACTTAGAGTTCTCGTACACGCTCTTGAGGCTAATGGAGTACAAAGCTTACGTAAATGCCATTGGGGGTTTAGTGGAACATAAGTTCTTGTAAAGGCCCTTGAGGGCAACGGTCAAAGTAAACAAGTACTTTGTTCCCGTGATGCTAAATAAGAAAGTGCAGGGCATTGAGCCTGTAATATTGCCGTTGTCATAATATATAAAGCCTCCATGCCCGAGCAAGCATGGATATAAGGATATCTTTTCAGCCTAGATGTAAGGCGTGGTTGCAAGAGTACATATATGCATAATAGATATATAGATGACCATAATCTATCTGCTTGGTTGGATGATCATATAAAGCTAGAGGATGCGGAGTCCGTCTGAGCAAGATGTCACTGATGATCAATAAAGATAAAGGAAACGAATTTCGTCTAGGAGGATGTCGCTGGGTGATCATTAAGGAAGTTGACGTATTTTATTTGATGTGTAGAACTAGATCCGATAAGCTCGTAATTTTACCAGTTATGTAGTGATGCTATCAGCATAGGTTGGCAAAGTGCTCTGATTCATTAGATGCCTTGGCAATGCGCGTGCCTCAATTACAGTAGGATTAGCTCACCAGCTCATCAATGTGCAATGCTGTGAATATGTCACAGATAGAGGCCACTGTATGACCTAATATACTACGAGACAATATATAATGCCGAATTGGCAGAATGTTGTAGTAGAAACCCTAAGCCTGACTTGAATTTGTAGGGTGCTATGAATTGATCCCTCGTTTGTGAAGCGGTTTTTACGTCACTGTTGATGCTTTCGGGCTCTGTATTAAGCCCTTGCAACAAGAAAAAATACATGACTGAAAAATATCCTTTAAAGTAATAAAGCATATGAGTGTATAAGTGAAACTATGTTCCTAAAATAGGTATAAAAGCGGTGTTCATACTCCATGGACCTATTAGAGCTTTTATCGGTCAGACAGCAAGATTGAGTTGCACTGCGTGTCGCAAGTGAGCTAAAAAAAGTCGTAGCAGCCGGAAGCCTTGACAAGAAATATGCTTGCGCCAATTGTTACAACTAGATAATGCTAGACCAACATAAATAGGTCTAGGTTATATAGGACCATGCAGGAGAGGCAGCCTTTCAGAAGCTTGCTAGTGCCTAATATCGTAGTCGTTCAGCGACATATATGCGAGGAAGTATAAGCCATTTTTAAAGAGTGTGCGGCATATGTTTAATAAATGAGACCCTATGGTCTTAAACATAAATATGCACCATGCATAGGTTAATTACGTAATACTTTTTAAACGTGTGGCATATGTTGCATACATAAGACCCTATGGGTCCAAGAGTAAATTTGCATTTTATGGGGGTTAATGTCAAAAAGAAAGAGTGGACCTTTTTTTCTTGTCGGCCCGTTTCTTTCATCGATAGAAGAGCGGCACAATGTGAGGCGACGTCGTGATGGTGCGATAGATCTGGCAATGTTCCCGCAGTGATGGCAGTGATGGTGTTGACGGGCACTGCCGCTCGTTGCGGTGGTGCACATCTCGATGGCATTGGTTTGGTGGCGTGCCGCTCCTTGTTTGTGATGATTTTTGGTCACGTTACAGTCTTGGACGACGCAACTATGGCAAACGGCTAGTTTGTCGTTGCTCTAGCTGTGGCTCTGATCGAGAGTTGGACAGTGAAGGGGCACTGCCATTCTCTAAGCGTGGTGAAGATGGAGGCAATAACTGTGGTGTGACGGTGGCACTGGATGCCGCGGTGGTGTGGATGCCGATTTGGTGTTGGTGTGGCGGTCGGTTGGCGGCGGTGTCGGTGGCAGCATTTCTGCCATTTCTTCCTCCTTTCTTTTGTTTTTGTTTTTCTTCTTATTTTTTTCTCTTGGGATGTTGTCGGTGCTGCCCCGACAGCTTTGCAAGCGGCGTGAGGTGGTTGTCGGTGGGTGATTGTGGCGTTAATTTGTAGCAGCGGTGGGCTGGTTGTTTGCTTGCTATGTGCGGGAAAATAGGATCATTTCACCGGCCGAATCTGTTGTTGATGTCGTGGTACTGCATTAGATCGCAGTAGTGGAGGATCTGTGTGGCTGCGGTATTTGAGCTGTGAACATGTTTTTCTCGACTTTTTGACCGGGGTAGGATCGTTTGACGACGGTGGAGCTATCGGTGGCTTGACTACCGGTGGTCGTTTGTGATTAATAAAATGATTGTGTTGTCTTGAGGTCAAACAGCTAGGCTATTGGGTCCCACATATGGGGCCAATTTGTTGTTGCTAAAAAGTTGATCAGGAACCCTAGCCATAAACGATGACCTGCAAGACAGAAAACGAGTGATCGCCGGGTGGATTCCTGGCAGAAAACTCTCCGATGCTTAAGTCAGAGCGCAGTTACAGGGTAGAACTTTGAGAAAGCAAAAAAAGACTGTGTCTAGTTGTCTGCGTACCTAGGGTAGTCTCTTTTGTATAACTGTAGGTAGGAGCCTGACGGCTGGGCTTTGGGCCAGATTTTTTAGGATCACATTAGGATTCTTGAGGATCACCTGAAGATCCTTGAGGATTCCGTTACGATCCTTTTAGAAACCAAATTCCCAATACGTTAACTACGAATCTCATAATTAACCAAGCTTGACCGTGAGTCATAATTGACATATGTCATACGCTGATTGGTGGTGTATTTTTAGCTATATCAGATTGCAACAATGTACTGTTGTAGGGGATTTTTTTATGTGTTTGGTATCTGTAGTTATTGTTGTACTTAAGTAGTTATGTAAGAATTTTAAGAAACTTGTTCTACTTTTTTGCAAGTTTATATCAATTATGTAAGATTGCATCAGTTATGTAAGTTTATATCACTTTGCCAAGTTATGCTACATTATTGTCATTACTTCATACTTCATGACAACTGTTTTACATACCACTTGAATTCATTCACCATCATAACAAGTACATGATAATAAAGCTCTCATACACAAATTCATTCTTATCATTACTTCATAACAACTGTTATACATACAAAAGCTTTTCAATATAACTGTCATTAACATACATGATGGATCAACCCAAATACACAGAAAATCCTCACGAGGCAGGGGAATACAATCTGCTTAAAATATCCATCACTACAACTACTACTTAAAACCTTCTAGTTTTCTTCTACATAAGTAGACAAGTAATTTCCTAGTAAGTCCATGTACTAGTTGCATTCTCTGGATCTGTATTCACATGCATAGCAGCTGGTGCCATTGCAGCCTGTGAGCAAGAACCAATAGCCACTCCACTTGTGCTAGCAGCCTATGAACAATAAATGAAAATTAGATGGCAAATAAAATGAAATTCTAGTAATGCCCTTATAGTAAAGCACTTATAGTAAAGCACTTGGTGCTTCATCTGCACCCCTCCTCCTATTTTTCCTTAGTCTTCCATTTGACCATAAGCTTGAACATACATATCCTTCTTAAAATAATGATCCAGATAGTCCTCAAGTTTGTGCGTCTTAAATGTGATGCAAGCCACAACATGTCTACATGGTATCCACTAATTTCCAAACTCTACAGTCACATGTCTTCTTCTGAAGATTCACATAGGAGTGCAGATTGTAGTCCTAGAAGCTTACTTCATAATATTCAATTTGGATATAACTTTTGGTGCCAGCCACCAACAGATCTGCCCCACTACTACCACACTCCTGTCGTTGCCACCATAAATCTGCCCCATGAGGCCACCGCCCACCCGAGGATCTGTCCACTATCGCCACCCTACCGCCTTCGACAACTAATTAGACCTCAATCCGTCGTTGCCACCCCACCGCCATCAACAACCAATTGGACCTCACTTACCGCCGCCACCTCAGAGCCATCGACACCCATATATTTGCCCTATTATCGCCACCCCAGCTCCATCGCCACCCACGTATATGTCCATTGTGGCCATCACATTGCCATCTCTCTTATTAGTGTTGTTGGCAAAAGCTTATATCCTCAAACATTTTAGTTGTTGAGCAAGAAGATTTCTTTGTAAACAGAAATTGCAATTAATGGTGATGGTGTTGTGAATACGATTATTAGCCGGGGTGGTCGTGGTGGTGCGAGTTTGATGGAGGTGGTCGTGGTGGTGTTCAGAGGTGGCTGGGATAGATTTTGTTATAGAAGAAAATGCAAAGGCTAATTACACATATGTCCCTGAGATTAGGGTATAATTACAGGTAAGGACAATAGTTTGGACAAATTACACTTATGTCCTTTGACCAAACAGAATCTTAAAAATCCTAACGGTTTTAATGAAAAGACTTTATTGCCCTGCCCCTAAGCTGGAACTTTATTTATTTTCCAATGCCATTACTTTATCTAAAACAGAAAATTAAAATTATTATTCTGCTATTTTCTTTCATTCATATACTTTTCTTTCGCTTCCTTTTTTTTCTTTTATCCTCTTTCTCTCTCTCTTCATTTCATACACAAAGCCATGATCTGAACCAAGGGGGAGGCGGGTACCGGTGACCTAATCGAGGCTGTCCGTCATGTGCGGTCCGTGATAGGGGACATACATGTCCTTCGCAAGATGGACGACGACGAGTTATTCACCTTCGCCAAGAAGATAACTGTGTCGTATGATTTGGTGATGTAGACCAAGCAGCTGGGGAGGCTGCTGGTGGTGTACTTTACGGCGGGAAGGGTGGCGACACTGGAGGACGCGGCGCTAATGATGGAGCTGTGGTGTGATGGCGTTTTCGTCGGTTCGGGCGTGTTCAAGAGCGGGGACCCGGTGAGGAGGGGGCGTGCAATCGTGCAGGCCGTGCACTACTCTGACCCGAAGGTACTAGCGGTGGTGAGCTGCGGGTTGGGCGAAGCGATGGCTGAGATTAACCTAAATGTGAAAATCAAATTACACATTGAAAGAGGATTTAAATTGTTTGAAAATTTGGATGCCTTTGGGTTTTGTTGCAAATTGAGCTGGATTAGAGCATTGGATAGCTTGAATAGCAAATTGAGTTGGGTTTTGAGTGCATGAGTTAGAGGGAGGAAGAGAATGAAAATTAGGGTTTCAAAGTTCTTAATCTGCAAATCAGGTTTTCAAAACCCTAATTTGAAAATTAGGATTTTGAAATTTTGATCTGTTCATTCTTCCCAAAATTTTGATATGTTCAAATCGATGAAAAAGACTTAATAGAGATAGGGGACTCACCAATTTTAGGGTTTTAAAACCCTAATCTTCAAATCAAGGTTTAAAGTTTTAATTTAAAAACTTTAAAAATTACTCAATATACACAGTACAAGAGTAGTTTTGTCATTTTAAAAATATGTATTGATGACATCATTAAAAAAATACACTTTTTGGACGGAACCCTGAAGGATGGACACGGCTGATACATTTTAAAAGTTTTTTATCACGGTATGTTACATTTTGAAATTTAGTCTCATTGACTGTAATTATGCCCTAACCTCAGGGACATAAGTGTAATTAGTCCAAAATGCAATTATAAGGTTGATGGGAAAGTTAAGAAAAAGAAATAGCAAAGAAGAAAGTTGACTAACCAAATATACATCTAGTTTTATAAAGAATAAAAGTAAAAAAGAATTTAGTTTTTTTTTTCTTTCTAACACATAAAAATGAAAAGCCGCAAGGATTTTAACCAAACCCTTTGAGTTCATTTTCTTTCTATTGAGTGAATCGTTTGCCCAATTTGTAGACGGAGGCTGAATTAAACGATTCATGAATTACCTGAGTGCTATGATGGTATCTTTGCTCCGAAGACATGTCAAGACAGGACAGGAAGCAAAACTACTAAAGCTGCTTTATATAAATATAAACCAATTAAACGTCAAACCAAATTATAATTTACTACTTTGGCAAAACTTTGGATCTGCCTTTTACGTACTGCCTTTTGTGGAGGATGCATGTCCAATCCCATAAAGCTGACTAGGTGGATATGATTCTTTTCTAAATAACTTCTTAGCTTTAAACTGACATAAGAACAACTAATGCGGCTTCCTTGGGAAATGATAGACTGGAGCATAAGTTTCCATCACTTGCTCCAAGTACGTAGACTGAAGGAAGAATAATCACTATACATAACTAATAAAACATTAAAGAAATTAATGTCCCTTTAAGGTTGTTAATTACTTTAAAAAAATCAATAATCTCAGTTCAAAACTGGATCAATCAACTCCATCTTATTTTCTGGCAATAGCAACAGTCTCAAATGGATGGATTTCACTATTCGATTGAGATAATTTAATTTATTGCTTCATGTGCTGCAAGGACTCATTGTCAAGAAGTCCCAAAATGAACTTTTTAACTAGGGCATTCGCAGTTTCCACCATTTCACTAAAGTCCTCGGGTTCGCAATTTTGGCTTACATTTTGCTTTTTATAAGAATGATTGATTTATGGCTAATTCGAGGGACAATAAAAAAGGGTCTCCTTCTGACCGCAATTTGTGAGGAACGGAATTGAGACCGTAAAAAAATATGTAACGGACTGTATCAGAAATGATCTCTTATCGCCTCTCAACTTTCGCATCTTGTAGCTAAAAATCAACAATGAGATTCCTTGTACCAAAAAAAGGAACACTGAGATTTTAGATAATAGCCTACAAAATAAAAACCAAAATAAAAACATGTTAGCAAATAGCCTACAGAAGACCACCATTCTGACCACTTAGATTCCTCTATGGCTTCACAATGCCTGCTGCTTCTCTTGAGGGTGACACTGAAATTTTCCTGCAGTTCTCAGAGAGCCACTTGGATCTCATGTAACTGGCCTTTCTCCATGGAGCTATGAGAAGCCCGCTCTCTCTTAGGGACTGTTTGGCAGCTGTGCAGAGCAGAGATATTATCTTGTTCAGCTTTCTTTCTGTACCCACAAATATCGAAGGAAGAGCATTTTTTAGCTCAGTGTACAATGGTGTAGCCCTTGCTATCTCAAACTGAGACCTGAAGTCCATGTCTATGATCAACCTTGTTGCTTCGTTAGTGCCATCACCTTCATCCTTCATCATCACATCTATGTATTCATAACCATCTTTGAATTCAAGGGCTTGAAAACAAGAAATATATACATTAGATTGATATACAAAACAGAAAAAGGAACCATGACATCATACAAAATTTTGGGAAATGGAAGTTGTGTTACCCTTATTGCTCATTTATGTCATATGTAAAATTCAACTGCAAACATCTTATATTAAGGTTACTTTGATGCTTTGAAATGTTGTAAACCGTGCATGACATTGTCATTCTACTTTCATGAAAGGAGCAACAAGGGAGAAAAAGAAACCTGCAGAGGGAGGACCAAAAATAGAGATCCAAGAAGTTGTACATAGACAAGCTTCATGACCATCCATTTTCAGTCTCGACACAATCCATCTCTTCATAATGTTGTTGGCTTCCCCCATCGCTTCCATGTCATTCAAGTAGAGCAGAATTTTTTCAAGAATCTCACTTTCAGCATCCGAGATCCTCTCAAGAATAGCCTGAGAAAACAAATATCACAACAGTAACTCCTCCAAGAAACGAAAAGGTCAACCTCAAGTCAAAATAAAAGTAAGGAAACATAGGGTACAATTAAGGACATTACCTTCAAAGAGACATGCATGGGATTGTGACAAAGTGGGATGGGGCTAAAAGCAGCATGGGAAATGGGTGTGGCTGTCTCTGATTCAATGAAGTCTTGGACCATCTGCATCAATTTTTCCTCTTCTGAGCTTCCCATCGTTTCTACTTTCTACTTTGGTTTCAAACTTGAGTTGAGAGAACATCTCATGATGATATAGGATTGGCTTTCTAAGAGATCGAATCAAGAGAGATGGGGCGGTGATGTCACAAAAAGCTGGATGTCGGCATCCTGGGCTCATTCAGCTGCTGCCTGGAAAATACGGAGTATAATCTTAGTGCTACGGCCTGTGGATTCAGTATACGTAGGGCTCTAGGTCATCATTCTCCCCTTTGACACTTCTCTTTATGACACTGTGTGTATACAGAGGTGGCAAAGCTAGCGAAATTACTGCCTGACGTTACCCACATTTCAATTTTACTGTCAAATATCTTTAAAAACACTTTTTTGATCTTTAGTGACACTAGTTGAAATTCTAGTGAAAGTGGAACATTTTATTCGAAAGTGAGTTGCGATTATCATTTCTTTGCCTGTTAGTATCATTTTAGTCTGACTTGACTCAAATAAGAACAATGCAGTCACGAGTGCTGAATACTCGTATTATTAATACCCTAGGACAACGGCCAACAGACCGAAAGTGTATATAGCTGTCATTATACCACTCTTTTAGCGGCACTTGTGTCATAAAATTTTGAAAAGTGTCACAAAAGTTATTTGCTTCCCGTTTTCAGAAATTATTTAGGTCTGTTTGAAATCACTTCCAGTTTTGATTTTTCGTTTCCAAAAAAACAAAAAGCAAAACCAGTTTAATTTTTATTTTTTATAAAAAAAAATTTGGTGTTTGATTACCTAATTTTTTTTGTTGAGTTTTTTCTTTGGTGGGGGCTGTGGGAGTGGTGGTGGTCTCAAAACAAAAACTCAAAAATTTCAAAATGGGAGTTTTAAAAAATAACCCTATTTTTAAAAACTGGTTTTCAAAAGTGAAGCAAAAAAAATATGTGTGTGAAACGCGTTTTTTCTTTCCAGTTTATAAAACTAGAGAAAAAAACTGGAAACTAAAAGGTTCTGTTTAGTAATGTTTATTTTTTCAATTTTTTCTCTAGTTTTGTAAACTAAAAAAAATAAACGCGTTTGATACACAGATTTCGTTTTTTTTTTCCTTCAAGTTTGAAAATCAGTTTTTAAAATATGGTTGTTTTTCAAAACTCCCATTTAGGAGTTTTGAATTTTCAGTTTTGGTTTTTATTTTGTGACCACCACCGCCCACGGTCGAGCGGCGACAGCTGCCTGCCAGGCGGCAGCTACCGCCGACGCAAACCACCACCAAAGGAAAAATCCAAAATAATCAAACACCTAAAAGAAATAATTGAAAATATAAATTGGGTAATCAAATACCCATTTGTTTTTATTAAAAAAAATTAAACTGATTTTTATTTTTAATTTTTTTAAAAACTAAAAATTAAAATTAAAAGTGATTTCAAACGCTACTATTATAATATGCTACGCTTGTGTGGGTCATTTTCCCTTTAACTAAAAAACAAAACTAATGCTTTATAGTGTATAGTTTTTGGTATTTTGCACGTTGACATAAAAGTCTCATTTTGTTGAAAAGGGGTTTTACTCCCAATCATTAGACAAAAAAGTGTGGCTCTGAAAGAACAATTTGGAATGATTCCCTAATTTTATTTTATTTTATTTTGGGAACAACTTGAATTTTCTTGAAAATTGTAAAAATAATTTAGAAAAATGCACTTGAAAAATCTTCAAAGGACTTGCTTGGAATACCAAATGTGAGCTTTGAAGAGAAGCCTTGCTAAGACGGGCGGCGCATAAAGACTTTTCTAATGATGACATCTGCAAAGACATGACCACATGACAGGAACCCAGAAGAAGTTGAGGTGCAGTAATACTGTTGTAGGTACTGAAGTTTGTCCAGTTAAAACGCCACCAAACGAGCCATTGAGTGGCAAAGTTTTGGTTTACCATTTATGTATGTACCGCCAATGCCATATGGAGGGGAGGATGTCCAATCCAGGAAGATGAAATGAGTGGCTTTTTGAACTCTTTAGTTCTCCAAATGTCTGTATTGTCAGCCTTTTACACTGGGCAGGGCAATGAATTCTTCTTTTGGCAAACAATTTTGGTGTCTCGTGGGTGCTCTTGAGGATGCACACAGCCTGATGCAATAGTACACGTCATGATGGTTCGTAGTAATTCTGGTTGATCTTGTGATGTTGCTGCAGATTCTGCTTGTTTTCATGAGGATTTTGGGAGGTTACAGCACCCTACTGTATTTACCACTGATTACCCTTGAGCAAAGTAAATGACAATAATTTATGACCCTAAAAACTTTTCTGTGATTGGTTCTGAAAAACATAATTCAACTTAAATTTTAATTAATTCTTAAAATTAGATTTAATTAACTTTAAGAAGAATCAGTTTATTATTTATTAAAAGTAATTGTAAACTAACTTAGAGTTACAAAAAGTGTTTGAATAAAAAGTGCTTAAATTAGTTTTATTATGACAAAAATGACTATAGAAGACGCTTAATAAATAAATTTTTGATATCTATTTAGAAGGTAATGTTAACGTAACTTTTATTTGTGAATGACTATACTATATAAATAAATTATCGAAAAGCTATTTTCACCCACCTACAAAAGTTATTTATTTCTCATTTTAAAATAAAAACACCCACAATATCACATTAGTGCTTATAGTACAATAATTTTTTCAAATTAATTAAAGGTATCAGATGTCTTTTTGTGAGAAATACGAGGATAATACGGTAAATTAGAAGATCAAACCTGATTATGAGAAAAGTGATTATTTAATAATCTTCACTTTCTAGGAGATTACGGATTTAATCAGTTTTAGCTTTTTGAGACAGATTAAGAGCCCGTTTGGGATTGATTAAAAAAAGCATTAAATCTTAATCAATTTTCAAAATCTGATTTAATCAGAATCAGTTTGTTGTTTAGCAAAAGTAGTTGTAAATTAGATTAAATTTATAAAAAGTGTTTGGATAAAAAGTACTTAAATCAGTTTCACTATGACAAAATGATCATAGAGGGCATTCAATAAACAATTTTCATAATATCCAAACAACGTTAACATAACTTTTATTCATAAATAATTATAATGCCCAAATAAATTATGAAAATAACTATTTTCACGTCCTACAAAAGTTGTTACTTTTTATTTTAAATTAAAAACATAAACAATCTCACGTTATTGCTTATAGTACGATAACATTCCCAAATTACAAATAAAGTTTAACTTGAGCAAAAAAAATAATTTTATCTAGCAGAAATCGCATCACAGATAGCATCACGAACATTAGTATGGAAAATAGGTTAGCAGAGAAGAGATAAACTCCAGCAATTATCTAATTAATCAAGGGGTATGAGAGATCTTTTTTGTAAAAAATATAGGGATAGGATGGTAAATTACATGGTCAAACTTGATTATGGAAAAAGTGATTATTTCATAATCCTCACTTTTGAGGATTATGGATTAAATCAGTTTTTAGTTTTTGGAGATAGATTGAATCTGTTAATCTCTTTTGCCAAACACTCACAAGCCTGATTTAATCTAGATTAAATCATATTTGACCAAGATTTAATCAATCCCAAACACCCTCTAAATCTCTTAATCTTTTTTGTCAAACACACTCACTAAGAATGTTATGCTAAAAGAGTGATTGAGATTAACTTTGTAACAATCAAATTTATTCTAAACGATTCAAAACAAGTTTGCTGAGCATATGATAAAATAAAAAAAGTGTTTAAAGCACTTTATCAAGAATAGAAAGAAGTGTTTAAAACTAACGGCGTTTAGATACTTTTGGAGAGACAAATTTGACCAAGAAAAATACTAAATCACCCTTACATCATTTACAAAAGAAAATTGAATGCATTTTTATTACCTTTCCTTTTAGGGCTCATTGATTTTTAGGAGAAAAATGAGCTATTTATAAACAATTTTATTCAGGTTCTTTACACTTCCTTCTTACTTGGTTGTTTTTAGTTTAATTCTTTTCACTAATCATTCTTTTAGATATTTAAAAGAGGTATCATTGCATAAAAGAGTAAGAAAGTTAACCACAATATGCAGTTTGCTTACAAAATATTATTGAGAATCTTGTATGTGTTAAATAATAATAGAATTCATAAGTTTTGCAAACAGTTATTCATTTTGTGTAAAAGTATCTTCAATAATCAATTCCAAATGGAATCTAAAGCTAGCATCATCACCCCCGCAAGGCACGAGACCTGGTTGGTGTTGTGCATTTGTTAAAAAACATAGCAAGCCATTTAGAGCTTTCACACAAACTAATGGCGAAATTCTGCAGTAAATGCTCTGAAATTTCAAAGTCAAGGGTGGGGTGTGCCATCTGAAATAGTTAGGAGGTTGCCAAGTTGTTTTAACAAGGTTCAGGGGTCTTTTCGTTATCATCCTTCACAAGCACATGTTTGCATGAATTTTCTGCCACGGTTGGTACGATCAAGTGCTTAGCTTGAAGCAGGTCATTTTGATTTTGAACGGATTTAACGTAAAGTTTAGTACAAAAAATTAAGACCTTAAAACCTGGTTTGGGAAGGGGGTTCGGTAGTGGATATGTGTCGTCTTGTTCCGCCCAACATATTTGATGTCATTTTCTTCGGGGAAGTACTTATGTTTATCAAACATCTGCCATTTGGTTTTTAAGCTAACTTTGATTTGATTGTTCAACAAATGATTTTCCATTTAAACAAGTAATAGCAGGGGCGAGGGAATCTAAATTTGTAATAATCACTTTTAGGCACTGTTTGTTTCACGAAAAATACTTCACCGAAAACGTTTTTTCAGAAAATACTTTCGAAAAAATAACAGGCTCCTGAAAACGTGTTCATAAATTTTGTTTTCTGTTGTTTGAAAGATGCAAGGAAAAACAATAAAACAACCTATACCAAAAAAACCCCCAAGGACCTCTCTGAGCACCACAAGACATGGTAATTATGATCGCCACCGGTGGTCAAACGCCCAGAACCTACAACTCTAACTCCATCACCATAACCAACACCTACCACGCCGCCAGTTAGGACAACCACTGGTCGCCTACACACCACCACCATACCTTCCAAGATCGATATTCAAGAAATACCCAAAATCACTGGATCGAGATCACAAACCACCATATTTTCAACGCCAAACACCATGCCACTCACTCACCGCCGCACCCAACACCAGTGGATCAGCATCACCTTAATGTCCCGGACCGTTTCTAAGGAGGCTGATTTTTAGAGGTTACGCCATGCGGGCGCTCATTAGGCGCTTACGGGACGCTTCGTGGACGCTTACTTGGCGATTACAAGGCAAGGCTTCCGGAAGGTTCCAGACTTCTCTAGTCTATTTTGAACATGTGTAAAATGTGTAACATGTGTAACATGCATAACATGTGTGAATATTCTAGAATAGGAAAGTATTCTAGCATAATAGGATCCGTAGGATCGAATGTATCTCCACCGTTCGTTGAGGAGGTGGACTAGTATAAATAGCTGAGGCCTCACTTGGCCAAAGTATAAAAGACACATCCAATACATCTTTGTATTCAAGCTTTCTCCAAGTAGTGCATTGGGAATCCTTTCCCCAACCTCTTGTGTTCCGCTGCATATTTGTTTCCAACTTCGCCCAGCTCTACGGTTAGGCTGACTTAGCCGAGCAAGCGGGGGCTTGATCTAGCTAAGTGCCGCACGGTTTCGACTTAGGGAAGTTCGGTCCGTGACAAGTGGTATCAGAGCTTGGTTACGACGAGTCGTGCCAAGCAAGGAGCAACAATGGCAGGCAAGGATACTAGCGTTGGAGCATCCGTAGTGGCCGAAGAGAATGTGGTCATGGTCGAGCGTGGGCGAGATCCATTACCACCCGCCGGTGGGAAGAAGGGTGGTCGAGGCCAAAGCAAGTCTAGTGATGCACTTGCTTTGTTGGATGGCCGAACGGGTCGCTTGGAGATTGCTATGGGTGATGTCAAGGATCACGTGGGAATGGTCGAGCAAAATCTACAGACGTTGGAGGATCACGTCTTAGAAGAGCTCGACTCGCTCAAGAGGGCGGTGGGCGCCCAAGACGAGCTACGTGAAAGGTTCACGGAGTTGTTCACTAGTTTGCAAGAACAACTCGATGGGGTGAAGGCTAGCGTGGAGGAGACGAGGCAAGACGCGGCGATGTGCAAGAGAGCTATCGCGGGTGGAGCGATTGCCACTCCTAGTCCAAGGGTGGACACGCCTAAGCCGAAGGAGTTCGGAGGCAAGAGGGACGCCAAAGAGCTCGACAATTACTTATGGCACATGGAGCGTTATTTTGAAGGTGTTAGCATAGTCGACGAGGCGACAAAGGTAAGGACCGCTACTCTCTACCTTACGGATACCGCAACTCTATGGTGGCGAAGAAAGCATGGCGATATAGCGAAGGGTTTGTACACCATAGATACGTGGGAGGTGTTCAAAAGGGAGATCAAGAAGTAGTTCTACCCGGAAAATGTGGCCTACGAAGCGAGGAAGAAAATGAAGGAATTGAGCTAGAGGAAAAACGAGTCAAGAACAAGCCCAAGGACGGATGCTTCTTTTACGGAGGGCCGCATTGGGCAAAGGATTACCGGCGACAAGGCAAGTTGGCTGCCTTAGTCAAAGAGAAGGACGAGGAGAAGGCCGAACGTGAGTCGGTACGCATAGGCTCAATCCAAGTCCTTAACGCGCTCCAAAGGAAGCATGTGCCGCAAGTCCCGACGGGTGAGGGACAAGCTTCTAAGAGCGAGGGGTTGCTCTACATGGAAGCGAAGTTGAATGGGAAGCTCGCCCATGTGTTAGTGGATACGGGGGCGACTCACAACTTCATCACGATGGGAGAGGCCGAACGGTTGGGCCTCAACGTGGTTGGCGGAGGAGGTTGGCTAAAAACCGTCAACGCCGAAGCAAAACCCCTACAAGGCACAGTTCGACGGGTGGAAATGTGCCTTGGCAGATGGAAGGGGTTCGTGACTTTCTCTGTCGCGCGGATGGATGATTTCAAGGTGGTGTTAGGCCTTGATTTCTTGCGACAGGTGAACGCTCTTGTGTCACCGTACAACAACGCGATGTGCATAATGGAGCGAGGTGCGGCTTGTGTGGTGCCTATGTTCGGGGGAACATCAAGCACCATGACTTCTATGCGGCTATCGGGTATGAGACTAGCACAAGAAGTCGAAAGGGAGGAAGCCAAGAAGAGTGAGGGCACTTGCTTGGCGAGTCTCAAGGTTGAAGATCGTGTTGTGCTGCACGAGTTTGAGAAGCGGCAACCACCTAGGAGGAAGGTGGGCGATCAAGGCAAGCTTGACCAGGGGGCCAAGCTACAAAACGTGGTACCATGTGGGATGGCGCCGCCAAAGGAGGAAAAGTTTTCAACTACTTCGAAGGCAAAGGGGGAGATCATCAAGCTAATCAAGGAGGGCCTACAACGCGATCCCTTAGCCAAGGAGTTGCTACAGCTTGTGAAGAGTGGGAAGACCCAACGATATCGGGTGAAAGGAGACCTACTCTACACAAAGGATGGACGAGTGTACATGCCGAAGTGGAGAGACCTAAGGAAAATGGTCATACGAGGGAGTCACGACACTCAGTCGACGGTGCATCCGGGGCATCGACGGACATATGCCTTGGTGACTACGGCATACTTTTGGCCTCAAATGAAGAAGGAGGTGCAAATGTGTGTCAAGACTTGTCAGGTGTGCCGACAAGTCAAGGGGAAGAGTCAAGCCGAGGAGGCTAAACTCTTAGATGCATCGCAAGTTTTGCATGACTTGCAAAGGCGTGAGGCCGAGTACGTGCTTGGGGATAGGCTTGAACAAGGACGGGATGTTCCACCGAAGCAGCACTACTTGGTCAAGTGGAAGGGATTGTCGGAGCACGAAGCGACTTGGGATTTGGCGGAAAAGCTCGGACAGTTCGAAGACCTCGTGGATCACTATCACGAGGAGGTTGCGACGAGGGCGTCGCACAATTAGGTGGGGGAGAATGTCCCGGACCGTTTCTAAGGAGGCTGATTTTTAGAGGTTACGCCATGCGGGCGCTCATTAGGCGCTTATGGGACGCTTCGTGGACGCTTACTTGGCGATTACAAGGCAAGGCTTCCGGAAGGTTCAAGACTTCTCTAGTCTATTTTGAACATGTGTAAAATGTGTAACATGCGTAACATGTGTAACATGTGTGAATATTCTAGAATAGGAAAGTATTCTAGCATAATAGGATCCGTAGGATCGAATGTATCTCCACCGTTCGTTGAGGAGGTGGACTAGTATAAATAGCTGAGGCCTCACTTGGCCAAAGTATAAAAGACACATCCAATACATCTTTGTATTCAAGCTTTCTCCAAGTAGTGCATTGGGAATCCTTTCCCCAACCTCTTGTGTTCCGCTGCATATTTGTTTCCAACTTCGCCCAGCTCTACGGTTAGGCTGACTTAGCCGAGCAAGCGGGGGCTTGATCTAGCTAAGTGCCGCACGGTTTCGACTTAGCAAAGTTCGGTCCGTGACATTAAGCTGTAAATGTCAGCATCCACCTATCCACAACCATCGATCACCCCCAAATCCGCTTTCATAAACCGAAGCCTTCTAAATAAATCAACAGGAGCCTGAAGCAAAAGACCCAACTATGAGCACTAATCTATGCAATTGATGCTGATACTTTCGTTGCATCTCTCGTGATGACTGGTTTTGTGAGGATGCAGATGGGCCGTGGAGAAGGTTGCGTTAGCAAGGGTAGTGCAGTGGCGACGCTGCGGGTCAGAATCACTACTGATGGGGTCCAGTCGACAGAAAGAGAGAGAGGGGAGAGAGGGGAGGAAGGGGGCAAAAGAGAGACATGCTTCAATTTGGAAAATGACTTCCCATTCCTAATTTCGTAAATCATTTTCCAAGATATTTGCCTTCTTTTTTTATGAACCGTAAACATTTTTGGAAATAATTTTCCGCTAAACACTCCAAACACCAGAAAATCCAAAAAACCTTTTCCGAAAAATGTTTTCCTTGAAACAAACATGGCCTTAGACATATTAGTCACAAAGTTGTTCCTAAGGTGGCCAAAGCATATCTAAATGGAAAGGAAATATTAAGAAGATAAAGAGGCCTATGGACACGGTAAATGGCTGCCAAATAAGTACTCGGCTCATTAAGGAGAGCTTGAGTTCAAGCTCATGCTCGATAGTTTTGTTGATGTTCAAGTTTGGCTTTTGTTCGTCACAAGCTCCAAATCCATGTTTGATCTCATACACTCCAAATTTACGAGGGCACGAGCAAATTTCAGCTTGGTCTGTAAAAAGTGAATGCAAAAAACAAAATGAAGAAGTTAAATCCAAGCCCTAAGTTCTTATTGCCGAGTTAAAACATGCACTCAAACAAAAAAGATTAAATTTAAATAATCTAAAATTTAGAATTTGACCAATCTTTGGAAAATTAATCAGAAGAAGGGCCATTTTGGAAAATGTTTATTTTGGTATCTATTTCTGATTGCTTTTGATCATTTTGGAAATCATTAAGATATTTAGATCGTTTGAAGTATTCAAAAATCATTGTCGATCGAATTTTTTGGAATCATTTTGTAATTCTTTTGGTAGTCCTTGTACAACCTTACTGAGCTCTCAAAAGCTCACCTTCGTTTGATTCCTTTCTACAGGTTTGATTAACAATAGATTGCTCGGGAATAGGGTTTAGAGTATGTGTGAGATTCTGGTGAACCCATCACTACTGGGTAATGAGACCCATGGGCGGGTCTGTACTGTCAATTCATTATATAAGGACTCAAGTTGTTAAGAACCTAGGTTTTAATAGTTTAAGTTCGAGCAATTTTTTTGTAATCTTGCATTTTGAAGAATTTGGGTTGGTGTCGGATCAAATGCTTTGAAGTATGTGGTAGTGTATAGGATTTGATAGGTTTGATATGATCTAATAGGTTAACGTTCCAAGAGTTTGGGGCGATGGAGCTCAGGATTTTCGGGGCGTTACATCGAGGGTGTGGTGTTCAGGGGATGGGGCGAAAGGTTGGGGCGTTGGGTGTTGATTTTAGCAGGGGCATTGTGATATCATACATCGGATGTGGAATAATTTGTGATTGGTCTTATAAGACCTTATCTATGAACTCATAAGTACCTATTCGGCTAGCCCTTTTGAGATAGGCATTGCCCTGTGGTGGGGCCGTGGATCGGGTCATTACAGATAGTATCAGAGCCGACTCTCAAAAGCTCAAGCTAGGCTATCCAGTCGGGTTGCAGATGATTGGGGGAAACAAGGGTAAGCCCAGGTTTATCCCACATCAAGAGGATAGTTGGGGCAACGAAGGGTGAGCAGAGAATATCACACATTGGCTAGAGAATAAGATTCTGGGCTCTGTGTGGTTGAGCCTTAGCGAGGACGCTAAGGCATAAGGCGGGGAGATTGTGTTATCCCACATCAGATGTGGAATAATTTGTGATTGGCCTTATAAGTCCCTGCCTATGAACTCATAAGTACTTACTTGGCTAACCTTTTTAAGGGAGGCATTTGTCCTATAGTGGGGTCGTTACAGGCGTGAGGGGCAGAGATGGGGTCATCGTTCTATTGACGACAGCACTAGGGCGGGTAGAGGGAAGAGGGGTGGGGAGGGGGGGGGAGGTTGGTTCAGTTTGATTTTTATAGGATTTTTTCTTTTCATTTAACATATATACTTTGGCATTTTAGTGAATGCTAGGGGCATGGAGTTTCCTGTCAAATTTTAGCCAGTTGTAATTATTAATAGATAAGGGGGGTCAATTATAAAATTTAATACCCGAAGGACCGATTTGCAAATCCGAATACATGAGGGGGTCATTTGTCATTTTCCTTAACAAAATTACATAAGCAGCGGAACATAACACCACTAAGGCCCAGAAGGGAGAGCAATATCTCAATTTAGGGAGGCATTACAGGCTGTACATCGTCAAACCATTTCTACTTCACACGATTGACATGGTTTCGAAGCAAAAGACATCATTGCTGAGGATAGTTGTAATACACATTCTGTGCCTTGGGCAATATGCATGGAATGCACTTTCCTGCTCCAATTAGATACATTACATAAAAGATGTTCAAAAGACTCACTCATCTCTTCATTAGTTTGCATCGACATAAGTAAATCTGAGTGAGCAACAAGATTAATAATGTGTGAGCAGAGATGTCACGTTAGCCATGCAATAGCCAGTAGCAAAGCAGCAGCTGCTGCACTAGCTTCATCAGCCGAGACAATAATATCAGTCTATGCCCCAGTTGGGACCTAGGCTAAGCTAAATATAATCATACCATTACCATACTATAAGCAGATGTGACAGAAATGGTGTTAGAACTTATAACAGAACTGCATTGGGTAGGTGTTGTAATAAAAATAGCATAGAGTATGGTGGTCAAAGGAAAACGCAGTTATTTGATTAAAGTACATGAATCAATTGGTGGTAAAAATGTTCAAATCGCTCTGTACTTCACTAATGTCCAAAGGATCTTATTTTCTATTTTTCAGAAGCATTTTTGGGAAACGAGGAATGCCTCTGATGTTGAGCAATAGGTTTTGGCTTTGAGCCGAAATGCTTGTTGTAGAAAACTGTTCTCCCTAGAATATAAGAGTATTCATTCCACACTAGATAACCCAAAGTAAAACCATAAGAAGTACAAGGTAAAACACATAACCGTTATTCCCAAATATTGGCTTGTTGAAGCAAAGCGCAATCCAGTTTTGAGTTGAAGAGAGTGTCGGAGCTCTCGCCTGCCCAAAATTGTGGAGCCAAATAGTTTGAATCTTATGACACTCACAGAAGAGATGATCTTGGGTTTCCGGATGTTGTAAACAAAGTGGGCACATTTATGAGATCAGGCATATTTTAATTAGGGCCGAGGAGACCGTTAGCCTTTGATGTAGAAATTGCCATAAAAATATTTAAAGTTTCTCTAGTATTGGGAGTTTTCAGAGTTTGAGCCAGATACTGCAAGGCACAGTGATTACTAAGAACGAATTCTGAGTTACATTGTCTCTCACTTATTTGTAAGTTGACGCTATCGAGAAGACTCTCCCTTGGCATAGGGACGAAAACAAACATCTTCTAACCAAGATGGCAAAAGTACAAGATGTAAGATGAGATAGACTATTGCTGGAGGGAATGTGGTAAGCAAAACTGGAAAGTTCCAGAGGTGAGAAGTGGGAATGAATAAGTCAGAGGTGAGTTAGTGCTCATTCTATTAAGTACGAGAAAGTGTAATTGAGCAGACGACACATGAAGCAACCACCAGTCCATCCAAATGAAAATAGATCGACAAGTTCCTATTTGCCATTGTATTCCATGTTTAAGAGATCGTTGGCCTACCAATAGACTACGCCATATCCATGAACCTTGTCTGGGATTGCTGGCTCTAAGAAAAAAACTCTGGGAGAAGTATCTTCCTTTAAGAACTTGTGCTAAAAGACTATCTTGAATGGTCCAAATTTTCCACGCTTGTTTAACTGATAACGAGTGGTTAAATAACGTGAAATCCAAAAATCCCAAGCCATCCAATCTTTAGATAAACATAAGATAAGTCAGGATACCCAGTGAATATACTTACGAGTCGCATCTCCCTATCATCAAAAGCGAGCAAAATTTTGATCTCTAAGTGTTTGCACAAAACAAAATGGTGTATGCTTGGTGAGAGTGAGATGTCACCCAATTCTATGGTTACTAATGTGGCACCCGAAACATGAACGATCCTTACTTACATCCAACGGTGGAAAAAGCTCGAAGAGTCCCTACACAAACTCCGACTAGTCCCTTCCCAACCGCCAAAGCAAAATCAGTTTATATTTGATTTTTCATATCAATAATAATAATAATACAATTCTTCTTTTACACGTAAAACAATTTCTCTTTTTCAACTGTAATCAATTAGCAGTTTCTTGGGATAATTACCGAGATAAAAAGGTCTTCAACCGACGTGCCGACTCGATTCCGTTCAAACTACATCTGTGATTCAAATCGACCCCTCGTTTGCCTCTTTTAAGTACATGGTGCAATTTTTAGGATTCTATGGATGTAATTAGGCGTAATTGCCTCTCTTTATGAGCTGTTTTTGGTTCTTGATGGATTTCCTTTATTATATGTTCTCGACTAGTAATTTTCATGTATGTGTTTTATCTGTTTGTTGATTAATGCCTAGGTCTCTACATACATTAGACAAATTTTAGCGAGGTTGGCTTAGTAGAGTGTGGTAAAAATAAAAAAGAAATGTGCAAGAAGAAAATAATTTAGGCTCATACGATGCGAACTAGGAAGCACCGACACCTCATATGGGGAGAGATATGGTTTCTGATACCTACCGACACCCTGACACTTCCGGACACGTATCAGACACCTTTCTGCAGTGTCTGATTTTTTTTAATTTCGAAATACTACCTATCACGACACTAAAGGCTTCTCTAAATCGACCGTGTGATACTTAGTTAAATCAAGCGTCCGCTTGCACGCTATGTCAACCTATCCTTCGGGCTGGACGATGTTAAGGGCAAATGAATAAAGGAAAACGAGAGTTTGAGAGAATGATATTCATTATATTTCTTGGAGAATGATACAACGCTTGGATCACTCTATACCTTGACCAAGTGAGGTCTTAACTATTTATGCTACTCCATCTCCTCAACGAACGGTGGAGATACATTTTATCCTACGGTCTACATTCCGTCTCTAGAACTATATATAATATTATCTAGATATTTACAAGTCTCCCTACCTTTTTAGAGTTCTCCTCTAAGTCTCTAAAATTATTTCTTACATACAAGATGCATGTGCAGAGAATTAATAAACATTCTAGAAATCTTGCACATTCATCGGTTCGTAAGTTTTCGTCTTTGACACTTTACGAAGGAGTGTCAGAACGTATACGACTAAAGTATAAATTTTTAAACTTATTTTGGGGGTTTTGGCAATTTTGGAGCTCTTTTAGAAGTAAACTTTAAGGAAGCTCTAATTAGATCGACCCGTTACCGTTGTCTTCTGAGTCTTTTTCTTACGGCGTGAAGGGAAGAGAACGAAGCAGACGACCCACCCAAACTGGTCGCCGGAGGATCTCGCCTTCGTATATTGCCGCCGTCGCTGGATTGCAGCAACAGGTACCTTCGTCTTTCTCTCTCGTCTATTTATTTTTTCCTTCTTTACCGAGGTCTCCTTCTTTTTCGCTCATCTCTCTCGTTTCGCTACATTCGAAGATGACACTGTTGATGTAGATTGAGTCCTTGGTCGAAGGAAAGAGATAATAGTTGTGTGACTTTGTAAGAGATAAGTAGTTACGTAATTTCTTATGACTTTGCAAGAGTCCCTGTTTCTGTTTCCTGTTTCTGTTCCCTGTTTCTGTTTGGGTGGTGAAGAAGAGGGCGCTTTCCCTGTATCTGTTACCTGTTTGCATGACTTAGTAAGAGTTGAGTAATGAAGTACTTTGTTATGTTATGTACCATGTTTTTTTGTACTATATTGCATTTAAATTTGAAGTATGACTTTTATTTGAGTTGCTTGTTTTGTGGTTATTAATTATTGTCCACTATTTTAGATGTAGAATAATGTATTTGATATTTAATGACTATATATATATACATAATAAAAATATATAAAAAAATTCAGCGGTGTCCTGCGGTGTCCAAAATCTGGTTTTTTGGAAATTGCGGTGTCCGGTGTCCCGGTCGGTGTCGGTGTCGGACGCGGTGTCCGTGTCTGTGCTACTTAGGATGTGAATGGTGCTCACCTTATTTTGCCTCATTGGACTGGTTATGACTTAATCGAGATGTTGGGGTGCGAATATAAGGCTTACAAAATCACTATGGTTGAGGAGAGTTGTTTGGGCAAAATTGGTAGTGGTCACTGTGAGTCTGTTATGATTTATGCATTTAGTTTTTTGTGTTTTGATTGTTCTAGGATAGCGGTGTCCAAAATCTGGTTTTTTGGAAATTGCGGTGTCCGGTGTCCCGGTCGGTGTCGGACGCGGTGTCCGTGTCTGTGCTACTTAGGATGTGAATGGTGCTCACCTTATTTTGCCTCATTGGATTGGTTATGACTTAATCGAGATGTTGGGGGGTGAATATAAGGCTTACAAAATCACTATGGTTGAGGAGAGCTGTTTGGGCAAAATTGGTAGTGGTCACTGTGAGTCTGTTATGATTTATGCATTTAGTTTTTTTTGTTTTGATTGTTCTAGGATAGGAGGTTGCACAATTTCTTCGGTCTCGAATTTCTTTCGCAAAGTTTTATGCATTGCTTGAAGCTCAGTGATGCTTCCGGCAGGAGGGGGGTGGGCTAGAGGAGGGTATGGTTCGATGAAACTGAGGCTATGAACTTAATAGTGATGCAAGTTTTTGCACTTACAATACTCCAGGTTTGCCAAAGGATTGAAGTGGATTTTGAGCGGAGGACGCAATCCTTTGATCCTTGTATGTCTGTTGCTTTGTTATACTTGCTTATTTGGACAAAGAATGAGGGTGATCTGAAGGTGCCACAATTATATTTTTCTGAGGGGAGGTAAATAAGGGTGGCAAAGGGAATAGAGACAAGGTGAAGTCTTAAGGATGTTGCTACATAGGTGGTTGCTCAGAAGCTCCATGATGACTTATGCTCCCCTCTTTTACATGTCATTTAATGAATATGATTGGATATATTCCCATTTATGTATAGGAACTTGGGGTGCACTGCAGCATTCTATTGACTCAGATGACACATTCTTTCAACTTCAGCGTTTTAAGATTGTATGTTAGAATTGGCTTTCCGTAGCTGAAAGAAGACCTCATAACAGTGACTGGTTTGTTAGTTCCCATACTTATCAACTGAGTTGTTTCAGACCCCCATCCAATATTTTTTAGGCCATTTAAGGGAGCAGTCTGCATGCCCGTTTTCAAGTTGCAGCATGCAATCCGAACTGAAGACGGGTTTTTGGAGTAAGCTCACCCTCGCGGGATCGCGTCCCTATGTCCCGACCATTGTCACGTGTGTCCCCCAGGGCGTAAGGGGCATGATGACTTGAATTGGCGGCGCGCATTAAGTGAATGTCAGCTACCATTGGTTCTTGCCAGGATGTTATGAGTGAGGGCATCATTGTCAACTATCGGTGACAATGATGCCCTGTGCCAAGGAGGTCCATTTGCAATGCCTTGTGCCTCTTGCCCGTGTAACATTGTCATATAAATGGAACTGATTCGCTACTCTTGGCCAAGGAGGTCAATTTGCATTGCCTTGTAAAACTCAGGTACCAGTTTCCCTTGAGCCATGTGGAGGCACATCATGTACGTTCTTTCAGAATTTCTTTCTCGTCAAGGATGCTTCCTGTAGACCTTAGATCAAGTTTTCTTTCAGAATTTCTACAGGAATGGAGGACTGATGGGTTGGACAATAAATTCATACTGGTCTTAAAGCGCTATAGAGAGGATGCGATATGCCAATATGGTTCCTTCTGAGTGGGAGCAGAAAATAATGGTTTTTTATTTATGTGGCAGTTAGTGACTTAAGTAGATTGACTGAACGACGGATTATACCTAGTCAATGGTTCTGATTCGTCCTAAATAGCAGATGCCTCTCACGAGGCATATATGTGATGTATCTCTATAGGATACACAGTACTTTAGGAATTCCAGACATTTCAAGATACAAAACGTGCCTATGATTATAAAAGAAATATATTATATAATTATTGGATTACATTCAGCTGAGATAATCTTGTTTTTTCTTGTTGCGATATTTGTTGTTACATGGAAAGCGCCAGAAAAAGAGTTAGGAATCAGAACTGATAGCTATTGACCGCATTATTATGTGGGGAAAATGACCTTTTTCAATGTGTGATCTTCAACTTCATATCCGGCTAATCTACTTCTGCGTTACTATTCCTATTCTTTTCCCCTCCCCTTCCCCACTTTCTGGAAGGAGGGGTTTTGGGTGCGAAAAGGTGTTGTGTGTGTGCTTAGGGAAGCTATTCCTTCTGAGAGTGAGAGCCTTGACACTGTGTCCTACATTTTATGCTTGCTATTGTTGTAATGTCATTATGTTAGCGGTATATTTTGTGAATGGTATCGTTCATGTTTCAATAACTTCTGATCTGGATTATATGAATCGTGTCAGATTTTGTGTATCTACTTTTGGATTCTATATGATGTGCTCTTTTCCTTATACCATGCAGGTGTTCTGGCCCTAGCCTTTTAATCTTTTTGTTTCGTTGTCTCATGCAAGCAGTCTGAACTACGCAGCATTCTGTTACTTACTCTTTGTGCTTTGTGAGTCTCTTGAGGCGTCAATTTAGCAACAGGCCTTGGTTGCGATATTGCGCTGCTAAGGAACCAATGGTTCCTTAAAGTCGAACTAAACCGAAGGCTGCTCCTTGGATAGCTGTGTATGCTTCATAGAGACAAACTGTTGAATTAAGTATTACGCTTATCAATTGTCGGTGAATTCAGTTGTGTCATCGTCAGGTTCTGCTGATGAAGCTGAGAGAGGTTCTACTGTGTTTATTCTCCATTATCACGCTGGTCGAGTCCTCAGGCAGATCAGCGCAGATGTGGTCATTTAACCTTGGTGCTGGTCCCAATATAGTTTACAGCTGGACAATCTGCAGCGCAAGCATATTCGTACTTGTTGCTCTTGTTTTATCCATGTATCTCATCTTTGAGCATCTAGCGGCCTACAATCAGCCGGAGGTCAAATCATTCTTCATTTTGTTGTTTGAAGTTTACCCTTTGTCTGTATCACCTTTTGCTCCTATACAGTGTTTTTCTTTACTTTCTGATTAACTTACATCTTGGCTTTCAAAATTGTAAACACCCTTGTAATGCGTTCCACTGGCAATATTTCCTGTCCTGGACCTGATTGCGCTGAGGTTATTTTTGATTTCAGGAGCAGAAGTTCTTAATTGGACTCATTCTGATGGTGCCCGTTTATGCATTGGAATCAGTGAGAATCAATCTTTAGCTTTCTGTTTTCGTTTCTTATTTTCTTTGTGCAATTGGCATTATTTAGTTGAAGCGTTATAGCTTCTATAAAAGAAGGAACTGTAGGATGACCAGTATCTGGAGTAGAAAGAAATTTAGGCTGCAATATTGGTTGATCTGGTTGTGCTTTATTATTTAACTTGACTATGATGAATTGAAAAAACTTACGGTAAGAAAACATCTACCAAACACCTGTGCTGCTTAAAGGTACATACATATGCATACGGGTTTTCATGCCATTAAGCTGATGTGATCATAGGTGTGCTGTCGGAATCCTTTTTAGGTGTTTTGAACCAGATTAGGATCCTCTAGAGTTACTAGAGTAGCTCTTCCATGTTCAGGTTTTCATATAAAGCTCTTTTTCTGAGTTTTTTTTATTACAATGATTTAATGAGCTTTTAAAAAACGTAACTACCAATTTTCGTCTCATCTAGAAATGAAACCCCTTATTAAAGGGTTAAAGTTCCGGAATATGAGCCAAAAATCTTAATGATTTTCCCATGTGCAGTTGATAAGCTAAACATACTCTTATTTTCCACTCTCTTTCATCCGTATGGTTGAAATCTTTCAGAAAGGTATTACTTTAGTGACTCTAGATGATTTTGACCTATACCCGACCCAGGTCCATTAGGTGTCCTGAAGACTTGCTTATAGGTATTATTTGTGAATGTGGTACTTTTAAGCATTTATATGTTATGTCTTTAGGTTTTCATAGAGATATTCGTGTATTGAGATTTGCTTATTGTTATTACTCTCTCTCTCTCTCTCTGTGTCTGTCTCTTCTTTGATACTTAAGCCCCAGGGTAATTGGAGTTTGTCATTCAACAGCTTGGTCAATCTGTGCCGGAGGTTATTTGAAAAAGTTGCATCTTTTTGGTTTCTTCCTCATATGAGTGTTGGGCCAAATTTCCACATGGACGTTTTTCTTATTGAGTTATACTGAAGGCTGCCACTTTCTGAAGTTCTTACCTGTACTGGCTTTTACATCCTTTAATGGTGGCTTGTTCTGTTGTAATGAAGATCCTTTATGTAAAACCTAAGGATACTGGATCACTGACTTTATCTTGTGGAGTAGCACACCCGACACATAAATTGTATCTGAGGCAACTTAAAGGACGTCAAAATTTGTCTAAAGGCAAGCCCAGGCCGAGGCTCTGGTTTGTAGGGTTGGTGATTCTGAAGCACTATTAGGGAAAATGAAGAATTGCTTATAGATTAGTTGTTCATATAGAGGGATAAGTTGGGAATACTTGGTTTCTACTTATGACCCATATTCACAGCTATTATCATATCTTACTAAGTTTCTTCTCGTCTACAAATTGGGGTTGCCTATTCCTTTGTATTTATCTCTCGAGTGAAAGATAAGAATATCATAGAACTGTGTAATAAATTTTGTTTGCCAAGTAATAGAAGTCGTTAAACACTACCTCTGCCACTTCGCACTGCTTATGACTCGAGTTGGATTAATATTGTTAGCTGATCATTGGAAACGATTGCTCTTTTTTTTGGACTTTGTACTTGATAAACTAATGTAGGAATTTTTATCCAGTATACGCTTAACAATGCTCCAAGCTTGTTGCTCTTGCCTCGCTGTTTGCTTCACTTCTTACATAAGGAACTTCTTGAGAATTATCCAGCTAGTTTACAATTCTCGTTGTTTGCCTTCTTCAGATTATGTCTACTGTAGATGCAATAAACAGTTCATTAACTTCTTGAATACATCATTAAATGTCTTCAGTTAGATGATGATTAGCTAAAAATGAATGCCGCCTCTGTTGTTCCAGCCCAAAATTTTCTAGCACTCGGAGAGCTTATCAGTGGTTATTGTTGCGATAGTCATAAAATGTGGTCATATTACATTGGGATGAAATGCAATCATTATTATCTTGGCATTTGATTTACTATCATTTTTACTCCTCTCCAAGTTTAGCTGGTATAGTTTTTAACTCATGTATAAACTATTCTGATTGAAATCGATTGTACTTGCTGGATTCTAACTTCTTTTATGGTTCAGTTTTTGTCACTGTTGGATTCAGATGCGGCATTTAACTACGAAATAATCAGGGATTGCTATGAAGCTTTTGCATTATATTGCTTTGAGAGATATCTGATAGCTTGCTTAGGTATGTTTTAATTATATTCTTGTCTTGTCTTCCTTAGAATTTTTCTCTTATCTGTTTAGTCTGTTAATGTGGTATTTCCGGTAGAAAAGAATACCAAAAGAGTGCTGAGAAATTGTTTGTCGTTTTTCATAGGTACCTATATTTCTGTATAATTGAGTGCCAAAGTTTTCAAATCTATTTTTATTAGTGTCATTTATTTTCTATATATATATTTAATTGGTACTTTTAAGATCTTTACTTATGCTTGTTCTCCATTTTCGTGCAAGTTGTATTGGTTGTGAAAGTATGCTCTATTTCTTGAAGTAGCGATGATAATGGTTTTTAATAGTTCAAGTCGTGCTATGTGTTCATTTATTCTCACCTATCACTCAATTCTGGTAGTGTTGATAATTTCTGAAAAGTATAGGGAATTAGTAGCTTATGTCTTCTGAAGTACATGCCTACAGCCGCATGACCATGATCATGTGGTGGAAGCATGTTCGATAGCCTGTAATGTCTTCCATAACATATTATTTATGGTAATGAATGTTCAATCAGTCTGTCATGGTGCTTTTGGCAGTCTGACTATACTAGTAAGCGCATTGCATGCTCAACGAAGTTGACATCTATATTGAACATTAGTTATCGTGTTGCATGAAACGCAAAGAAATCATTCCTGCCATTCTGGGCAGAGATTTATTTGTTTTGAAAATAGTCTGAAACCACCCTTAGCACGTATATACTTCATTTGGGTGTCCTCTCTCCCCATATGTACCATTCTGAGCACTAATGTATAAAACAAGTAGATAGCACTTAAATGTCCATGATGTAGTCTGTTGCGCACTGCGTAGGCAACTGATGCCTAGGCCACGTTCTGTGGTGTTTTTTTTTCCGTTCCCGATGCACAAGTTCACCTACACTAGTTTATGTATTCCCTTGGATTTGTATGGCTATTCTTGGTTGAGCTTGGTTTACCTATTTTCATTCTTTTTTTTTTCTCTACTTATTTGTTTGACAAATGTCTTCTTGCTTTAAGGTGGTGAACATGGTACTATTCAATTTATGGAAAGCCAAAGCCTTATCAACTCGAGCATACCTCTTCTAGAAGAATCGTATGCTTATGGAGTCGTAGAACATCCTTTCCCTCTGAATTGCTTCCTAAGGGAGTGGCACCTGGGACCTGATTTCTATCAAGCTGTGAAAATTGGCATTGTTCAATATGTACAAATTCCTCCTTTATGAGTATTTTTTTCCCTAAAGTGATACTTTAGCTGAATGTTACCCTTTGGATGATACTCATTTGCAATGTTTATCTTCCAGATGATGCTGAAGCTCATATGTGCGCTTCTTGCGATGATTTGTCAATATTTTGGTGTTTATGGGGAAGGGAAATTCAACTGGGGATATGCGTAAGAGATACATATTAGTCTTTTCGGTTTAAGCTTTTTTTTTGTCCTAATCATCGGTCATTACATATTGTAAGGAGAAAGAATTGTTGTATTTTTTTATGACCTGAAGTTTGTAAATTTTTTGCAGATATCCTTACCTAGCAGTGGTGCTTAATTTCAGTCAGACCTGGGCCTTATATTGCCTTGTACAGTTTTATTCTGTAATCAAGGATAAGCTGGCCCCAATTAAACCCTTGGCTAAGTTTCTGGTATTCAAATCAATAGTATTCCTGACATGGTGGCAAGGCGTGGCTGTTGCATTTCTGTTTTCCATGGGAGCTTTTAAAGGTTCCTTGGCACAGGAGTTAAAGACACGTATACAAGACTATATCATCTGTATTGAGGTGTGCAATGAACTCTATTATCTACTGAAACATTACTTGCCTCTATTTCCTTCTGGGCATAGATTGATGTATGCTTTCTACTTGGATAGGAGATATTTTATTAATCGCGTACGATGTCGTGGTGATAAGGCAGTTTTCACAGTCTATTTTGTTCTTCTTAGAACTATGCTCCAGTTGTGCTAGGCCGAACTCGCAGTTGTTCTGTTAGAAAAGCTTAAGACTGTTCAGAACTTTTTAGCAAGGCATTTAAGTAGATGATATCATACAAAAGCTATAGTGGTTAGAAAAAGTTACCTGAGCATCAATCTATTTTTAGCTATAGAAGATACATTACTAGGCTAAGAACATTTACATTGTGATGTTGGTGATGGGTGTGAGAGCATCTCACACACATTGTTTGTTGGCGAACATGTTTCCTAGTCATGATCTACGAGTGTTCAGTTACATGCTAACAAGTTGTTGTTAGCATTGATATGTGTCTAGTCGGCATGACATTGAGCTTATGAAGTTTTCCCTTTTTATCAGAAAATTTTCCAGTTACAGGTTTGCTAAGATGGGGTTGAGAAATTATTCGAGAGAATGCCATGTATGATAGCCAAGGATGCTATTTTCTAATGCTCAAGCAAATATTACTTCTTTAACCAAGTTACAAGGCAAAAGTCCATGAAGCATGGGAGCGGCAGTTTGGGTAAAGCACCAGCACCGGGTGCGTGTCCAGAATTAGTTTTTTTAAAAATTAAATTTCTGGATCTTGGGTGCGGCGAGGATACGGCAAGGGTATGCACCTAGGGTTTTTTTGCAGAGAGGAGAGAGCTAGAAGAAGAAGGAGAAGAGAAGAAAGAAGGAGAAGAGGGAAGGAATGACTTATGTCGGAGAGCGCCGGTAGCCGCGATGGTCTTCCGGCAGTAGCGGCGACCGGCGATGTCTGGCAGCCGAGGTGACTGGCGGCGTCTGGTCGCAGTGTCGACGGCTTCTCATTGCAGAGCTATGGTCGATCTGTCAATGTTGTTGATGTTACCAATGGGAGGTTTTGTTTAGGGTGACAGCTATATCTATCTTTCTGTTTATTATGTTTAGGTACCAGCTTTATTGACAATCTTTTAAACTAGCCCCACTGCTTTCAAGAAATATCAGAACTTGTAAACTTTTCTATCATATTTGGCTATGCATTTTTAATATTTCTAAAGCAGCCCACCAAATTAAAAAACCATTTTATTGTTTGTTTGAAATACTATTATCTTTGTTACAAATAGTAAATATGTTAATATATTTTTGCCGTATCCTCACCGCACCCGTATCCTAAGATTTTCAAAAATGCCGTAGCCACATATCCGCATCCGGAACCCTGTTCGTGCTTCATAGGCAAAAGTCTTGCATCAGAGATTAGGTGGTGTGGAGGGAGAAATAAACAGTGACCAGCAATGTGTAGGAGAAAAGATGGGAGTAAGAAAATGGGACCTTGTCTATACAGAGAGATGGGAAAGATGGAGGCTGTGATTGGAGTATTCTAAGTGCGCGCACCATGTAAGCTTCAGCTGAGCAGGGGTTTTGGGGGGTTGTATGGGTTGGCATAGATGCATATATACTATAGATGAGATAGGTGTTTGGGGCCCAGGGATGCATCAGAGGTTCTGCTATCCATATCCTGAGATTTTCTACTTGTTGAGTGTCGGCATATTTATTAGTTGACAGAGGAAATGCTCTATCTACATGCGTGCACACTTTATCTGCTCATTTACATGACCATCATCGTCACAAGTGCATAACCTGTAGTGATGTTTTACTTTCCTATATTACAAGCTTTTGGCGCCTGAGATGAAGAGTTAATTTTCTAACCAACTCAGCTTCAGCATGCTAACTTCCTTCGGCGGCTCAGGTGACAAAACCAGCCTCAAACTAGGGAAAGATTGACAGTTCATACCTTCGCTTTTTTATTTACAAAAGTGTAATGTAACTTGAAACAACCAGTGTTAGACCAGCCGTTAAGAAAGGGGTATTTTTGGAAGAACACATTTGTTAAGGGAATAAAATTGCAAATACAAAACCTAAATTTGGTATAAATCTAATCTGAGAATCGATCTTCTTCTTCCCTTCATCCTTTCAACTTCTTTTCCTTTCAAAATTATACACGGTACATACCCCACCCACTGTCCAGCTGCGTCCACACATCTAGGGTTTGTGCATGAGAAGGGATCTTTGGTTGAATATCAGTCTAAAGTTTGTGCGAGAGAGGATCAAATGGGTGAAGACCCATGTACAATTTGGGCGAGAGTGGGTGAATTGGGTCGTGAAACACCTAGGGTTTGTAAAGCAGGGGTGAATTGGTTGGACCTACTAGGATTTGGTGGAGATGAACTGAACCACCAGTGCTCCATCCACTCACAGTCCATCTGCTGACTGTCCATTATCATCCGGCCGGTACCTCCTCTTGTGTTGGTGACTTATGCCTAGGATTGTAATTTGAAGGTTCCCCCATCTTTTCCATTGTCGAATGGGTGGTGGCAATGAGTGGCCTTGGGCCGCTGGCGGCGGCGGCGGCGTTGGCTGGTCTTTAGCCATAACCAATCTTTTCTTTCCCCTATTCCTTTCATCTTTTTATTCTTTTAAAATGCTACACAGCCCCACCACCAGAATCCAACTGCATCCACCCATCTAGGGTTTGTGCATGAGAAGGAATAAATTAGGTGAAGGCCCATCTAAAATATGTGCGAGAGAGATGAAATGGGTGAAGACTCATGCAGGTTTTGGGCGAGGGGGTGAATTGGGTGGTGACCCACCTAGGGTTTGTACAACAGGGCTGAATTATCCGCCAACGGTTCATTATCTTCTGGCCGCTACCCCCTCTTGTGTTGGTGATCAACGGCTGGGGATGAAGGTTCTCCCATCTTTTCCGTTGTCTAATGGGTGGTGAAAATGAGTGTCCTTGGGGCTCGTGAGGGTGGTGCCTTAGTTGCAAGGAGTGGGGGAGTGTAAGCACCTACATGAATTCGAGTTGGGAGCAGCTTTGCTGAATAAATTTTGTTTACATACTTATGCAATGGGAGCGGATCCATTGACAGCGCTGATCTAGCTGTCCATATGCCTTCTCTGGACGGTTCAGATAAAAAAAAAAAAAAATTCGCGTTTTTTAAAGTCCGTCTGCCCTATAATGGGCCAGGCGTGACTTTTATCTTTTTGCCTTTCTAGTTACGGCAAATAAAAATCATAGTATCCCCGTCTGCCCTATTATGGGTTTGGACGGAAATAAAAAAATTTCAACCAAATTTGCCTTTGCTTCCACAAGTTTCTTTCTTTCTTGCACTATTCTTCCCTCTCGAAAAATTATGCCTGCGAGAGGGAAGAATCTGAGAGCTGGAGAGTTGCTTTGCCACTTAAGCCTTCTTTGGCTGTTTAAAGAGATCATGCACCTAGCTGACCCGTGTAAATTTAATGAACGAAAGTAATGCTATATCAGGTTATGGTTCTTAAAGTCTGTGTAGGAGCTCTTTGATTTTTCTTTTGGTTGAAAGCTATATTTGGAGACTTCTAAATCAATATTTTATACAGATGGGTATTGCGGCTGTGGTGCACCTCTATGTTTTCCCTGCAGTACCTTACAAGCGTGGAGAAAGATGTGTACGTAATGTTGCTGTGATGACTGACTATGCATCCTTGGGAACTCCCCCAGATCCAGAAGAGGTTCGAGACTGTGAAAAATCTACTCGAGTAAACCTTGCTCGGCACAATGAGAGGGAGAAGCGGTTAAACTTTCACCAGAGTGTTCGTGATGTGGTTCTTGGAAGCGGTGAAATTGTGAGCCTACACACTTTATCGGCTTTTAGTTACTGATTTAAATCTTTTCTCAGCTCTAACTACTTTTATGCCATACTTGTTACTTTCTTGCCACCTTCTCTGCTTTAGATTGTTGATGACATGAAGTTCACAGTGTCACACGTTGTAGAGCCAGTCGAAAGGGGAATTGCAAAAATAAATAGAACTTTTCATCAGATATCTGAAAATGTGAAACGGCAAGAAGAGAGAAAAAGGAACACCAAGGATGATAGTTATCTGATTCCCTTGAATTCTTGGACGAAGGAATTTTCAGAAGTGCGTGATAATGCTGTAGAAGGCAGTTTTAGTGACAGTGGCTTGCCTGATGGTAAGAGACAGCTAAACCAATCAAGAGCTTCCGTATCTCAGTTTAGACATAGGTAGTTTCACCATGATTCAGTAGCCAAAGTAAATACAAGTGATCCTCAGATTGATGAAAATTTTCTGGCATCATGTCTATATGGTGGGTGAGTAACCTTTTCCTGTATGTTCACATTCCATGACTTAAATAAATCAATAACCATTATTTTGCAAACTTCTGTTGTTCATTTGTTGTAATTATTTTTGATTCTATAGGGTGATGCCACCATTTTTCTCATTGGAGACTGGAGAATACTTACGAGCATGCTAACCGGTGGAATTTGCCTGAAGATGATTTTGCTTTAACTTTAGGGAATTGTACCAAGTTTCAGCTGTTATAACAGGTATTGATTTTGACATAGTTGAAAAACAAATGAATCAATTGTAAAATCATTATAGATGGTATATAGTCATGTTCATAAAGTCCACGTTACAGCTCTACAGGAAATCTACGTTTAATATTTGAAATTTGTGAATCGGAATGCCAAATCAAAAGGTTCAAGAGGGATTTGTAAGTGGGAGAATCTTGCTAGAACTTTTCTCTCGTACCAATTTGTATGGAAGACTGGTATGTACTCCTAAATTATGTAATATATATATATGTTTACTTATTCTGGCCGTGTTCAACTTATTCTTTACATTTCATGTAACTAAGAAGATTGATGTGAATTTGATTAAGGGTAGTCCTACTGGCACTCTCTTAATCGCTAATGACATTCGTACATTCCTTCGCAGACTGTACTTTGTATAAACCGTGCCAAAATTTTGTTTGTTGCTTAGACATTAAGGGGGTTGGTACTCCAGAATTTGTGAAGAGCACTTCGTTTGTTGTTCTTTTGGCAAGGTACAACCATTAGTATTCTGCGGTGCCATTGACAATCGTGGCTTAGGACATTGACCAAGGACAATGTCGTAAAAGCCCCAGCATTGACCGGATGTCGGGTTGCACTTGGACTTGCAATCTGGGAAGAAAAGGGAAAAGCTTCTGTAAAATGAAGAAACGAGCCGGACGTATGTGATGCTGTAGTGATCGGGCTTGTAATTGGAATTTGAGTATGATAAGGTTGACAAGTAACCCCATTCATAGCAGTCTCTAAAGCTTTCGCTAAGAGTACTAGAACAACTGTTGAAGGCTCAGGTGAAAATATTGGTTGGTCCGGGATGAAATGGTTCTGACTTTTAAGGATCACTAGTGGAGTGCAATTACGATACACGTGAATATCAACATGTGACAAAATAAGATTATGGTACAGAGAAGTCATATAACCTCATGTATTATCTAAATTATGACGATAAATTTTCAGTTGTTAAAGTATGCATATTAATTTAATTGAAGTCAAAGTTGCAAGTTGAAGTTGGGATATATATATGCATAAGGATTGCTTTCATCTCGTACAACTTAAATAAAACATAAAAAAGTGTAAGTTGATTTGATGTCAATGATGGTCCATCTCCATATGGTCTTAAATACTATTCTTCTTATAATTTTAGATCAATGCATTTAGTGTAAATTAAAATGTTTAAAATTTAGCAATAAACAAATTAATATTTATCTTTATGCCAGCATTCAAGTAGCCGTGATTTTTCGATTTTAACTTTCAATCATTTTTCACTTTGTTCTAGTATTTATATCTATTCTATAGTCTAACTTGATAAACACGATACTTGTTGTGTATTTACAAATAGATAGGTACGTTTCATGTTTTGTGGGTCAAAGTTACTAAGCTTTCATGCAGCGATCTTAAAGAATTATGTGTTTAATACTAATCTTACAGTAATAACTTTCTAGATTAATATTGTCATAGGGATTTGCTTGTTAAACAAAAAAGGATTATGCGCTGCAGACTAAACATCAACCATGTTGTCAATCGCTTCCAATCCAATTACTGTAAAGCATTCTTTTTTTTTTGCCACTCTTGTAACCCGTTACCGACAAGTGATAAATCTTTGACTCTGTCGCTATATTTGGTTATAGAATGATGCAATTCCAACAAATAAATAGAAAAGGCAATGACTCGTACCATTGAAATCAATTTAATTCGTTTTCTTCTCTTTTTGGTAATATTAAAAGTAGCATTAAGAATAATTTTTACTGTTTTAAAGTTAAGTTTTGATTGCAAACACGTAAAACCGTCCATTCATGTCGAATCCAATTAGAGATTATCTAAACGTGTAATGATAGTATGCATAAAGATAATTAAGAAGCGAAATCATCATGACTTACTCCGGTCAAAGGTAGAATACCTTTTTTTCTTATAGGTAAGGCAAAATATGTTTGGCAAGTGTTTATCACGTACCATGGAATACATATGTGAAGGAAATAATAGCCACCTCCATAAACCTTTATTTTAAAGTTTAGATTCTAGACAAGTGGAAGAGGTGGAGTCATCCTTAATTAGGGCTGTGTCGATACTTACTTAATAATTAATGTGAAATGAGTAATCTCTAGATTTTATTTGGACATAATGGTCCAAACATAATTTTCAATCCAAGTTACAACCATGAGTAACTAGGAAGACGATGAGAGTACTCCACAACACTAAAATGAAGAAAAAGAAAGTTAAGTCGCTCAATATTTTCAAGTTTGAGTTAGAGAATTACTAACATTTGCATGCCAAGCCTAAGACATACAATTAACACAACACATATAACACGTACCCCCTCCCCCCCCCCCCCCCCCCCCCACACACACACACACACAAATATGACGTCAGATCTTGAAGCCAAATATAGAAAAGCTGGAAGGAAAATACTAAGCATTTCTAGTTTATTTATTTATTATTATTCTTTGTTGAACTTGAACCATATTACCAAATTTTTATTGTCAATGAACCAATTATCCATAAAACAACATGAGGGTAAAATTCATTTATCTTGAGAGGTAATTGTTATAATCTAGTGATGATCAATTGAGAAAATTTAATTGCTCTACTAATGTCATAAGGTGTTATCATCGTCAAAGTCTTGCATGTCCTAATTTATATAAAGCATTAAGTTGTGAATGCCAATGAATAAGTTATTATCATCACCAAAGTCTTGCATGTCCTGTTGCTCTATGTAAAGTATCAAGTTGTGGATGACAATGAATAAATTGTTATCATCATCAAGGTCTTGCATGTCCTAATCTATGTAAAGGATCTAGTTGTGGGTGATAATGAACATACATCTATTTTGTTTGTTAATGATAAGTTTTATACGAAATGAGGGAACTATAGCACTTATGCGCAGTGGAAAAAATGAATTTGTTAGAAGAAGGTAGATTCTAGGCATGTTAATTGTGTTTCGAATGGCAAATGAGTGATTTTCAAATATAAGAAGGGTATTGTAGTCTAAAAAATAATTTCTAAGGATTCACATTTTTATATGCACTAGTATAGAGCACGTGCGTTGCACGAGAATATAGTCGAGAGAAATATTTGAGGTGATATTATTATCTTATTTGAGATAAAAAATAATATAATTCAATTATGTTCTCAACTTTTTGTGAATTTTTTAGAAGAAATGTTATTTGATGATCGCAATTGTAATCAATTCAATGTTTGAAAATATTATTTGCAAGCTTTGGATTGAAGAAATGTTTGATGGTACTGTTGAAAATAAAAGCAAATAGAGAACTTAAAAGAATGAATCTACGTCTTTATTTTTGTAAATTATTAAATTGGTTAATGGTTAGAATTTGTAATTTTCAAGATCAAGTCCTTTAAGTTTCATCAATAAGAAACACAAAACACTCGCTCTTCAACTGCAATAACCGAGCATATTTTCAATTCAAATTTGCACCATATTCGAGCCTTGTTTTTTTTATTTAACCCTTTTTTTTGTTTTCCTAACAATTTTTTGTTTTTTAATTGATTTTTCACAAATTTTAGTTTCTTTATGTTGTTTTCGTTTTTCAGTTTTTCAATTGGTTAATTGTTTATTAACCTAAAACGAAGAAAGAAAATTACAATTCTCAGGTCAATATCTAATATTTATTTTATTTTAACTAAATTAAAAGAATATAATAAATGAAATTTTTTGTTATGTTTTTCTTTCTCATCACACTTTTCATTTTTCAATCAATGTATAAAATAGATTCATTACTCAATATTATTCTAATTTCATCAAAATTTAAAAAGGAGTAATAAAAAAAAAGGATAATTAACGTAATTAACGGAAGACATAATCGTCAAAAATAATTTATAAAATTTATACTTTTAGAGGTAGTGCGCGTGCGCATACACCCCCACACACAAGCATACATATATATAAATATATTTTTAACAATTACATATTTTGTTTCCCAATATGTAAATATTGATTTAGATTAAATTTATAACATAATGTTTCTTAAACACAGTACAAAAAAACTAATTAGGGAAGGTAAAGTTGTTATTGAAATAACTAACGGAGGGTAACACCCAAAATGATTACACAATTAGTAATTAACAATAATATTTATGAAAAGGTAGGGTAATAATGGAGTAGTATTTATGAAAGGGTAGGGTAATAATGAAGTAGTAATTATTAAAGGATAAGATTGTTATTAGAGTGATTAACGAAGGACAAAAATGGAATAAAAAGATTTACAAGATTGGTACTTTTATAGGTAGTATAGATTATAGATTGGATATAATATAAAAGGTAGAGGATATTTTTAGCCTTTAATATGCTAATCAACTTCCTTATTTATTGTTACAATACCAATATTTGTTACTAAAATACGTTAATGCCCAAAAAGGGTGGAAGAGCATATAACGGAATTGAATAGCATTTTCTATTACATAATGACTATCTGCCTCCTTTGGCTCCTTCTCAATCACTTAAGCCTCCCCTGGTCGAGCAGTTCTAAATGGTCGGGATGACGAACAACTTCTAAAAAAACCAGGAAGGTATAATTCAAATTGCAATCTTATTTTGTGGGTTAACTTCATAATTAAGAAGGAAAAACATAAAAATCCTATTTGACTCTATATTGTCCAATCAAAACTTCTAAACTATGAAACTAGAAATTCGGTTTCAGGACTAATTTATATGACGGGAATGCGTCAAGCATCCCGTTGTACCATAAAGGGCTCTAACTTGTTTATAAGTAATTTTTATTCCAAAATTCAAATTAAACAAAAACATAGATGAAGGCAAACAAATCCTTACTTGAACCTAAATCTGGTTTGAATTTGACATCAGGAGTCAAATGGCCTACTTACCCGACCAAAAAAGTTGATATAAAACTCTGTAGTACCGACTAATCCTAGGTGAGGCAACATAAATCTTAGTATATATTTCTTTTAGAGACCTAATTCAATTCAAATTTTAGTTTATTGCTTTTAGAACTCTTTTGACCTTTAGTTGCTTTAGAATTCTAATCGACACAGAAGGTAAATCCTAACAAATAGTTATAACAAAATTCTATTCCTATCAAAGTTCTAATACTTACCAACCTTTTCTAGTAGTAGCCTTAGAGATTTTTTTTCTGGTTTTTATTATAGATTGAAACTTGGTTGAGAGAAAGAGGATTTCCAAAAATGTGGCTATTTTACGCTGATCAAAAAGAGCAAAAGAAAAGTGAAGAGAATCGTACCCCTTGGTCTGGACCGTCTGACCATTGACTTTGGTCTCCTCGATCAAAGGATGAGACCAGATTCACCCCCTTTCTCTCTCGTTAATCTACCTCGTCTAGAAATTTAACAACCTTTCGGGGGGCTTCTGTTTCCAACTGACTGTCCCTTTTGGGGTAGCCAGAGGGCCATTTTATAGAGGTCTAGGAGCAATAAAAATTCAGGAGGAGACCATATGGTCATGCTTATCACCTCTAAGAAATAAGACTAAAATAGGCTTAAAATTCCAAATTGGCCTGCCAATTCATTTAAGGCCATTGGTTTACCGGTCGATTCCTTAGAAAATTAGCCGGTTCTCCTCCCTCAACTGATGCATTTTTAAACCAACTCTAGAGGGAAAAAACACCATTGCTGACAAACGACATGTGATTAATCTAAATTTGGGATAGATCATCAAATCTAATCCAAAGTAAGTATTAGACCTCATATCCTATTTCGACTTAAGACTTGGGTTAAGCTCAAACTAATGGGACCAACTAACTGAATTGAACCACCTAAACTGGAGATAGTTGGATTGGACTTAACTAACTAAATTCAGCTTATGAGTATAAAGCCTAGATTAAATGATAACCAAAAGCCTAATATATAAAATAAAGCAAACAAAAATAGGGTGTCTATAGTCGGGACCAATAATTTGGGACCATGCAATATTTTCTCTAAGGTTTAAACAGTTAACAAAGGGTACTTGTTTAGTTAGTCGACCAATAATGAAAGCTCATAGTCGCTTGATTTAAAACAAACATCTTCTACCCCATAACCAACCTACTTTGCGACCAGGCATGTCATCTCAAAAATGAGTCTTTCATGAGGAACCCTTGGAGAAAACTATTTGATCACAATTACCATCACCTTTGCTAGCTCGAAGAGATCTCTTCACCTCAAGCAAGTGGGGCCACATGCCACAAATTATCGTTGCACCGTAAATCTTTCGAGTCATGATCAGTGGCATATGCCAAATGCAAGAATTTGACGAGTTTTACGGGGTCATTGAGACTTGTTTGGGGGACAATGTAACTTTAAGGTCCGTTAGAAAGTCCGTCAAGTATCACTAAATATTTTTAACGGTGGTCAATGCTCTCGCTCTCGTAACTATGGGGTGCATCCTGTTGTAGCTTCTCTTTATTTGTATGCGAGTTTGTATGTAACTACTCCTTTACATGCTTTGGGAAAAGAGACGGGGCTATATGGTAAATTGAAGCATATAGACGAGGGTAAAAACGTAAGCTCGTCATCCGAAGAGAATGGATTAGGGTTTAGGGTTCCTTCAACCCCTCTCGTCTCGCAGGGTATATATACACATACTCTGCCTTCGTCCCTTTTGCTCTTATTCTGCTCTCTGGCTCGTTCTTCGCCTCACCCTTTCTCTCTCTCTCTCTCTCTCACACAGACACCCACGAGCACAGCTTCTCCTCCCTCTTTTCTCCCTCTAAACATACATATCTAGATCTGCGATTGGGGAACTGGGCTATGATGAGATCTAAGGAAAGTCATGCACCACTCTGATGCTTTGATGACAAACTTTCTCATACCCATTATTTCTCTCTGAGCCCTTTCCCTCAAATCAAATCAATTTTTTTGGTATTTTTTACTTGATTGAGATTTGATTTTACGATTTTCTGAAATTGAAGCTTTGTATCCATGGGGGTTGGAACCAAGTGATGCGGTCTTTAGAGATCGAACCATGATGCGGACCGTATAGCTGTAACAAGGCTTTTGGGGATAAACTTTTGGTTGCTGATGGTTCCTCCTCTTTCTCCCCCCACAATGTTGTTAGTGTTCTCAATCAATTGAGCGTTGTGGTGCATTGCAATGCGTATTCGGTGCGACTAGGATTCTGTTTGGGGTTAATTTTTGAAAGCAATTACAGTTTTTTGGATAAAAAATGTTGAAATTAAATCATCTTTCGTCCTTTCTCTGGTTTGCAAAGGAATAATTGCCTGGCACCAGAACCTATTTCATGGTTATTCCAATACTTTTGACCCTCTGTGTTTCGTGCTTGATGTAATAATTGCGAAAATCGTGTTGAGAAAATACATATGCTTAATAGTAGTAATAATAACAATAATAAAAAAATTATTTCTAACAATAATTGTTAAGTTTTTATTAATAAATGAAGAAGTGAAATATAAAATGGTAAAGATAGTCTCTCCAAATAATAACTTGTGTTTTGAGGATGTGTTAATAAAGGCCACACAAACAAACAATTAAAGGGAATCGTAAAATGGTTTTTTGAAAAGATTTTACTGTCCTTAAATTGGAATCTTATTTTTTTCTAATGCTATTATCGTAGAAACTTAGGGTATTTGGAAAGATGTTCTTGTATATATAAATTGCATTTTAGAGTACAATTTATAGACCATAAGAGAGTGTACTAGGGCTATAAACTAGTTACAAGATAGAAATAAGAATATACAAGATAAGAGATAGAGGAGAAGAGTCCTAGATGAAGAATATACAAGATAAGAGATAGAGGAGAAGAATCCTAGATGAATAATACATGTGCGAACGGTGATTGGGAAAATCCTTGTGAACATAACTCATTGGCTGCTCCAAATGATTTTCATCGGCCAAATATCCATGCAAGAAAGCATTGGATATATCAATCTGACGAATGACCAATGTAAGAACAGTGTGAATGGTTGTGAATTTGACGACGGGAGAGAAAGTCTCTTGATAATTAACATCTGATTGCTGAGCATATCCTTTTGCCACCAAACGGGCCTTATAGAGATCGATCGTACCATTTGAATTTTTTTTGATACGAAAGACCCATTTATTTCCAGTAATATTTTTGTGTGAAGGGCGAGGAACCAACTGTCATGTGTGATTTTGAAGGAGTGCATTTAATTCATGCTGCATAGCATCACGCCACTCTTGACATTTTTTTAGCTTGAGTTACATTTTTGGGTTTTATGTAGAGAAAGTTGTGACTGGTTTGGGCAAGGGTCGTAAAGTCATGGTGTGCGTGCAGGGTGGAAAGATGGGATCAACAGGTTTGGATGAGTTTGAAAAGTTGGTGAGGTCAACAACTAAATTTAAGCCTTGGATTGAGGAAGAGGACGGTGGTTGTCATTGTGATAAAATAGGAGAATTAGATGAAGTAGATGGTGGTGATGTGCTAGAGAGTGTTTTGGTAAGGTTAGGAGTGGAGGTGGAAGAAGGAATTTTGGAGTTAGTAGGGGATGAGGTGGGCGAATGAGAAGCAAGAGCTGGGGATGGAGAAGGAGAAGGAGATTGAGGAGAAAGAGACAAACCTGATATTGATGGACTGTCCAAGTGAGAGACGGAATGAGAGAAGCTCAACCAAGGGTTAGAATCAGCAGCTAATGGGAATGATTGGTGGGCGGTATCATAGGGAAATTCATGGTTATGAAACCGAGCATGCCTAGCTAAATAAATTAGACCATTGGATTTATCAAAACATCGATATGCAGAATGGGTGAGACTATGGCCAAGATAAATGCATTTTTGAGTACGAAATTGAAATTTTTGTGAGTTGTAAGGTCGCAACCATGGAAAAATGGCACATCCAAAAAGTTTGAAAGTTAAATAATTTGGGGGCTTTTGAAAAAGTAATTGATAAGGCGATTGATTTTTGATGACATTACTGGGTAGAACATTGATAATCATGGCACTTTGTTCCAAAGAATAGTTCCAAAATTTTAATGGCAATGTGCATGAGTAAGAAGCGTTAAAGTGGTGTCTACAAGATGTCGAATTTTTCGTTTGGCAACGCCATTTTGCTCATGGGTATAAGGACATGCAATACGATGGGTAATGCCTTTGAGTTGGAAATAGTGGCACAAATTTTGAAACTCCCTTATCCAATCGGAATGAAAAGCTTTTATATGAGTGCCAAATTGCCTTTCAATTAAATTTTCAAAATTCAAGTAAACCGAGTAAACATCACTCTTATTCTTCAAAAAATAAACCCACGTAAAACGGGAAAAATCATCAACAAATAACACAAAATAACGATGTCCTAGATGAGATAAAACAGGGGCAGGTCCCCAAACATCAGAATGAATAATATCAAAGGGTTTTAAACTACGATGATCAATAGAAGCTAAAGGCAATCGAGACATCTTGCCCATTAAACAACTAGAACAAGGAGAAATAGTTGATGAAGAATTAGCTACCAAATTATTCCTAACCAACGAATTTAGTTTTTGAATATTGGAGTGCCCTGGCTGCATGTGCCAATCATCAAGAGATGGTGCCGGAGCTGCCATAGCTACCTTTGGTTGACGCAATGAGTATATTCCAACTTCACTTGGCCCTTCCATCAACACCTTCTTGGTGCGCTGATCCTTGATCACAAAGTGGTTAGGCAAAAATTCAAAGAAACAAGAGTTATCAAACGTAAATCTTTGAACGAAAAGGAAGTTTTTAACAATTTTTGGGACACATAGAATATTACGTAAATCAAGCTTGCGAGTGTTAGAGTGAATAGAGGCATTACCAGTATGAATTATTTGCAATCCTTGTCCATTACCATCATGGAGTTGATCATTACCCATATACTCATTGACATCATTCAAAGCATTGACATCAGGGGTGAGATGATAATTGGCTGCAGTATCAGGAAACCAATTGAGAGGTGGCGTAACATTAGAATAATTTGCAGAAGCATTGAAATTGCGGTTCTGAAAATTGCTATTGTGAGGAGACTGAGTTTGCTGCCTTGGAGCATAGCGATTGCGACAAGTGAGAGCAATATGGTTAGTCAAACAACAAATTTGGCAAGGACCCCGATTGCGCCGCCTGTAGTTGTTGCTGGGCTGGTTATTGGGGTGAGGCTTGAAAGTGGAAGAGGATGGTGGTGCAGGAAGAAGGGGCGGAGAGCCTCGGAGAACGATGTTTTTCGTGGGAGTCAAGGAATGCTTGAGCAGAATTTCATGTGCCACCAACTGACCATGCAGCTCATAAAAGGAGACTGGTTCTTGGCGAAGATTGAGAGCTGTAATTATACTATGGTAATTGGAACCAATGTTTCGGTAAATAATTGCATTAAATTCAGCAGGGGATACCGGTTTTCCAGCAGCGTTAAGCTCATCAGATAAGGACTTAGCCTTATGCAAATATTCAGAGATTGACAAGTCATTCTTCTTCAGCTCTTGTAATTCAATGTAGAGTTGCAGTTGACAATTTTGTGAGACTGAACCAAACGAGTGAGCCAATGCAATCCAAACTTCTTGGGAAGTAGAGAGGCCAATAATATATGAAAAGATTTCTTCGGTAAGGGAGGAGAATAGCCATGATAAAAGTAGTTGATCCTTCTTGAACCAAGCTTCATATTCCAGATTAGGAATATGCAAATTTTCAGCAGTAGGTGAGACAAGAGTTTTGGGAGGAGGAGATGATGTACCATCGATGTGTCCATGAAAATTTTGGTAATTCAAGATGGGTAGGAATTGAGTTTTCCAAGCCAGGTAATTCTTAGAGGTAAGTTTAATAGAAAATGTATGAGTGGAGGTGACCAAAGAAGGACTAGTGGCGGCAACAATGGAGGTTGAAGAAGAAGACGCCATGGAGGTTGAAGAAGAAGCGACCATGGTGAAATTTTTTTAGATGATCGGTATAGGCTCTGATACCATGTAGAAACTTAGGATATTTGGAAAGATGCTCTTGTATATATGAATTGCATTTTACATAGTACAATTTATAGAACATAAGAGAGTGTACTAGGGCTACAAACTAGCTACAAGATGGAGATAAGAATATACAAGATAAGAGATAGAGGATAAGAGTCCTAGATGTAGAATATACAAGATAAGAGATATAGGAGAAGAATCCTAGATGAATAATGCATGTGCTAACAATTACTTCATCTTAAAAAGTAAGAAACAAAGAAAGACTACTATTTTCTAATGCCATTACTGTGATGTTTCGGGGCATAATAAGAATTTTAAGTTTGGACATCTGAGGTTCAATCCTTAAGGCTAGAACTTATGTTACATTGAGTATTTTTACAAAATTAAACGTGCCCATAAGTGTTAACTAGTTCCAACTGGGTGGTTTGACGTTAGAACGGGCTGGTTTATGCCGCATTATCTGGCTCAAGTGCAAAAGCGATCCAAATCAAGAACTGGACTTACTGGACAGGTGTAGTCATCGGTCCACGATTGAATTAGTTCGGTTTTGATGATTATGCTCAAAAGTATTAACTGACAATGATCATTCTAGTAATTTAAACTTAAACCTACCTCCTAATGCTTTCTTATTTTCAAGCCCCACTATCTACGTCTCTTTATTTTATAATAACCTGTAATTTTGTTTCTCCTCATTTTCTCTCAACATTTTTGCTAATTTTTTCTCTATCTTTTCAAAGTTTAGAGTCCACAATTTTATATGGAGTATCACCAATATATATATATATATCCACCACGTAAAATCATAATTCGTCTATACACATGCATTGCTTGTGTCCAAAGACTAGAGTAATAATACGTGTCTCATACTGTAGGGGTATCATTGATGGTCCATTCAGAAGAAGAGAGGAATAATTCATTAGTATTTTTTTTTTCTGGCGATCAGTTCAGAAAAGAGAGGAAAAATGAAAATCTAATATATTTATTTGTCTTCTTTGATTAGCAAAAGATCACCATGTATGAAACTTCACCACTGTCACTATAATCATCAACAATTGGATCCTTCACCACCATCTTGACAAACGCTACCAATAGTACGGCAACATCCATTCTCTCTGCCATCATGCCCACACCACATTCACCACTATGGTACCACCCAGTGTTGTAAAAAGCGCGCCTAGGCGCGCGCCTAGGCGCCAGGCGCAGCTAGGCTCACATGGTGCGCCTCGCCTAGGCCTAGGCTCACATGGTGCGCCTCGCCTAGGCCTAGGCTCAGCGCATTCAAGGAGGCGCGCGCCTCATGAGCCCAGGCGCCAAGGCGCTAGGCGCGTCGCGGCGGTGGAGGCGCCAAGCTAGGCGCAAGCTTCCTGTTTGTCTTTACCAAATCAAACACCTTTCTGATTTTCTTCACCCAAGCTCTCTCACAGTCTCTCATGGTCTCTCAAGTCTCACCTCGTGACCCAAGACGGCAAGACCAAATCTGAGTTCGTCTTCGTCGGCCCGTGATCCGTCGTAATCTCAGTCTCTCACGGTCTCTTACCTTACGAGTCGCGACCCAAGACGGCAATACCCAAATCTCAGTTCGTCGCTGTCGGCCCGTGAAGAGTCGCAGTTCCTGTCGCAGCTCGCCGGAGCATCTCCCTTACCCGTCGCAGCTCCCATCGCAGCTCGTCGACGCACTTCACAGTCGTTGGCGCTGCTTCAGCCACCTACACCTCAGTCGCAGTCGCAAGTCCCCTTTGTTAAGGAGAGCTAGCTGTGGATAAGTATCCACATGAACCAGCTGCAATCCACTCTATCTGTGTGAGAGAGAAGAAGAATCCAATGGCTACAAGACAACTCACCTCTGCCTTTTTTTTTTCCTTTTTCCTCCCCTTTCGTTTTTGGTTGCTGAAGGCACTGAAACTGTGCCTACAATCTCAATTATTATTATATAAAGTTGATGGGGGAGGACCAATTCAATCAATGTATGAGATGTTCCCATCTCAATGTTGGGCCTACAATCGGAATTATTATTTCTTCTCAATTTTATTGCCTCAGTGCATTGGACCACTTTTGGTTTGGTCTTTAGGTTATGGTAAAGGTTGTGTATAAAAAACCATTACAAGCAATAGAAAGATGTAGCAAGCAGAATACCATTACTGCCACTTTGTCTCTTTTCACCCTAGTCAAGTTCTTATTTTTTAAACATAATTTATTATTTTAATGTATTATTATTTATTTATTTTATTTATTTTAATATTGCGCCTCGCTTCGAAAAAGCGCGCGCCTGCGCCTTGCGCCTAGGCTCCAGGGACCTTTTGCGCCTTAGGTGCGCCTGTGCCTTTAATAACACTGGTACCACCTAACCATCACTAGAATCATGTCCACTGTATAGAGGTTCATAACCGCGGTGCATTACCACCGTTCTTCTCGTCAAACCATTCAAATCAACTCAGCATTCATGAAAGACCATGTCACAAATCATCCTCCCAAGCCCACATTGCACGGAGATGTTGGCAAACTTGCGCGGAGAAACTAGTAGCAGGTTGGTGCATGACACCATTAATGTGGAGCCATACTAAGGCGCATGTGGGACACGCCCGCACGATTCACCAGATTGATCTCTCACGTGACATAGTTAATGTTGGACCATTTACACACATACACACACACAAATAATTAAATGGCAAAATCTTTGTCTGATTATCCTATAAAACATATTATCATTTTAATTATATTTTTTCTTATTTGGCTTAATTGCACTGTAGACCTTGAGGTTTACAACTATTTGCAATCAGAACCCCAAACTTTAAAACTTGACATCCAAGACCCTAACGTTTGACACATGTTGCAATTTGTGGAATTAATTAACGGGAGTCACATATTCCGTTAGTAAAATCCTAACTGCGGGGGTATTTAGGTCCTTCTCTCTTGTATTTTCCAATGGAAGGAAAACCCCACCTTCATTGTTCCCTTTTGGCGCCAAATATGTTACATAATTATATATACACAAACACCCACGCACGCACAGAATTACACCCTTTCTTATTGACGCGCCCACCCACATACACGTCAGATTTGTTCTATAATCCAGCTGAAAACTCGGAAACCATGAATGAGAATGTCTGCTTTTGTGGGGAGCCTCTTAAACACACAACTTTTTGGACGAAGATGAACCCAGGAAGAAGGTTCTTTGGCTGCTGTAATTATGTGGTAAGATTTCACGATGTTGGGTCAATTTTTTGGTTATATTGACAAGTTAAATGTTTATTACACAGATGAATGGTGGATGCCGTTATTTTCAATGGATAGACCCACCAATGTGTGCAAGAGCAGTGGAGGTCATACCTGGGCTATTGGCAAGAATTCGGGGGTTGGAAGCAAAAGTGTTAGCAGCTCGTCGGTTGGAGAAACGTTTATGGATGGCTTTGGTCTTTAGTTGGCTATTTTTTCTTATGAAATGGGTGTTCTTCGGATAGATGTAATTTAGGTCAAAATTATAATTGGAGGTGACTGTGACCATATGTAAATTGTGTTGTTGTAATGAACAAGAACATTTTGTTAAAAATATTGTCTTGTTGTAATGAAAAAAAATGTGAATCCTCACTGTATTCTTGTTTAAAATGTTGGCTTGTTAAAAATGTTCTTCATGATTGAACTAATAGTTGTTAAATGAATGAAAGTTTTGCAACAGCCATGAGCTTGTTGCTACACTTCATACACATTGCCCAATGTATACAAATTTAGTACACCATATCAAATTAGTAAACCAAAGTATAAAAATTGAACAACTGCCAAATATTCACATCATCTGTGCACAAAATCTGTATTACACCCTACCAATATGTCCAACAGTTTACATATAAAAGGTGCACCTTATATGTGCATTACAACATGAGAAAAAGTACAAACACAATGATATCCAATGTTATTACAACACATGTCTTCTAATAGTCTACAAAATGTACACTTCATCTGTGCATTACAACAACATATGTACAGCCCAAACTCCACACCACATCTATAAAATATGCAGCTACTTCCATGACTTATTAGCTGCATCTCTACTTCTACTTCTCAATGTTCTTACTCTCATTGCAGCTGCCTCTACTGCCTCCCTTGTCATATATCTTCTACCTTGAAATGTGAATGATGGTGGCCTAATGGAAACCCCTCCAGCTGTCATTCTTGGCTGGACCATTTCTTCTGCTATAACTACATGAACTTGACCTGGCTTGTTACTTGATTGGTTTAGCTGCCACATAAATTCAGTCATGGCAACACTGTATGTCAGTAGCTGTGAAGAAAAATAGGATTTAGACATTATAAGGCATGCAACTACTTTTTCTTACAGGCTGTTGTTGAGGCACTGACATGGGCTGCTAATTGACTGAAGTGTGTTGTTGAGGCAATGAAGACTGCTGTCGAGTAGCTTGAGACCTTCTAACCTGCATTTAAGTTTTGTTTAGTTTAAATAGTTAGTGCTAACATATCTATGAATTACTACTAAATAAAGTTCCAAGGCTAAAAGTTCTGTTGTCACTTACAGGGAGTTTTTGGCATTTGTTTGTCCCTTCTTCTTGCACTCTTTTCCCTTTTCCAATGCTATGTGAGTCTTGCCCTTGGATTGACTTTTTGTTGCCCTGCCTCATACCCTTTCCCTTACTATTTGATGTATGCCCTATCTTTTCCTTCCCCTTACTCTGTGATGTGCCCCCTACATCCTCCCTAAAAATACAGCTTCTCATGTTATGGCCTATTTTACCACAGTTGCCACATGTTATTGAATTTAATCCTCTTAGCAACTTTGTTGCTTTTGACATGCCCTTGCTCTGTTGTTCATTCATTTGCTTCTTTCTTGCCCTCTTTGGCCTCCCTGGCTGAGCCCTATGCAAAGGGGGTAGCACAGGTGGCAGTCCTGTCTCCACCCACATGTCTTGCCCATTCATTGGGTTGATCATCTCTTGGTATGCATTCAAGTATGCTTCTTTTTTGTAGATGGGTTCACAAAGTTTTCAGGGCATTCACCTCTGTAAAATATACATGCCATTGCATGTGTACATGGAATTCCCCTTAACTCCCATTTCCTACAACTACAGGTCATTGCATACAAATCCACAGAAAACTTGTTGTTCTGTTGCGCTACTTCAAAATTTTCATGAATTGACCATGTAGCTAGGCAGTTTGAGCAATAACATTTATTTTCCTCAAGCTTTGCTTGTACTTTGGGACACAGGTCCCCATCTCTTATAGCCTTCTTAATCCAATCCCTCTTATCAGATAATCTGTTCATAAGATAAGACCTAATCATCTCTAGCATTGTCAAAATGGGCTTATCCCTAGCATGAACAATAGCCCCATTAAAATGTTTCACACCAATTGTTCATCAATCAATGCATCACACTTGCACCAAGTGTCAAAATGAGACCTTGACCATTCATGAGGTGGTTTATCATTAAACCACTTGAGGGCATCTGGATCCAAGTGTTTCATATCACCCATAACTTTTCTATACATATGATCATATGTTGCCTTAGCAGCAGCCATCAACACATCCTTATAAGCTTTACCTCTAAACTCTGCCTTGAAATTGTCATACAAATACTTTAAACAAAACATGTGTTCTGAATTTGGCACAACATCACTTAGTGCTGTAACCAATCCTTTCTGTTTATCTGACATAAAAGTCCATGCACCCTGATTGTTAATCCCCAAGTCTGTGACAAGCAATTGCAAAAACCAAGTCCAAGTATCCCTATTTTCCATCTCAACCACTGCACATGCAATAGGGTACATTTTTTGGTTTGCATTAACACCCACAGTAGCTAAAAATTGACTTTCATGAGGCCCTTTCACATCTAACCCAACAAAAGGCCTACATCCTGCTAAAAATCCTCTTTTTAATCCTCCAAAGCAGATATAAAGCCTCTGAAACTTTGGTACATCACCATCTTCAGTCTTCAACTCAATGGTAGACCCTGGATTTGCCCTCATAAGGTCTTCACAGTAGTCCATGAGCTTACTATAATGTTCAACAGTGGTCCCCTGAAGCAGTCTCAAAGCCCTAGCCTTAGCTCTATACAATGTCCAGGGTGTCACTTGTATTTGTATGTCATCTTTTATCAATTCCCTAAATGCAGACAGTGACATGTCAGAACTGGCTCTAAAATGCTCTACATATCTCTTGGATAGGAACCCAGCATGTGCAAGTTTGTTTGTTTTTTCCTACCACAAGTCTGTTTACTAACAAATGTCTTAACCTGGCATGTCAACTCTCCTCTTATTAGAGCCCCGTATATCATCCACTCACAAGGGGTCTGCAATATGCCCTAACTTTGTATCTCTCACTCTTTTTAAATAAGATATCCTTACCATTTAATATAGCATGTTGCCTAATTGCTTTCTTCAAATCCTCAACTGAGCCAAATTTCATCCCTAACTTAAAAATTGGATCATCTTTCTCATTAACCTTCACAAACTCAGGGTACTTGGGTTTTTTTTATCTTGTTTCTTGTTCTCTGTTGTGTCTCATCATCCTCACTGGATAAACTATGTAGCTCATCAGAATTGCCATAATCTGTTTGGGCTTCTTCACTGGAAGTGACAATATTGCCATCATATAGGTTATCATCATCACTGCCTTCAATACTCTGCTCACAAAAATTAGAATCTTGTTCATCACTTCCTTCAGTACTCTGCTCACCCCTACTATCATGTTTATTTTGATCACCATCTTCACCACTGTCTTCCTCCTTAGTACCAGTCACTCTCACCTCAACTTCTTCCTCATTCATAGCAGCCTCTCTAACCTCAGATGTTTCCTCATAAACCTGACCCTCATTCACCTCAGGTTGAACCTCATTAACTGTAGCAGCCTTAGGAACCTCAACTGCTTCCTCATTCACAGCAGCATCTCTCACAATAACTGTTTCCTCATTAACATCAGCCCATCTCACCTCATTTACCTCAGGTTGAACCTCATTATCTGTAGCAGCCTCGGTAACCCCAGCTACTTCCTCATTAACAACAGCCTCTCTCACATCAGCTGCTTCCTCATTAATAGGAGCCCCTCTCACCCTATTCACCTTAGGTTGTTGACCATTAACAACACCTCTCACCTCATCCACTTCAGGTTGTTCACCATTAACAGCACCACTCAACTCATTATCATTCTCATTGACATCACCTCTCGGCTCATTATCTTTACCACTATCTAAATTCTCATGTGTTAAACCTAGGTCTTGACCATCATTACCATCATTCTCATCATCAGTGTTAGTTATGGTGACTACTTTAGGTTCTGGCCTGGGAACTACATTGAGTGCATTATCTTGGACAACCTCTGGCTGTGGTAGATATCCACATGGGATTGGATGTCTAATATAAACCTGAGCTACTCTGTTTTTTGGCAATGTGTGATACATGTCAAAACAATCTTCATCGGTTGCCATATGTACTAACCCACACTGTATATTCCTCCTAGGAATTTTATAGTAGAAACCAACATGAGGAGCATACCCTAACATCATGCCTAGATTATCCATTTCAAATAATGACAATGTATCAGTACTTACGTAGTCAATGTAATCCACCTTACCCCCAATGTACAAAACTTTAGGGTATTCTCTAAGTGTGCCCCCATGGTAAAACTTAATGGTAAAATAGGGTGAACCAAGATCTGCACAAACATCACAAGTGCGGCAAAAAAAAAAAAAAAAACTTAGTCAAAATCTAATGATATCATGCATTCCTGTTTCAATAAAATTCCTCATATCATGCACATAAAAGCGTAAACATAAACTGATCTCATAGGAATGAACATTTAAATAACATATTAAAATCCTCATATTGCAAGCATACAGAAACCCGACAACTGAACTAAAACGAGTTCCATGCATACAGTGATTTTTGAAGTGGACTACTAGGGCACATACCATACTTCGGAGTCTTCCCACCATGTCTGTACTCTGGAGGCATCGATCTTCACTAATTAGGAATGATTCAACCAACAACCATACCGCCGTTCTCCAATCCGTCAATAAATTTGCTCTGAAAACCCTAAAATATGGGGGTGACCGTTCGGAGGTGACCGTTCATACCAAAATTGGTTTGGTGCCTAATTTGAACTTCCATATGGGGACTCCCTTTACATGTGTTTACATCTCGGTTATCAGATTGGTTAAGATTATAATTTTGCTGGAAAATTATTAAAAATGACCTAAGAAGACGATTTACCCTTAACAAATAATGGAATATATGACTCCCGTTAATAAATTCCACAGATTGCAACATGTGTCAAACGTTGGGGTCTTGGATGTCAAGTTTTAAAGTTTGGGGTTCTGATTGGAAATCGTTGAAAACCTCAGGGTCTACAGTGCAATTAAGCCTTCTTATTTATAACATTTTTCTTATTTTTCAAAAATGAAGGAGGTTGATCGTAACCTTCCTGTAGGGTGAAAACATACGAGATCATGAGTCGTTATGAAAAATTTCCCTTTTGCTGGGTTTTTTCTTCTCCAATCTCCAATTTTTCTAGCCAATTCAATTGGGTTTCTTCTTATTTCGTTTGTCTTTCTCCATTTACAACTTCTCCACCAAATTATACATAAATTCATGTTAAGTGAAGTCTGGACTTAACAAATTGGTATGCAACATAGGGTTTTGATCCTTGCACTTCAAAATTTTCCAATCAATTCAATCAAATTAACCACCCATGGGTTATACAATCAGACAAGTCAATGTGAGCTTGATGGAAGCTCACTTTGCTGATCATTTTGGTGCCATAGATGATTAATTAGTGGGATGAAAAGAGACATCGCTAAAATCCCTAACCCCAAGATCTTAGTAAACCAAACCTCATGTGGTTAGGCAGACCTTAGCTGATATGCAACAAATGGTGTAGCAATTGATCAACACCAAGGGATGAGATGGCTTAAATTCGAAGCAGACTAGACAACATAGGGGGAAGGAATACACACAGACGGAATACTTCCAAACCACCACCGATAATCCTATGCCCAAACTCCCTAAGTTAGAATTTTCAAGATTCAGTGGGAGGATGCTTACGGCTGGGTACGAAAAGCAAACAAGTACTTCGATTTTAATCTTGTAAGATGAGAAATATAAACTAAACTTTGCCTCAGTTCACTTCGAATGACATGCTAAATATTGGTTTGGAACATACATTAAGGCCAAAGGCAGGGTGCTATGGTCTAATTTTGTTAGGGATTTGGATGCCAAGATTCTTATGGTTAGGGTGTTAATGGTGAATTTCATAAAGGCAACACTCCATTATTGAGAACTAGTACAATGGATTTGAGACCCTTAGATCTATACTTGTTAGTAAAGGGTGTAGGTTTGACGAAGGGTATATCATACAAAGTTGTTAGTGGTTTAAAAGTTTGAGCTCTATAAGTTGTCAAGGGCCATTTATCTTGCTAGGAAGTAAGATGTAAGTATTCATTACTCTTGGCACAAGCTCATCGTTGTTTCCAAACAAAATTTTCCATCCCCCAGCCTTACTGCAGCTAAACTTTAGACTAATAGCCTCAACTGAAAAAAAAAACTAGTTTGGCTACCTTCATTACATACTGCAATCCATGCCCACCAGCCTCATAGTAGAAATCTATACTCCAAACACCTGCAAAGCCCAACCCAAAGACTAACCGGAGGGTTTTTTTATGACAGGAGAAAGAAAGGATTGCGTTACTGGTGTGACAAAATCTTCACCTCAGCTCACAGCTGCAAACACAGAGGCAAGTTTCAATTTTGGTAATAAATGAGAAGAGGTTGAAGATACCCCACCTGTGTATGATGAAGAACCACTGCCAAAGGAACCTCAATTACAGGAGGATAAGGGAAAGGTTAAGATCACAATAAATGCCCTCACCGGTAAGTTCTCACATAATAATTTTACATTGTGGGTCCATCATGACAAGAAGGCTTTTTCTATCCTCATATAAACATGGTCAACTCACAACTTCATTGACACTATCACTGTATCTAGATTAGGATGTGTAATCACACCTACTGCACCAATGACCACAATGGTTGTTAAAGGAAACAAGGTCACTAGTGACTCTATGTGCCAGAATTTCACTTGGACCAAAAAGAAGGATGGCTCTTGGAGAATTTTTTGTAAAATACACTGGGCTAAACAAGCTTACTACTAAATTTTTTTTCTCATATCAATAGTGGATGATCTCTTGAATGAATTAACTGGAAATGATGAGGGGTTACCATTAAGTAGGGGTTACCATTATGTAGGGGTTAACCCTACAGACATGCCCAAGATAGCCTTTACTACCCATTTTGGGCACTAGAATTTTAAAGTAATTCCCTTTGGATTAACTAATGCACTAACCACGCTTCAGTCTGTGAAAGGTATTTTCTAGCCTTACCTTAAGAGTTCTGTATAAGTGTACTTTGATGATATATTGGTTTATAACAGGTCCCTATAATAACACAAACCTTGAGGGAGCATAAGTTATATGTCAAGCAATCTAAGTGCTCTTTTGCTACCAGGAAAGTGGAGTACTTATGACATATCATCGTTGGGGCAAGAGTATCTACTGATCCAAGAAAAATAAGCCATGGTTAACTGGCCAATACCAAAGACACTCAAGTAGCTTAAGGGTTCCCAGACTTAACACGATATTACTGAAAATTCGTACCAAATTATGGGATCTTATGTAAGCCTTTGACTAGACAACTACTACTACAAAAAAAAAAAATAGTTTTTACTAGACTTTGGAGTCATTCAAGGCATTTGCTGACCTCAAGGTAGTTGTGATTAGTGCTTCAGTACTAGCCTTACCAAACTTCTCACTACCTTTCATAGTGGAGGTAGATGCTAGTGATCAAGGGATACGAGTTGTACTCATTCAAAGAAGGAAGGCCATTGGCTTTCTTTAGCAAGGCATTTGGACCCAGGGCATTAGCAATGTCAACACATGAGAAGGAACTAATGGCCTTAGTTCAGGCTATGATGCATTGACACACCTACCTCAGCAGTCAACCTTACTCTGTAATGACTGATCACTACAGTCTCAAGTATCTGCTAGGACAGAGATTTACATCACTACTTCAACAGAGATGCTTGTCTAAACACGGGGATTCACCTTTGAGATCCACTATAAGTCTGGGATAGAAAATGGAGCTGTGGATGCACTGCCCAAGCTACGTATGCGAACTGATGAGACTGGTCAATGCCAGGCCATTTCCCACGTCACACCAGTTTGGCTGACTAAGTTGTAGGATAACTATGAAGGAAACAATCACATAGAATAACAAATTCACTAGCGTATGTAACTTTAAGTACACTCACGAATGAATATGGCATTGAGATACAAAGGCAGGTCGTGTGCAGGTGAAAAGGGGGACTTGAGGACTCAAAAAGATGCTAAACCCATTGTTACGTTTCCACTTCTCTGAATAAAGAGCGCATTCAGGCACCACAACCACCTACAAGCGAATAACTGCACTCTTCTTTTGGCTCTCATTAAGGAATTACATCAAAGCATGTGTGAAACACGCCAGAAAAACAAGCATGGGCATATTCCTTACTTTGGATTTGTTGAAACCTCTACCCATGCCAAACCAATTTTAGAGTAGTATGTCTATGGATTTCACTGAATTTTTACCTAAGTCTGAGCATAAAAAGTTATAATGGTGGAACATACCATTATGACTAAACGAACACAAAATATACCATTGGAAAGCGATTCAGTAAATAAACCTTCATGAATCCATTTTTGTTCTTTCATTCCAAGTAAAACCCTCTTGAAGTATCAACTAATGGAGGAGGAACGATATTAGACACCCCATACCTTTTTTCTTCACAAATAGGAAGTTTCAAATTCAATTCAGATATTAGAAAGATTACCATATATAACACAAAATTTCTCCCCCGATTTTTTCTAGTCAAGCCTCTCTTGGCAGGCATAAAAATTTTCCCACTTTATAGCTCTCAACCATCCTCATACAGCTCAGGATGTTGCTTAGGTAAACTTTGACCACATCTTTAAGCTATATGGCACACCAACAACATAGTCATTGACAGTGGGGAGTACTTTTCTTAGCCAATTTTGGCAAAAGTTATTCCATCTGCTAGGTACCAAGCTGAGCATGAGTACCTCTTGTCACCCCTAGAGTGATGGAACAACTGAAAGGGCGAACCAATGCCATGGGACCTACTTGAGGTGTTTTTGTGTTGACAGACCTAAAACTTGGAGCAAATGGCTTAGATTGGTTGAGTACTGGTACAACACCTCCTATCACAGCTCTTTACAAATGACACCTTTCCAAACCCTTTATGGTTATACCCAAGACCACTTGACCTTGGCAATGATAAGACCACCCACATTACCTCTGTGGATGCTTACATGATAGACAAGTTTAAGTCTTAAACCTTCTAAGGGATAACTTGGTATTGGCACAAGGAAAGATAAAATTCTATGCTGGCAAACACAGATCTGAGAGGACATTTTGAGTAAGAGACATGATTTTTATTAAATCATAGAGTTATAGGCAAAACAACCTAGCTTTCAGGAGGAATTTGAAGTTATCTCCAAAATAATATGGGCCATTTGCAGTTGTGACAGGGATGGGGCAATGTGGCCTATTGATTAGATTGCCCACTTAGTCCCAAATCCCATCATGAATTCCATGTGTCTCTTCTGAAGGCTACTTTGCGCAAACAAATGGTGGCATCAACCATATTACCACATGTCAACAATGAAGGCCAAATCATATTTGAGCCCACCCACATCATGGATCACAAAATGATAAAAAGAGGGTCTTCTTATGTCCCTCAAGTAATTGTTGGATGGTCCAATTCACCAGCCAGTGATGCCACTTGGGAGGACTAGGATGTCCTCAAGACCATGTTTACAAGCTTTTGTTACAACAGAGGAATGGGTTTTGAAGGAGGGAGAGAACGTCAGGAATCATCCTCCCAAGCCCACATTGAAAATTAGAATCAAGAAGAAGACACCCGATGATATTCCAACCATAGTTATCAGAACCGGATGAGAGATTGAACCGGTGGAGGCACCGGTTCGCGGATCATTGGTTCAACCGTTTCAACCAGTTTTAAATACTCCAAAACAAGAGAAAATGTAGTTAATTGGGTAGTTTTGGCTACTGTATAACAATTATCATGGTGTCTTATGACGAAAATATGGAGTTTTTCTAGCAAATGGTTCTTGCACAGTAAAAACTGCATCTTGTGTTCAAATCTTGGCAGCTTTACTCCAATTATTATAGCTTTGCTCTAAAATTGTACAAGTGTCAACGAGTCAATGCGGCTGGATTGGTCTGAACCGCAGGGAAATCATCTGGTATGGAGCTGTTCTATCCAGTCCAATTGCAGTTCCGAGCCAATAATGGAATCGAATCGGCCAAAGCACCAAGTCACGGTTAAAACGGTCCGGTCCGGTTATACTAACTATGATTCTAGCTGAATTAGTGGGCATGTCAGTTGAAAGATTTGGTGGAAAAACAACAGCAAAATGGCAGCAATTAACAACTTTAATAGAAGACACCAGTGAAGAGCTGGCACATATGAGCAAAGAAACCAGCAGTAGCCTGGCGCGTTCTTTGATGTGAAGCCACATTAATACTCGTGTGGAAATGCACGCACAAATTTTCGAAATTGCTCATGTACCTTACTTAATGATGGAGCATTAACACACACACACACACACACACACATAATTAAATGGGAAAATCTTTGTCTGATTATCGCATAAATTAGATTATCCTTCTAATTGTAATTTTTCATAATTCCAACATCTTTCTTATTTTTAAAAAATGAAGGGGGTTGGTTGTAACCTCATTATAAGGAGAAAACATATGAGATCATGAGTTATTTATGAAAATTTCCCTTTTGCTGGGTTTCTTCTTCTCCAATCTCTTTGGCCAGTTACAATTGGATTTGTTTTTATTTCCTTTATCTTTATTCCATTTACGATTTCTCTACCAAGTAATACATAAATTCATGTCAAGTAAAGTCTGGACTTCCAGACCAACTCAATCAGCCTATCACAGATGTACTTGCATACGATACAATCACATGTTTAACTTGCCCACTAGCCATTTCAAGAACCATAGAAAGATCTACCATTAAACCCAGGCCTAAAAGAATAAAGTGCTAGTAGCAGTTTGGTGCAAATAGGTATGGGCAGATCGAATGAATGATCGGGGGCACCACGGTCGCCCCTAAAATTTTTAGATTTTTTTTGAGTTTTTATATTAGGGTTAATTACAATTACATCCACGAGGTTAGGGTGAAATTACACGCGTATCCATTAGTTTAGACAAATAACATTTATATCTGTTGACCAAACGAAATACACAAATACATAACAGTTTGGAGCGAAAAGACTAGATTGCCTATGACTTGGGAATCTAATTTTTCAAATGCCATTCGTTTTTCTTTTCCATAGTCTCTTTCTTTTCCCCTACTACTCCAACCACAACCTCCACCTCCACACCACTAATGCACCACCTCTGCATCATCGCAAAACCACAACCAAACCCTCCTAACCATTACCAAAACCACCTTACCCATCACCTCTACCACGACAACAATTGCCATCATCCACCAAACCAAAAATCCACCATGGCCACAGTCACCACCATCCAGCAAATCCAAAATCCACCCACCAACATTTCAGCTCTCTCAAATCTTTCATCTTTAACATTATTGTTGCCAATTGTGGGAAGATATATTATTTCAACAATGGGAAGCCTGCTTTTCTCTGGTCTAGTGGGTATAGGTGTCATGCGTGAAGCTCTCGCCAGAGGCTTCTGCTCACAACATAAATGGCAACAAGAGTGGTTACAACAACTACCTGATGTCGACGACGTCGACGGTGGTTGGTGGTTCTGGATCACTTTGATTTTGAGGGAGATTGCACTAGGATAGGGAGATTGTCGTGGTTTATGTGGGTGTCGGTGGTGATTTGGATCTTGGGTGGTGGATATGGGTGCCGACGGCTTTGAGATAATGCCGATGGTGATTACAATGATGCAGGCGGTGTGTGCTGATTTGGTGGTGGTGGTGCAGCTTTGGTGGTGGTACTTTGATGGTCTTGGCGTTAATGGTTAATTTCGATGGTGACAGTGCTGTGGTGGGGGCGATGACCGGGAAGAGGAAGAATGGCAGCAGCAGTGGGTTAAGGGGAGGATGGGGCCAGCGACGGGGTGGTGGTAGTGGTAGTGTGGGGGAAGTTGAAGAGAGAGAGTATTAGGGTTTCGAACATAAATGCAATCCTGACCTTAGAAAAAACACGAATTTGAAAAAAAAAAGAGTTTTAACTCTGTAATAAGGGCAATATAGGTATTTTAAAATTTAGTATATGGTGACATTATCAAAATGTACGATTTTTTAACGAACCAACAACAGAAGGCTACGGCTAATACCTTTTAAAACATAGTGTCTTTGACTGTAATTTCACCATAACCTCAAGGATATGACTATAATTAACCCTTTATAATATGTGTACTCATATTCAATTATATTTAAAGAAAATGTACTGTATTGTAATAGTAATGTATAGTTTCCTTTTGTTGACTTTTTTACTTTTTGTGCCACTAGTAGTTCACGGTCTTTGTCTTTGTCTTTTCCCTGCTCCATCTTCATTCTTTTAAGTTCTAAATCTCTAGATTACCAAAAAAAATAGGAAAAAAGAAAAAGAAAAAAGAGTGGATCAAAGTTAGTTTTTGTTATCCTGTTTAAATTGTTATTGTGTATTAATGTATACATTCACATTTGTCATCATATAATTTAATAACGGCTTTACTAAAACATGTATACATGTATTAGTTACGTTTCTTTCATGCAATTGATTTGTTATTGATGAGTCTTTTCGAGTTAAATAAATCATTTTGAATAGTGAAATTATATGATTAGTACAAAGTGATCATACTGCAACTATTTCACGAGTATATTGACTATATTCGACTACGAAGATGGTATGGATCTTGCAATTGTGCACATTTAGAAAGATATTGTTGAGGCATTTATTATAAACTGAATCATTAATGGCTTCGTGATTATAAAGAACATCGAGTTCCGCTTTGACAATTGATTATAGACATAAAAAAAGTTACTTTTTTTTCCAACATTTAAGCTTTATTTTCTCTACGGCCTATATAAACAACTTCCAAAATTTTAAGTTTTTTAATTTTTATAATTAATGTGAACTCGAACATTTCAGATTCTTTTAGCTTAGCCGTCGATTTTTTTTAATCCCCCCCCCCCCCCCCCCCCCCGCGGGTGCAGGTCGGTAAGGTGGGTGTGTGTGACCCTGAGTCTATTGCGTGTTTGACTGTGTGTATGAGTGGCTATGTCTGTTTGGGTGATGGTGGATGGTGATGGAGGCAGGTGGTTCTAGTGTGGGTGAAGGAGATGCGTAGGGAAATGAGGGATGGGGGGTGTTTGGGAAGAAGAGAGACATAATTTTTTTCTCCCATAGTCGTCTGTCCCATAATGCGGCAGATGGTAATGTTTTCAATTTTATTTGCTATAAAATGAAAAGGTAAAATCATCAAAAATCCTAACCAGCCCATTATAGGGCAGACAGACTTAAAAAAGACATAAGAAAAAGATATGGACCATCCACAGATCACGTATGAATAATTGAATCGCACCGGCAACGTAGAGCATGTGTAATTTGTACATGTATGGGCATATACAACCCACATCCACCAACTTGTCTAAGAAGGATTAACCCCTGTAAGTAAAGGTGCATAACTACAATTTCATGTAATAGTCATCAAGATGCCTGCTATTTAAAGTGCATGGCTAGAAAACAAATTGAAGAGTTAAAAAATATGCTCTTGGTCACGGAAAACAAGTTTGATTCGATTCAACAATACATAATGCAATCTCCTAACATGAGGGGAAAATAAGTTTGATTTGATTCAAAGTTGAAGGACAAACTTTTTATGTCTTGATATTGTGAAAATATCAAGCGTTTTCCGAGAGTCAAAGGTCCTCTTCCATAGTTAAGAAATTGGACTAGACAATAAACCTCTGAATTCACTCCCAAGCGCAACACTTTTCAGCATAGCAAATTAGTCAATCTCCAAGTTCTAATCACCTCTAGCAAACATATGCCCAGGCCTCGGCTTATCTGAGATCTGAGGCTTTACAAACCTTTTACTCTTCTGAAGATTCACACTTCTTGCATGGAAGGGGAAATTGTTCATGTCAAAAGTTGGGGTATTTAACGGAATTTTCGGGGTGATAGCCTCCTACTCGCTAAAAACTAAGAAGAGTATTTCACAAAACTAAACTAAAATACGAGAAGATTTGTCCCCGTCACTTGCAAAACTCTGAGAAAACATAAGGGGGAGTATTACCAAGAGGAAATACGGAAGGTAGCCAAAGAGAGCGAACACAATTAACGTTATATTAACAACTCCGGAATTCACCTGTCCATTAATAAACATGCATAAATAAAAATTGGATTTTGATTGGATGCCGCAGTCGAGGAATTAGACCACCCCATATATCCACACGGCCACATAGAGAGAGACTTTTGCTTAGTTCGCACTCACTCACACATAGCTTCAGCCCATCTTAACAGACAACAATTAATGGATCTTTTATGCTTCGAAGTAACATTATAAAACAAAATCACAATCAATGTATAATTGTATGTTTTGATCAATATAAAACCAATATTTTGTGTATTGCAGAAAGCTTTTTTTTGTTGTTGGTAGAAGTGCAATCTATATTTGACCTGTCAATATGGAGATTCGAGCTCGAAATTTTGAGATTATTTCTCAAAACCTTTGTCTCTTCAACCACCTTTAAGGTTTCGCAGAAAGCTTGATACGTGTTTTCACAACATTCGGAAAACACAAACCTAAGATCCAAATCCTAAATACCTATATAACGACAATAAATCTATTTATCGATAATAAATCTACATACGATACACCCTCTGCTTCATAAATTTTTATACCCTTTGGCTTTGTGGTTCAAACTCCAATGCTTATTACAAATCAAAATAGTATGTGTATATCCATTAACAAGTTAAACTAACTACCGCAAAAACTATTAGAAAACTCAATCTGCACTTGGGATTTCACAAGAGTCGAAGGGACTAGCACTATACATCGCCGTGACTCAGAGCGCCTCCTCAGCGGCGGCCGCCGCCTCCAGTGTGCGCCGCGCCTCGTCAAGCCTCTAGCTGACCTCCGCGTCTGTGTAGCCCTGGTCGACCAGCTTGTCTTCCAGCACGACGAGCTTGAGCTGGATCTGGCGCCTGCGATCGTGCTCGAGGATCTCTCTGTTGGGCTTCCTGATGAGCCCGGCCGTGCCCTGGCCGGGCACGGACCTCTTGCCCGGCCGGCCGTCGACCAGGACATTGTTGCTCTTGGGCCTCACGAAGAACTTGTTGCTCTGGATGTAGCCGTTGGTGCCCGACCCGCGAGAGGTCTGTAGCCCGATTCCGTTGTTCATCTTGCAGCGAGTTTGTAGGTATTCTACGCTGCAAAGAAGGGATTAAAATGGCTATGAATTTGATGAGGACGGGAAACCCTAACCCTAACTCTAACCTAATCGGTTTGGCAATTTGAGAATAGAGGTGGAACTACTGGTGGTGGTGTTGAAGGTGACGTCGGTGGTTGTTCAATCGTACAAGTTGATGGCGAGTGTTGGGCTTGGCTTTAAATAGAGGTAGAGTCGGTGGGTTGAAAAAGGATTTCTTTTAGGTAATTAGCACTATCTTTGGAACCAATGCAATTCCGGAATCAGATTTTGAAACGGAATTGAAATAAAGCAAAATCTTCTTGTTTGAAACAATCTAGAATTCAAATTCTATGAATTCCTCTTTTTTTTTTTCTTCTGAAAACATACATTTACAAAAGGAATTTGTTTTTAAGCAATAATACCCTTTTAGAATTTCTTGCATACAACCTCATCTATATATTATATAGAATCGCATGAAAATTTAAACGCAAAAATGCTATCAACTAACAAATTTTTGAAGTAATACTCTTTAGCGACGCTTTTATAAAATTTCAAGAAAACATGAATAAACAACAATTCCCAAATTACCAAACTTCAATAACAGTACAAGAATTATAAACTGTAGAAGATTTCATTTCACTAGTTAAAAAACCAATTTACTCAATCAAAGCTGATCCATCCTCAACTCCCAGTAGCAAACGATTCTTGAACAAACCCATTCACTTTCACGAAAATAAAGAGCATACAATTTCTCCAAAGGACTTTTTGGTCTGAAATCAGTTCAGTACAAATAAAGAGCTGTTTTAAAATACTTTTGGGATTTTTGCTGGTGCGATTGTCGTGAGGGGTAATCTGGTAATTTCAGACACCAGGTGATGAACTTAGCAGACCTGTGCAATTTACCTCTGGGAATAATACAATTTGAGAGCCTACCTTAGTTACGCTCTCAACTTGAGAAATCTATGACATAAATTCGCTTCTGGAGGTTAGGGTAAAATCTTATATCGGGTTGCAATAGCTAGCCATAGCAAGAAGGTATGAACTTCTAAGTGGGAATGGGTAAAATAAAGTGTGCGTATGTTCTTCATCGATGTCTGACTAGCAAGTTGATTGAATAGGTTGTTATGTTTGCCAAGATCAAGGGTTACAAGTTTCTTCTGCTAAGGATAGCGCGGTCTCGTCATGATTGTCATTGTCTCCATTAGTATGCTTATCTTTAGTGATACTTTTGTTGAAATCCTGTTGTTATTTTGAATGCCGGTGCTTACTAATAGTTGGTATCCACCTGCTTAGGATAAGTTGTTGATGACTTGTGGTAGAGATTTTTTCCCAAGTCTGCCCCATTGATGAGATGAGATTAAGTTGTTAAGGACTAGCAGTGGAAATTTTCCTTTAGTTCGCCTCGTTGATAAAAAATGTCTTCCTTCAATTCATCAAAGACTGAGATGATGTAACATCCGTACTTCTAGAAGTTTCTAAAATAGTTATCTGTTGGTCAAGAAAATAAAAGGGCGTTAAGTTTTAGCAATAGTTGGGAATTGGTATAGTATGAGGGGTTAAATTGGCTTTAATGCCAAAGTGCAATTTTGTGAAGTTGAGGGGTCAAAGTGTAATTATGGAAAAGTTATGGGGCTAATTAATAAATTTTGAAAATAGGTGATTAGTGGCAAAAATGTGTCATTTTGTGGGGAATGTTTAAGGAGGGTAGTTAAAAAGGAGCAACTAATTGAATAAATGTTAAAATAAATAAATTGTGCGATAAAAGAATAGAAAGAAAGGAAAAGAAGAAGCAGAGGGGAAAAAAAAATAGAGCAAGCAGCGGCAAAGGAAGAAAAGAAGAAGAGAAAGGAAGAGGGAAGAGAAAATATGAAGAAAGGAAAATATTCGAAAACCCTAAAAAGGGTAATCTCTCTCTCACTTGAATTTTTAGGGTTAGTTGGGGGGGGGGGGGGGTGTGTGTGTTCATGGTTTGTGAAGGTATGCAGTATGTGTGTGTCTCTGTGTCCCTGTTGTCGTAACAGCAGTTATGTACTGCGTGTTTGAGTTAAAATCGTGCATAGGGGTGTGTGTGTGTTATATGGTGTTGTTGTGTGTGTTGGTGCATGGTGTAGGGTGTGTATGACTGTGTGGTGTTGTGTGTTTGCTTAAATGGTGAAGGGGAAGGGGGAGGGAAGCAGCACCAGGGCTGCTGTGTGTGGAGTTATGTGTGTGTGATGAATACAAGGTGTTTGTGTGTGTGTAGGGTGTGTATGGGTGTGTATGTGCATGTTGTAAGGGTGTATTATTATGTGGGTATGTCTCATTATGTGTGTCAGATGAGGATTTGGTAAGTGTGTTGTCACGCCCCCAAACCGGGAGGCCGCGACTTCAAAGCAAACCTCATGATATACTATTACCATATAGATGATGATGGTATAAACAGAGCAACTAAATCCTCTAAGATAAAATATCTCCACAAACAAAAGTCTAAGACAATCCGTTCACCAAAATAATTCCACTGAGTATTTCTTTACAAAATAATTACCAAACGCAGCGGTGAAATAATTTACACAAGAATTAATTCTATCAAATCACCCATATCGGGGCAAAAGTCTCCAAAAAGAATGTCATTATCCAATTTACACAAGATGAATACAAGAATGTCATTATCCAATTTCAGGGTCCATACACGTCTTTAAACCAAGACCCAAACACATCAATGACATAACCATTATAAAGATATAGTAGATGTCACAAACACCATTATCTAAATCTCAATCTTACTTATCTCAAAAGATCCAAGAGTTTAAATACAATCCTTTCAAATAACTTAACTAATAATCTTCCTCATCAAAATCCACTAAAACCAAATAATGTGACCAAAACTTTACTATTCAATACAAATTCCAAGTCTCAAAGCCAAATTACTCACTTCCGGATAGAGTTCTCAAATAATTTACATTGCTCAATTATACTAACAAAGACTAAAAAAAACTCTAATTTCCCCCAAACATGCCACGCCCGAAAATCACGTCGGATACCTGTGGTAAGGGACTAAACAAACGAGTAGGGGGTGAGCTCGAATAGCCCAGTAAGTGGGGAAAACAAATGGGAAGCAAATACGATGATTCGTAGTCCAAAACAAATCAAATATTTGACGAACAAATAATAACAATTGACCACGATGCAAATAAGGCGAATCAAATATACGAAATGTTCATAAGGTGGTCCAAAGAACCCAAATCAAATACAAGCCCAAAGGTACGAAAGTGCAATCATATCTTACTGTCAAATACCAAAGCAAACGTCATTAAGCGTTTAACCCAAAACACATTTCAATTATATGTCGGGTACGCTACAAACATACGATGACTATGGTGGTCATAAGACCCAAATGTCGAACCAAACATCAAACGTGTGCTCCGGAGCATACTAGGAGGCTTCGGCTCTCTAGCATAACAAATATGTGTCCAAAGGACCCTCTTAATTTGAGAGTTGTTCAACATAGTCAATGTCAATCTTAAATTGACGGTCACAAATGTACAAATTCAAAGTTGAGCATCGTTAAGGCACAAATGAGAAGGGGTAAACAATTTTCTCAAGAAGGCAAAAGTGGAGCAATCAATTACAAACGAGCATAGATGAATCAAAAGTGACGAAAGTATAAGCCTTCGGATTTTCGAAGATACATTTCCACAGCAAAAATCGTATAAACCCTTACCTTAATCAAGCCTTGCCCTTCTCTCTTTCCACCGCAAGGGTAAAGGGAACAAACTTCCCAAGCTTTTTGAGAGCCACTCCTTGAGCTCCTCCTTAGAGCTTCCAAACTTTCCAAGTCTTCTTCTCTATCTCTCTCTCTCTCTTTCCCGTGCAAAGGAGAGGAAAAGAAACAGAAGACTCAAAAAAAAAAAAAGGCTAGGAACGAAATAAAACACTATTTATAGGGAACAAAAATTTTAAACCTTTAAGTCAACCGAAAACAACTTTCAGTCGACTGAAAACACATTTTAGTCGACTGAAAGTACATTTCAGTCGACTAAAAGTACTGTTCAAAATCACTGTTCATAGTTACTGTTCAAATCGCTGTTCATAGTTACTGTTCAAATCGCTGTTTATCGACTACAACTTTTAGTCGGCTGAAAACACTCTTTTAGTTGACTAAAACCTTTAAATTCGACTAAAACTCCAGAAAATCATTTTTACACAATTTAAATACTTTTTAGTCGACCGAAACACTTTTAGTCGACCGAAACACTCTTTTAGTCAACTAAAACCTTTTAAATTCGACTAAAATTTCAAAAAATCATTTTTCTTCGAAGCCAAACTATTTTCCTTCTACCGAATATTTCAGAACTCAAAAACTTTATCATCAATAAGTTTTGATTCGAATGAAACCACTTTCATTCAACCGAAAATTTCAGAAACAATCTCAATTCATTTTCTTAATGTTAACAAAAGACCACAAACTTAATTATTAAAAAATATACAATTTTTGCATAAGGAAAAGAAAGTTTTCGGGGTATTACATGTGTGCTCGGCATTAAAGGGAGGAAGAAGGAGATGTGTGTATGTTAAGGTGAAAAAGTGCGTGGGTTTAATCTATATAAGTGGTGAATGGTAACTGTAAGTGTCGCTAGTAGCTGGGGTTTAGGCAGTCCACTGTTCGAATTTTTAAAAATAGTCCGGGCTAGATTCTGAGAAACTGTAAGTGTCGCTAGTAGCTAGGGTTTAGGCAGTCCACTGTTCAAACTTTTAAAAATAGTCCGGGCTAGATTCTAACAAAGTGCGAAGAAGAAACCCTAATTATTTTTGGGAAATCTACAATATGGGAAAATTTGAGATGTTTTCGAGGTTGCAAATGAGGTTAAATGATGTTGTCAGTGAAAGACTTCACGATGGATTTGAAAATAGCAAATCAATGCAGTTTTGCTTAAAATTTTTATGAGGATCTTAAAGTATTGAGATGCTTCAATGTCTAAAATTTTGGAGCATTTCAAATCTGATAGCTATTTGGGCTAATTACACCTATGTCCCTGAGGTTTTGGGGTAATTACACGCGAGGACACAAAGTTTCAAAATGTAACACTTGTGTCCATTGACAAACGGAATACACAAATACTTAACGGTTCTGACAAAAAGACCAAGTTGCCCCTAAATAAAAGTTGAAACCCTGATTTGCCCTTGGGACCACATGAAACCCTAATTTTCATTATCTTCCCCCCCACCCCTCCCCACCCCATCTGCATCCCCCTCGCCCTTCCCCGTCACGCACCCACCCTGCCTGCTCCCCTTCACCGGCGCCGCACCCCGCCTGCTCCCCTTCCCCGGCGCCGCACCCCGCATGCCTCCTCCTTCCTCGTCATCCCGTCACCGCCCACCCCGTCTACCTCCCCTTCCTCATCACCGCCCACCCCAAGCCACCGCGTGTAATCTCCTACCGGCGTCGAAACCTATCGCCGGCGACGTCACTCTTCCCCTTTATCTCTTCTCTCCTCCCCCACAATAACCCACTCCCTCGTTCCATGCCAACAGCTCTATCGCCCCACGCCGCCGGTAGCTCCATCGCACCACGCCACCGATTTTGAAGCCCTAATTTGTAAATTAGGGTTTTGAAGCCCTAATTTGCAAATTAAGGGTTTGAAACCTTAATTGGCAGATTGAGACCTTTAAGAAATGGCAGATTGAAACCCTAATTTGCAAATTAGATTTTTAAAGCCCTAGTTTGTAAATTAGGGTTTTGAAACCCTAATTGGCAGATTGAGAAATTAAAGATTGAAACCCTAATTTGTAAATTAGGGTTTTGAAACCCTAATGTTTAAATTAAGGCTTAAAATCTTCATTTAAAATATTCTGTATATGAAGGGGTAGTATCGTCATTTTTAAAATACGTATTGCTGACATCATTAAAAAGTATAAATTTTTGACGGAACCCTGACGGATGGACACGAATGATACATTTGAAACACTTTTGGTCACGGAATGTTACATTTTGAAACTTTGTGTCCTTGACTGTAATTACCCCAAAACCTCAGGGACATAGGTGTAATTAGCCCTAGCTATTTTTAGCGGAACCGACTTCCAAGCATTTTGTATAGTTAGGGTTTTGCGGTCGAAAATTCCACAACAAAGTTTTTAGTCAAAAAATCACTTTAGGTTGCTTAAAAGGCATTTTAAAGTGCTTTTGAGATTTTTCAGTGCGATAGCCACCAGGGGTGTTTTGGTAATTTTACCTACAAGAGGATGTTTTGGTAAATTCGCATACGATAGAGATATTTTAATGATTTTACTTATGAGAAGGTTGTTCTCGGGATTTAGATATTAGAGGGGTGTTGTTGGTAATTTTACAAGCGAGGGGTATTTGGGTAGTTTTCACACCCGATGGCGAATTTAGTGGACATGCATATTTGATCATCGGGGATGGTTGAAAATGAGATATTCTCTATTATTTGATACATGATTTAACTTACAGCCAATTCATCTGTTCAGATCAAGTAGAAGGCAATTGAGGTCAAATTCAAAGGAAAACTTCCAGATTCGTTTAGTGGTTCATGTAAGTGACCTTTGATTCAACTAGTATATGTTTATCTGCCTTTCAAAAATAGTGTTTATTTGCATCGAACTATTTAAATTACGTTTAGCTGCTCTTGCTTTGAAGAAAGAGTTTTTCCAAAAAGCTTTAGTGGACTTATTTCTCGTTTAAACTGGACAAGCATGTAAGCAATGTTTTATTTTGAGATTGTAATGGAATCTGGATTTGAAATGCTTATGCAAGCGAGATGTTTTGGTTATTGGTATTATTGTGGATATAAATTACTTGAAAACTATCGTAAAGGGGTTTGAGATGGTTTGACTATTAGAGATTCAAGGATGATATTTGTGATATAAGAAAAAGGTGATTTTTGCTTGCTTGATTGCTGTGCCCCATACATAACGGGAGAAAGTTAGGTTTCGGGCTCCTATCAATAGGACTACTTATGTAAGTGGTCGCTCCTGATTCCACAGTGATATTTATTCCGAGGTAGGGATTTTGGGTCCAAGTACTGATGGACCCAAGTTAGTGGGCTACGTACGCTGACCACAACATGTTTGAGCTGGTGTTTGGTTGGAGATCTGGTGATGTTTTTTTTTCTAACTAAGACTTTCATGCTCTTAGTTTTGTTCCATTTACTCTATTTCGTTTTATCGAATGATTACTTACTCACTGATTTTAGATTTTATGAAGTTTCTGTATTACAAATGAGTTATTTTAGGGCATGTTATGGTCCAACTAGTTAAATTACTGGTTATTTACTGAGCACGTGAAAGCTCATTCCTTACTCAATAATCTTTGTTCCGCCAAGGACCACCTCGCCCTTTATGAGATCGTTGTAAGCGTAATGTACTATGATCTCTTAGATGCTCATCAAACAGCACCAGATGGATATAGCCCAACGACAGGTTTGCACCGACCAACGTTCACCGTCCCACCAATTTCGTCCCACGCCGCCCCACTCACGATCTAATAAAGGGCTTGATTTGTATGCATGTTGGTTGTGTGGTCGGTTAGATCAAGTGGCTAACAATGGCGGTGATAGATGGTAGGTTGTAAGCCGGAGGTTGCTCGTTGTTGTTTGGATTGAGCCACAAAATAGTGGTGAATTTCGTTATGTTGGTGGGGCGGTTGCTCTGGTCGGCGGTCGTGGTGGTGGTGACACTATTGACTGCTTTTGTAACATTATGTATATCGTTATTAAAAAAAATCACACTAAATTAAAGATGGGGCGGATCGGGATTTTTTAAAAGTCCATCGGATCGGGGATGGTTTTCCCATCCCCTGACTCGATGGCGGGGCGGGGCAGAGTTGTGTGTGTAGACTACCGGGGCGGGTACGGATTTCATAAAATCCACACATGATCCGCCACATTGCCATCCCTATGCAGCTTCTCTGTTACTTTCGGAAGATATGTGAAGGGTGTGAGAGAGCGATGACGAGTTGTTCTTCATTAAAAAATAAATGAGAGAGAGAGAGAGCACGCGCTATAGCCTTCCTTTGACGTGATAATGCGTAGAGGCGTTAGACACATGAAAGAAAAATGTTGAACAGTGGAGACTCAGTCAGTATTCTCTAACAGTGAGAAAATAGGTAGCGGGAAAAGGTGAAAACACCCTTGGGGTGTTTTCATTTTTTTAGTATTGTTTCGATATTTGGATCCAAAACAAGTACAGAAAATGATAAAAGTACGCGAAAAGAAACATCTTTTTCATCGTCATTACAAAAATGAAAACCAAATACTGTAAACATGTACAGCCCCACTTTCTAAGATCCCAAATCCTAAAATTTTATGAACTTCATAAAATACACCCTATGTTTCATAAAATTTTATGAACTTCATAAAATACACCCTATGTTACATAACAACAAATCTATAAACAATACACCCTATGTTTCATAAAATTTTATACCCTTTGGCTTTTTGATTTGAACTTCAACGCTTAATACAAATCAAAACAATATATCTCAATAACAAGTCAAACTAACTAGCGCAAAAACAATGAGAATACTTCATAGGGACTAGCACTATAACCTTGTATCCCCGGTCAGTATCGCCGTGACTTAGAGCGCCTCCTCAGCGGTGGCCGCCGCCTCCAGTGTGCGCGGCACCTCGTCGAGCCTCTGGCTAACCACGGCGTCGGTGTAGCCCTGGTCGACTAGCTTGTCCTCTAGCTCAACGAGCTTGAGCTAGATCTGGCGCATGTGGTCGTGCTCGAGGATCTCTCTGTTGAGCTTCCTCATGAGAGCGCCCGTGCCCTCGTCGGGCTCGAACCCCTTACCGGGCCGGCCGTCGACCACGGCATTGTTGCTCTTAGGCCTCACAAAGAATTTGTTGCTCTGGATATAGCCGTTGGAGCCCGAACCTCGGGAGGTCTGTAGCCCGAACCTCGGGAGGTCTGTAGCCCGAACCTCGGGAGGTCTGTAGCCCGATTACGCTGTACATCTTGCAGCTAGTTTGTAGGTATTACGCTGCCAAAGACGAAAAACCTAACCCTAACCTAATCGGTTTGGCACTATGAGTGGTGGTGTTTTTTTTTTTTTTTTTGTAATAAGAGAATTGCATTGATAATTTAAAGATACACAGTCGCTCTGTTGTAGAGCTTACAGACATTATCGATCACGACATTCCTGTGACTTGGTATACATGACCACGAATGCCGACACCAACAACAAACCTAATAAATTTATACACGTTACAATTGAATTAGAGCAGAGCATATCCTACACTTTAACTCAACTTAAAGTAACATGCAAAATTTACAGGTTTAAACTGAACATAAATGAAAACAAACTATAAGTGGTAACAATAACGTAGATAATCGGGAACCGCACGACACAAAGGTGAGCACACTATTTAAGAGTCCATCACACCTCTCAGGATCTCCAACACCGCAATGTCCATCCTTCGACTAACCGGTAATAAATTCGAAACAAATTGTCGCAATACAGGGCGGAGGAACCACAACTCATCCACAACTTACCAAGCAAACCAAAGTAGACACATAGGATGCTAGAACCTAGAAAAGAGCCCTAAAAACTGACCCCCCCCCCCCCCCTTAAAAAATATCCCCCTGCCCAGAACTGATTGCCCAAAACCCAAAGGCAAAGCTCTTCCACCCCTCCCCGGGTCCTCGAATCCCCCCATTCCAAGCCCAATAGAAACTCACCCTGCACCCCCTCCCCCCGAGACCCTATCCCCCCCCATCCCCCCTCCCAAGACTCCATGGACTCCAAGAACCAACCCCAGAACCACAGCTAAGCCCCATTATCCCGAGCCCTCCTACTACTACAAGGACCAACCAACCGACCACAACCCGAACCTCCATCACTGAGGAACAAGAAACAGATAAAAACGGAATTGAAAGTCTGAAGGAGCATTCAGAATTACGGTCAAAAAGTGCCGGCGAAGATCCGGTCGCCGCCGGTGAGATTTCGGTCACTGCCGGTAAGATTCCGGCCACCTCCGGCGAACATTGGAAAATAGGTCGATCGAGCAGACCTACGTAGATCGACCAAAATCGGAGACAAACCTTGATGTTGCCGTCTCCGTTCAAATTCCGGTGAGACGTCTCGCCACTGTCTTCCCACCGCTTGTACCGCCGGCCACCAACTGATCACTTCCTAAAGTATATCACCACAGTAGACGTAAAGAAGAACCTATAGCTGAAACGTCGGAGAGGCTGCCGCCCCATACGCGCAGAAGCACGATAGGGCGGCCATGGTGACTTCTGTGGAGTTGGGTGTTTAGAGAGAAGGCTGGGAGAAAATTTTGAGAGAGGTTCCTCTTTTGTCTCATTTCCTTTGCCCCCCTCATTGTTGTAGCCAACTATTTTGAGTGGTGGTGTTGAAGGTGACATCGGTGGTTGTTCAATCGTACAGGTAGATTGGAGACTATTGGGCTTGGTTTTGAATATGTTTGGAACCAATCCAATTCTGGAGTTGGATTTCGAAGTGGAATTTGAAAAGCAATTGGATTTCCTACGAATTCGTCACTTTTGTTTGGGGAATACGAAATTGAAAAGGGAATTTGGTTTTTTTGGTAATAATAAATATCCTTTTAAAATTTCTTGCTCACATTCTTATCGATATTGTATAAAATTATATGAAAAAGTGAACATGAATATGCTATTAGGTGTCACAATTTTCGACGTAATTACCTTTAACGACGCTTTTATAAAACTTTAAGAAAACGTGAATAAACAAAAATTCTTAATACTACTACAAAACTTCAAAAACGGTCCAGGAGCTACAAACTGGGGAATGTTTCACTTCACAAAGTTAAGAAACGAGTTTACTCAATCAAATCAAAGATCCCTCTTTAACTTCGAACAACAAACCATTCTCGAGCAAACTCATTTCACCATAATTATTGATATATCTCAAATATAACTCTCAATAATTGGGAAATACATGCAATCTCAGTCATACTGGGACATTGGCGATTATCTTATCAAGACTCTATCATCAGAGATAGACACATGATCCTCTAGAATCCTAATACAATCCTAATTGGATCTGTTCACATTCAAGTCCTACTAGGGTTCTTCTTCCTACCATTATATAAAGGGGTCTACCCCCAGGTACGAAGAAACGACACAACTACACGCATTCATGCTTTTTCAGAGTCATTATCATGTAGCTGCGCTCTGACTTAAACATCGGAGAGTTCTCCACCGGGAACCCCACTCGGCAGTCACTCATTTTCTGTCTTGCAGGTCATCAGTCCAGGCTCGGGTTCCGCAACGTACGCGGGACATATTTTTAGCAGCAACATTTTGGCACCATCCGTGGGACCCGCCAGCCTAACCGATCGACCTCAAGAAAACTGAAATAATTGTTTCGCGAGCGGCCGGCGGCAACATGTCGAAACCACCAACACAAGTGCCGCCGGTCTCCAACTCAATGGCCGCCAGTAAAAAAAAATTTAGAAGAATTTTCACAAGATTGGCGACGTTGCGCCATTTCAAGTTTCTACTGGCCGGTGGCGACCATGCGGCACCACCACATCAAACAGCAAGGTCGCAACCACGCCATCCACGACCCCGACGTGTCGCCACGGTACCACGCCGCCTTGCTCGGAATCTACTCCATCAGCCACATATTGCAAATGGTCCCAACTCCAACTCCGGCCACGCACACGCCACCGGTGACGCAAAGCTACTGGAACCAACAACACAGGAAAACACACAGAAGGGATCTGCACAACACGTCAAGCGGCGTCATTGCCGCAACCACCGTCGTCAAACAGTCTCACCGCAATCTGCCGTAACGCCGACAACAAACCGCCGACCAGAGGGATGGCTCTATACCTACAAAAAAACACAACGCCACTAGTCACCGGCACCACGAACCGTCTCACGCCGCCATGGAGTTGCCGGAGCAGCAACTACAAAAAATAAAAGAAAGAAGTGGTAGAGGAGGAAGCACCAAGTGGATAGCGCCATCGCGAACTCGGGTAATGTCGCAACCACGCAACGGCAGAGAACGCCATGCCGTCGCGGCACAAGCCGTGACTGGCAACACAGCCACCGCCGTCCCATCGATAACACCACCGGTTAATATTCACAACTAATCTCTGACGACGAGCCGCTGCTGGAGCAGTCGTACATGAGAAACAACCACACCCAAAAAGAAAAAGAAGAAAAATAAGACAGGAAGACAGGACAACGACATCGTCGTCGGCGTCTACAGCGCCGCCATCGCCAGCGCCAATGAGCGACCATCGGAATCGAGTTGCCAATGGGCGGCATCGTCACCACCGAAAGCAAAGAGGCCGACGCCCCACATAGCCAATAAACCGTGCCAACTCGCCACTGTCAGATCTGCTCCGCCACCTTCAACGACGGCGCACTACCTCGCCAACAGTCTCTCCGACATTGCACACCAATGTCACGCCGGCCAAGTCAAATGACCTCACGACCGACAGCCACTCCGCTAATAACCGCATGATCGCGCATAGCCAACAAGCCGTCGCCACAAAGGGTCAAAACCCTAACAAATCAGCGCCGCCCCTTTGGTCAACATCCTTGGCGTCGTACATCGCCAAGCCCGTCCCGTACGCGCCGCTGCGCCGTCGTCGCCTTCCTCCGGGATCTCTCCGGTGGCCACTGCTGCGGTGCCATCTCCATCAACCTCCGCGATAGTACAGACAGGAGGCCCGCCGCCGGCAGCTATCATCAGTGGCCACCGCGACGTCACCGCGGGGCCACCTCCGGTAAGAGCGGCCTTCCTCACCGTGGCGCCGCCGCCTTCCGGTGGTCAGATCTGTCTCCAGGAGTGGTTGCCCTTCGATCAAGTGGAAAAGAGACAGATTCATAGGTGCACTCTTTCTTTTTTAAAAGAATTATGCACTCACCCCTTGACTATGCATATTTATAATTTTGACGGGTTAATTTTACGCTACACCCTGTACTTAGGGGTCAGTTGCACCCAGCATCCTAGGGTTTTAAAATTGGCACCCAACACCAAATGACGGTCAAAATGACCTTTGACCAGATGTCCGTTAATTTTTTGAGGGCAAAATGGTCTGTTCACCCGTGGAATCCACCTGCCATCCTAGTCAGCAACTATACACACCACGTCATCATTTTCCCTTAACAGCCATAACTCTCCCCCCCCCCACCACTCTCACGTTCACTGATTAACCCATTTTTCCAGTTTATCACCATAGCAAACCATTGCATCCCATCACCACCTGTTACATCCGCAAACCACCACCAATCTCTGCCCTCCCCCTTCACCCCCTAGCATAACCAACCACCATCTCCCCTCTTCCCACCACTGCCACCCACTACAAATTGGCCTACCAAGTGCCGACCTAGATTTGCAGATCCCCACCACTCCGCTGCAAATCCTACAGTAGCAATCAACTCTTTTGATCACCAAATCTGTTGCCGAAGACTACGAGCTAGCATGCTAACCAAGGTCAGCCCCCGAAGAGCCCCATTGGCCTTCGCTGCCATCATCATGTGCCAGTCATTGACCCATCGCGGTCGCCATCATCGATTAATCACCGGATGAAGACTTTTTTTCTTACAGGCGTGGACTTTCGGCACGGCAAAGAGACCCGGCAGTTGAGTGGCGGCAGATCATGGATCGTCGATTTGGTAGCGGCAAGGCAGTGTCGAGGTGGTTGACCGGTGAAGAGAAGAAGAGAGACCCATCACTGGTTACTCAGCTGATGGCCAGTGGTCCATGGATCTGGCGACAGATGGAGTAAAAGGTTGCTGGTTGGATTGGTGGTTGCTCCGGCGGCACATAGGCAGATCTGGTGGAGAGCCCAATTTTCTCTTTTGCTTCATTTCTTCTTATGCTATTAGAGATAAATGACGTGGAGAGCCCAATTGGGGCATGTGTAGCTGACTAGGATGACATGTATGCTTTAAGGGGGTAATAAGACAATTTTGCCCTCAAAAAATTAACGGACGTCTGGTCAACATGCATTCTGACCGTCATTTGGTGATGGAAGTCAAGTTTTTTGAATTTTTGGTGTTGGGTGCCAATTTTAAAACCCTAGGGTGCTGGGTGCAACTGACCCCTAAGTACAGGGTGTAGCGTAAAATTAACCCTAATTTTGACCCACAGGGTCATATTTATTAGACATATACCACACCTTATAAAAGCATTAAGGTTTTACCCCCCATAAAAAGGCATATTTACACTTAGGACCCAAAAGGTCTTATTTATTCGACTTAGGCCACACGCTCTTAAGAGTATTAAGCTTTTAACCGTGAAAAAGCCTACTTAGATTTAAAGACCACGGAGTCTTTCCTGTTAAACGTTCTTTAAACATGTCATATATTTGATCACGTATCCGGTGCTAAAAATAAAACGGCTATGATTTTAGGCGTTATCAAAGGCTCTTAAGGGCTGTTTCTCATATGCGCTCATATATTACCTAGACCTATGTTATATTTTGGTCTAACATTATCTAGTTGCGCCAATTAGCGCAAGTACGTCACAAGTCGGGGCTTCTGACTGCTATGACGTTTTAAGCTCAAACACCATGTCGGCTAACTGACAAAGCCCTAATAGGACCACGGTGTCTGAACACCGCTCTTATTCTGTGTTAAAAACATAGTTGCATTTTTATATGCTTTATTGCTTCAGAGGCTCTTTTTTCAGTCACATACTTTTATTTCTTGCAAGGGTTTAAACTATGTTTGCGAGCGTCAACAGTGACGTATAAACCACTACATAAGCAAGGAACAAATTCACAGCACCCTGCGACTTGAAGTCGCGTTTAGGGTTTTTTGCTACAGTATCCTGCCGTCTCGGCATTATATATCTGGTCACACAGTGATCGACTATCGACGGTCAAACATTCACACCAGCGCAGGCTACCAATGCAGCTGGTGAATCAGAGCACTTTGCGCTCCATCCTCCCCCGAGGGCACGTACGACGAGAACTTTAAGTTCCGTCAAACCCTCGAGGGTATTTACATGAGCTCCACGCTCCATCAGCCTCAAGGGCACTTATCGGAACTCTACGTTCCACTAGCCCTCTAGGGCAGTCCCTCAAGGGACGAACACCCTCGAGGGTGACAGGATAGAGCTCAAGTTCTATCCGAACGGTTTAGCTATAGTTCTAACCCGTGAAACGGCAAAACCTAGTGGGAGTTCGTCACCCTACCCTGTTTTGTTAATTCAAAACCTGGCTGAGCGTGAGTGTGAGGCTTTTTTGCCAGCCCTTAGCTGACGATAAGGGTTCGCGTCAAAGTAAAACGCAAGCATGATGTGGTCAGCTCAAGCTAAAGAACACACACTTGCAAATGAACACCCTCCCAATGAGAGGTGACCCCTCAAGGGGACATTCAAACACTTAGCACATGCAACAATTTGCATGCATAGCTTTGTGTCCTCTCTCAAGAGAGGCTACCATGAGGCACAGCCTCTAAAGGATCTTGAGATTCCATGATTCGTCTTTCTAAAGATGATTCTGAAAAGCCTGCTTAGGCGACATTCTAAGGACTTAGCTCTCAAGAGCTAGAGTTCTAGCTCCCTACTTAGGGCAAAGTTCTATCACTTAAGCTCCCAAGGGCTTAGGTTTCGCGCAAATGAAGTAGAGAAATATTATTTGCCCCTACAAGCGATCCCTTACAAATCTGATGCATGTCTCAAGACACCTGGTATAACTTCCTCAGCCAAATATTTTGGCTAAGGAAGTGGGGGGCTTATGATATATCTCAAATATAACTCTCAATAATTGAGGAATACCGGCAATCTCAGTCATACTGGGACATTGGTGATTATCTTATCAAGACTCTATCATCAGAGATAGACACATGATCCTCTAGAATCCTAATACAATCCTAATTGGATTTGTTCACATTCAAGTCCTACTAGGGCTCTTCTTCCTACCATTATATAAAGGGGTCTACCCCCAGGTACGAAGAAATGACACAACTACACACATTCATGCTTTTTCAGAGTCATTATCATGTAGCTGCGCTCTGACTTAAGCATCGGAAAGTTCTCCGCTGGGAATCCCACTCGGCTGTCACTCATTTTCTGTCTTGCAGGTCATCGGTCCAGGTTCGGGTTTCGCAACGTACGCGGGACATATTTTTAGCAGCAACAATTATCATTATCGTACTACCGCTTCTAATTTCTATCGGTATGGTATTCTTTACGTTTGTACCGGTTAAAATAACGCTATATACCGGTTGTACCGACCGGTACAGGTGATACCGGCTGAGAACTACGTACCGACCGAGATATAGTGTTTTGTACCGATTCCTTAAAAAATACTAAAAGTAACAAATTTTGTTAAAATTTTTATAAATTGACCTTATAAAGACTAAATAGAAAAACAATCTAAGTTCTAAGTTGAATTTCAAAGTGGAATTTGAAAAGTAATATTTTTTGTCAAAAATTGGGTGAATATTAAAAATGTATGTTATTGATGAAATTTTGAGATAGTACCAAGACGGTACCGATATCAATACGTACCATTTTATGAAGGAAAAAAATGATATGCTCTCCGGTACGGTATTGATAATTATTTATTTCACTTTCATCAAAGCCATGTGAAGTGAATGTGGCAGGGCATTTACTTTTTTTGGGATAGTTGATAGATGCAGGGATATAACATAAGCAGATTGTAGAAAAGGGAAAATAAAGAAAAAGAGGCGTGATTGTATAGTTTGGTCTGAGAGGTACGGAATCTGAAATTTTTTGGTTTACCTTCAGTAAAATCCATCAAGTTCGAGTTAAATTGGTGGGATTCCAGGCCATTTGACCAAGTCCTGTCAAATTCCACTCATTACCTTTCAATATCCAGTTCCAATCATTCCAAACAACCTCAATTGCATATTCAATTCCAATTTCCCTCGAATCCTTCAATTCAGACACCCTATAGAGTTGCAAATTTTCGTGCCGTCAAAAGCAAGAGTTTTATTCTTAGGGAACATTTATGTTCCCATCCTAATTTATTTACCTTTTAGCAGATGCAAATGTACAGCATAACTTAAAATTTTTCCTGAAATTAACAGTGCTACTCCAATAAATATTACCTAACCAACTCAGTAGTATGTCTTGTGTGCGACATACATATCAAAACTATTGATATAATTGAATCACAATGTACATCTTATATGCTAGTGTCAAATCCTTATAAGGAATGAATTCCATAATCAGTGTCCAGTCAATTATATAAAATCAATGCCTAGTCAACTCTTGCACAATAAAGAAATGATCAATCAAGACGAGTGTAAAGTCGACCATTGTACAATAAGAGAATAATCAATCAAGACCAGTGCCTAGTCAATTATTGTGCAATAAAGAAATGATTAATCAAGATCAGTGCCTAGTTAGTTATTGTATAATAAGGTAAGGATTATTCAAAATGTTCTTCAATAACTAGAATTGGAGGCAATTGGTAGTACTCAGTTAGGGATGCCCACAACAATCAATAACTTTTCCTTTCTCCGGAGTTGTTTTGCAACTTTTACAACAACCAAACATTTTTGCTATTATCATTCCTTTAAAACCATTTTGAGAACGCATTTGTTAAGTGATTTTCTTTTTAGTTTCGGATACTGATAATAGAGTATTTCAGAGAATTCTGAAAAGACCTTGAAGAGGTTCTCAAAATTCTCAGTATTTATGCTTTGGGCCGATAACTGTTTCTCAAGAAAAATATTCGTAAAAGCTTGAAAATTTTGTTATTCCTCTCGTCAAAATAAAGGAAAAAAAGAAGACGGAAGCACTTGCTATACTGAAGGCTGAACTCTATTGAACACTTTTCCTTCGAGTCCCTTGATGTTATGGCTCTGCCCAACTTAGCAATAACCAATGATTGCTGCATATGGCTAATGCTAAGAAGGGTGGTTCTCAAGATTTCACATACTTTACGTGGAAAACGGGGCGTGTGTGTGGGAGGACATCTTGTTGCGACAATCATTTGTCGCTGGGAGCTTCTAATTTTGTAATTGTGTTTTAGGCCCTCTTTGTTTCACCGAAAATATTATCCTGAAAATATTTGTCGTACTTTCACGTGTTTGGCGTATTTATTAAAAAAAAAACTATTTACGGATCCGTAGGATAACGTTGGCTCGAGTGTTCATATTCCTGCACCGAAGCATTTTTGGAAAATATTTCTACACCCTTCATGTGCGATCGTGGCTCGCTTGTATTTTTCTTCGAGTCGAGCGAATTAGCCATCATTGGATATTGTTGTTGTGACAACCGTTCTTTCTAAAAGCAAGAATTTCATGACTACAAGTAAATGACACTTATCCATGTGAACAAAAAGATGATTACAATTTATTGCTAAAATTTTTTAATCTTATTTTGACCTTAGTTTTCTTCTGGAAGGGGCTGGGTTTGTAACACCCCACACCTAAATTGGGACTTAACAGTTGCTTTAAAGTCTCGACCTATTTTTGTATCATCAATTTCGAGATGAAAAACTCTTTGTATTTTAGTGTTATTGGAATTTGTGGGATTAAGCCAAAGAAGTTAGTTTACATGATAAAATAAATTGGCTAAGGAATTAAATAAAAAGATAAGCTAAATTAACTGTATTACTTACGTATTAGGGGTAGATTCACTTGATTGCCCTCAAACAATGTATATATTTAAGCAGTGACAATTATCACTATTTTTTAATATAAATTGTTTTTCCAGTTGGAAAATAATGGATTTTAACCTCTTCAATATACGACCGAGTTGTGCAAAAGCATACGCATATGTGTCTTGGTTCTTGCACACCGTTATCTACTTGAGTGACTTTAATAATTAATGTACTGATTACACCAAAAAAAAAACGAGTAATAACATTTTAGATACTCTTGCGCTTGTAACATAATCCCAATTACGAAATAGCATTTATCCAAAAGGGGATCCACAAAATCAGCCAATCTACAACTTTTAGTTTATTAGGCTAAAAGATAGACCATATTTTTTTGTCAGCACATGCTCCTAGAACTTGGTGTCCGACCAAAAGCATACTCATGCGAAAGAAAAGTTCACCGCATATAATTAAGAAGTAAATTCAAAACTTATGTGCAGCTGACATGTAATAAAACTTAGCATCCGCAGTCATATGAAACGTTACATTAAGAGATGAACAAGAACACCAAAATACAGATCCGAAACAGATTATGAAAATAAGAACAGAAGTAGATACCACTTACATCTAGCGGAGGTGACCGCTGAGACACATCTTAACTTATTTTTTATTTTGGGTGCAAGACACAACTTAACTTATGCATCCAAGGTTTTGCTAAGCAATTATGTGGTTTTGGAGAAAGGGCAGCCTGAAGGCATCTCACTGGTAGAATCTTCTGAGCTACCACCTTTGATAAGACCCGCAAGCAGCTCGCCACGGTCGTAGAAGAACTCCACCTTGACAACCTTGGACTCATGGTTTAGCTGCATCAAAACATGGTCACTGGGTATCAATTTCGTGTATATATATATATACCTTCAACAAGTTATCACCAGGGTCCATGGAAGATGCCCAGCTTCCTATTTCTTTATTTCTAGGTCTAACTTGTAGGTAAACGAAGTTTTCTCATCATTTTCAATTTTTTGTTTTCCGAAATTTTTGTACTTCGGTCTAGATGGTTTTCTTCTCTAGGAAAAGACTTCATACTCTTTCAAATACATCCAAAGATAAAGGAAAGCTGATAAACTTATTTTATTAGAATTTTTTTTTGACTGCAATCATAGTGATATGGGTAAAAAATACCCACCAACGGGAAGGTGACACTTGTCACCATCAGACGGCACCAAAACTGCTCCTTGATTCTTAGAGATGTGGGAGTGGCACTTGCCCACCTTTCCACTATCCCACTATTTCATTATGAGCAATAACTGCCCTTTAAATCCTGGTAACCTCCCACTAATTAGGATAACTACCCATTATGTCAAGTAACAGACTCTTTAATACATTCCTATAAAATGGAAGTGAAGGGGAGGAAAATGGTAAGTTCTGACACTTTATAATATTTTCAGATACTCTCTCAAAAATGCTTACTGACTTAAGCATCGGAGACTCTCCGCCGGAGCCCCCTCCGGGGTCCCGGCGCGTCACCGTTTGCTCGTGTTGTGCTTTGCAGGTCTGCTCGCGTGCTCTTTCGGTCCCGGTCAATTTTTGGCCACAACATTTTGGCGCCATCCGTGGGACCGACTAGCCAAACAGACCTAGCAAACATGTCAACGACGAAACGCAAAGGAGTACAGAACGCCAGCTGAAATATCGTCCGCAGCACCGGGCGGCAATCGCGGCGGTCAGCATACCACCAGTGGTCATTAACGGCATCAAAACCCAATGATGTTCCTATGAAGCCACGACCGCCGCCTGGAAGCAGCCTCCACTGCCATCATTAATGCATGTGCACGATCATCCACCGGCAACAACATCAGCAGTGCCGAAAAAATCCACAAGGTGCCTTCTTCTTCGGCCACCAACCCACTGCTTTTGCGACCAGTAGCGTCGCACCCTAACAATCGCATCGCCCAATCATCGTTCAAACCCCCGATGTCTCACCGTCATAATCTGCGACATCGTGCCAGCGACGCTGCCAAAAGAAGCGTCGCAACCGGAGTATCAACCAATTGCACAACTGCGGCCTTTTACGATGGCGCACCATCGCAATAAAAAATAATAATAATAATTCAGAATAGGAAGAAGCAGTGCCGAGGCTTATCGGCGCAACCACCAAGCCGTCGAGATACACGATGCAGCAATTTTCTGAGGCATCGCCGCCAGGTTCGGCCCATTATTGCAGCGGCCACCCATCCGTCCAGTCGACTCCAATGATACTGGCAGCACCATTGCCGTCTCAGCCTCGCGACCAAGGGATGCCAGATCCGCCGTTGCACCACTCCGGCCAACTCCACGGCACCACGGCCTCAGCCAAAAGGGCCATCGTCTCTGCAACCACGACCAACTTCAACGAGTCGTCTAAACCCCTAAATCATTAACCACGGCACCGTCCTCTAGTGGTTTCACCAACACCGCCAGGCAACCGCCACATCACTGTCACATCAAGGGTCGAAACCCGCAACCATCAACGATGTCGTGCCGGTCACCACAAGCTAACGGCGACGGCGCCGCTTCACCACAGCTCCCTGACATCGCGCTCTATTTTCGGCCAAGCCCCGATGTCGCCACCAGTAGGGGCTGCCTGATCTACCATCGCCACCTCACTCGTGCCCAATCGCCATAACAGTCGCGGCCGACCACCGCCGTGAGGCCGCTGGAACAGCGAAGGCAACATTCAGAAAAAATGAAAAGAAAGAGAAGAGGAGGATGCCACAGCAGCGCCACCAGAAAACCCGCGCCGTCGAGACACCACCACCGCGACAACGCCGTCACGTTGCCATCTCACCGTCGCTCGCCAGATCCGCCAGATCCTCTCCACCGTAATGACAAGCAACACAGAGCTAGGCACCACAGCGATGACTCTTTCATCGGCCTATCACAATCGTGCCAGCATCAGCGCCACCGCCGAGGCAACAGATCGGCGCCACGGCCACACCATAGTACGGCTGCCCCTTCGGTGACCTTCCAAATTCAATCGACGTGGACTTACACAACGCCGGCGAAGGGTCCACGCTAATCTGACCCTCACGCCTCCGCCGGCCGCGACGCTCGCCGTTCCCTTCACGGCGGCACTATGGCAACGCTAGAGCTCCCACTAGCGACAGACTCCACCGTCACAGCCACCAGAGGCGCGACCTTCGGCGTCCATGGAGAGGACGTGACCAGATCTGACAGATCAGTTGCTGGCCGGAACCCAATCGTCAAAGATGGAGGTTCCCTTCACGGCGGCACTATGGCAACGCTAGAGCTACCACTATTCGTGAAAAAGTAACTGAAGCCAGGTGATGTTGTTCCTTTAAATTATAAAATCCTAATTTATGCATTTATCGCATAATTATGCATCTTTATGATTAAAGCCCACAATCAAGATTTATTTAAATCTTATTTGGCGATGTATTTATGCATATTTGCTTCTTTAAAATGTATGCATGAATAGTCATATCCATCGCTAAAAACTGTATACACATGTTTCTTTCTACACGACGTAATACGCAACGGCTATAATTTTAAGTGTCGACGCGCTTAACATATGCCTGCATATTACATAAATACTTTAACCTAGACCTATTTATTTCTTGGTCTAGCGTCGCCCAATTGCTTCAATTGGCGAAGCGCCTTCAGGCCATCTGAGTGCTTATAATTTACTATTATGCTTCACTTGCGTCACGCAATACGACACAACCCAACTGTCTAAACGGACAAGGTAGTAATAGTGTCACATAGCATGATTATTGTTCATATCTCAGTGTTAAAATATAGGTACCTTAATCAGCTCATATGCTCCCTTGCTATATTTTTCCGTGATGTTTTTTCTATTACAAAGGTTTATACTGCATCCCTAGACTTCCATCAGTGGCATGCAAACCATTTCATAAGTGAAAAACAAGTTCACAACCCTTTATGGCTTTAGTTACGCATAAAGCTTGAGCTGTATCATCATGTTGGTTTGACGTAACAAGCTGACTTGAGTAGCAGAGAGGCGCACGCTACTAGCAATCTGGTAGCTCTGAGAGCATTGCATGCCTATGCTAAAAACATCGCCAGTACATTTGGTAGCTAATACCATTGTCACGCCCCGAGAGAGTCGTGGGCCCGGGACTCGCACTCACGCCCGAGAGTCGTGCGGCACCTAGACAAGCCAACCCGATGGTCGTCTAAGTCAGCCCTTTGCCCCAAAACTTGTCGGTCCCGTTGGCAAGTACCTCACCAACACTCATTGCCTCCTTTTTTGGTGTGGAGTTCCCTTAGTCTCCATGACTCACACACACATACACAATAGGCACGCTTGGACCAAAGAGGATTTTCACTATACAAGAAGGTTTGTACAAGAGGACCACACACAAACTCTTGGATGTCTTCTTGGTTCACAGATAGCTCGTGCTTGTGCAACCAGCAAATCAATGGCCTTACTTGCCAGAGTTGCCAGAGATTGTTGCACATACCCGAACAGTATATTGACACTATCTTTATTACTCATCCGGTGACGTTTTGAGCAGACATTGTTTCAACAGATCATGGTCCCATAGCTTTATCTTCTCGTTCGGACATGCGAACAAGCTATGATCCTCTAGCTTTTCCATGTGTGTCCTCTTAAGCTGACAGACTATGTATGTTTTGTAAAGCATGCCCTACACAATGACTAAGACGCCATAATTGCATCTATGCCTTCTTAGTCAGGGGGGTTCCATATGTATATGAGACTATGACCACTCTCGCACGAAACCTCCACTCCCCCTCATACGATGGCTGAGCAGCATGACCAGCTCATCACCACTCATGCCATGTAAGAATCTATCAAGTAGTTTCAAGCCTTGGTCAATCGTCCCTCTCGAATTTACCGAGCACTATAAACCATCACTTGTCAACGACAACCTATGCATTGATGCCTCACCTAACCTCATCATCATTACGCTGAGAGCTTTTGCAACCAACGTCCAAGGTCACCCGAGCGGTGAATTAAAAAAAAAAAAAAATTAATCTTGCCTTGTGCATCACGAGAATAACCAAAACCGTTATAATGACCACACGCCTTTTCTAAATGACGAGGAACGTCGTCATTCCAGAAATAAAAATAGCCTAAAAAAGAGATATTACAAGGCTCACTCATTAGTACCTTAACTGTACTTTAGCCGCTCATGATCAATTATTTGAGAAGCTCATCATCACAGTGCCATTAATCATTTGGCGCACCTTCAGTAAGGACATATGCGTTGGTTTAGCCGGGCATCCGGCCTCATCTCAATATAGGGTCGCTTAAACATTGGTCCAACTAAGCACTCATACTCCTTTCTTAAGGAGTCATGTAAGCCTCGTAGAGCAAACATGCTCTTTTTGATTCCTAGCTCTCACTCGTTGGAGTAACAGGTACTCTAATGGACTCCTACCTCTCTGCTCGTTAAACCGAATAGAGATCCTTCGGATTCCTAGCTCTTTACTCGACCAAGTTGAGTAAAGAAGCCATGAAGGCCTCTGCTCTAACCGAGTAGACGAGCACCTTTGATCTTAGCCTCTGCCGAGCAGACGAGCGCACAGACCCACGCCTCTACTCGGCAAGACCGAGTAGACGAGCACCATAATACGCCTCTACTCGGCAAGACCGAGTAGACGAGCACCATAACACGCCTCTACTCGGCAAGACCGAGTAGACGAAACACGCCTCTATTCGGCCACGCCGAGTAGACGAGCAGATGGATACGCCTCTACTCGGCAAGACCGAGTAGACGAGCACCATAATACGCCTCTACTCGGCAAGACCGAGTAGACGAGCACCATAACACGCCTCTACTCGGCAAGACCGAGTAGACGAGCACCATAACACGCCTCTATTCGGCCACGCCGAGTAGACGAGCAGATGGATACGCCTCCACTCGGTAAGACCGAGTAGACGAGCACCATAACACGCCTCTATTCGGCCACGCCGAGTAGACGAGCAGATGGATACGCCTCTACTCGGCAAGACCGAGTAGACGAGCACCATAACACGCCTCTATTCGGCCACGCCGAGTAGACGAGCAGATGGATACGCCTCTACTCGGCAAGACCGAGTAGACGAGCACCATAACACGCCTCTATTCGGCCACGCCGAGTAGACGAGCAGATGGATACGCCTCTACTCGGCAAGACCGAGTAGACGAGCACCATAACACGCCTCTATTCGGCCACGCCGAGTAGACGAGCATATGGATACGCCTCTACTCGGCAAGACCGAGTAGACGAGCACCATAATACGCCTCTACTCGGCAAGACCGAGTAGACGAGCACCATAACACGCCTCCATTCGGCCACGCCGAGTAGACGAGCAGATGGATACGCCTCCACTCGGCAAGACCGAGTAGACGAGCACCATAACACGCCTCCATTCGGCCACGCCGAGTAGACGAACAGATGGATACGTCTCTACTCGGCCAAGCCGAGTAGACGACCTCCTTGGCACGTCTCCACTCGGCCAAGCCGAGTAGACGAACAGATAAATACGTCTCTACTCGGCCAAGCCGAGTAGACGACCTCCTTGGCACGTCTCCACTCTGCTCTAACCAAGTAGACGAGCGCCTTTGGTCTTAGCCTCTGCAAAGCAGACGAGCGCACTAGAACCATGCCTCTGCTCTAGCCGAGTAGACGAGCTTCATTCAAGATCTAAGCCTCTGCTTGCAAAACCGAGCAGACGAGCACATTGGACCCATATGCCGCTACTCGCCCAGCCGGGTAGAAGAGCTCTCGAGGTCTAAGCCTCTGCTCGCAAAGCCGAGCAGACAAGCACATTAGACCCCTCTGCCTCTACTTACCCGGCCGAATATACAAGCTGCCTCCGAGGTCTCAGTCTCTGCTCACCAAGCCAAGCAGACAAACACATTAGAGCCTCTCAATCTCCCTGCTCACCAAGCCAAGCAGACAAGCACATTAGAGCTGGTCTCTCTGCTCGTTAAGCCGAGTGGACGAGTGCCTTTAGAGACTCTAAGCCTCTGCTTGCTAGGCCGAGCAAATGAGCACATTAGAGTCAGTTTCTCTGCTCGCCAAGCCGAACAGATGAACACATTTAGAGCCTCTAAAACCTCTGCTCGCTAGGACAAGGCGACGAGCACATTAGTCTGTTTCTCTGCTCGCGCAGCGCAGCAGACGAGCTCCTTTAAGACTTTGCTCAACCAGCCGAGCAAGACGACTACATCCATGTTCTCTACTCGGCTAGCCGAGTAGACGAGCACTTTTAAAGCCTCTACTCAACTAATTGAGTAGACGAGACCTTTACTTTTGGTAAAACTTCCAAACGCGGAGGACTCTTAAACAAGGGCCCAAAATTCGATGCTACGACAATCGTCGTAATTCCGCATTCTTACTCCCAAAAGAATACGGAATGGGGGGCAAATGATATGGGTAAAAAATACCCACCAACGGGAAGGTGACACTTGTCACCATCAGACGGCACCAAAACTGCTCCTTGATTCTTAGAGATGTGGGAGTGGCACTTGCCCACCTTTCCACTATCCCACTATTTCATTATGAGCAATAACTGCCCTTTAAATCCTGGTAACCTCCCACTAATTAGGATAACTACCCATTATGTCAAGTAACAGACTCTTTAATACATTCCTATAAAATGGAAGTGAAGGGGAGGAAAATGGTAAGTTCTGACACTTTATAATATTTTCAGATACTCTCTCAAAAATGCTTACTGACTTAAGCATCGGAGACTCTCCGCCGGAGCCCCCTCCAGGGTCCCGGCGCGTCACCGTTTGCTCGTGTTGTGCTTTGCAGGTCTGCTCGCGTGCTCTTTCGGTCCCGGTCAATTTTTGGCCACAACACATAGTTATAGGAATTTTATAACATCAGGTATAAAGACAAGTAATGGTCTCTAATTACTATAAGTGGTAAAAGTTTAGTTACACCAGAAAAGTGCAATATTAAAATATGATTAATGTCACTAACCTTATTCAGCGGCAAACTTTTGTCCTTAATGGAGAACATCTTATTTTCCCTTGAACTATGAGCACATTATAAAGACCTGTGACGCAACGAGTGATGAACACGACTCGATTTAAGTGTAAAAAATCGTGAACCAAACCGCTGCTTTCGGTTTCAAAAACTGTGGACTGAACGAATAAAAAACTGTCGGTTTAGATGGTTCTGTTTAATCAGTTTAAACCCTAGGCACAATGACTTCCTCCTAGTCTGATCAAGATTCTGGCCCTCTACTAGCTAGAAAGTAGAGCAGACTGTTCCAAAACTCCTTCAAAAATTATTTTAAGGAAGGGAAAGTGCAAGATAGGGGTGCAAGAAAAATGTCACGGTCGTAACCATTTTTATGTTCAATTTTTGCAATCATGCTAAAAAAAAAAAAAATTTCCTAATATGTTTATGATCATTTCCTATGTTAGTTTTAGAAAAATCTAACACAAACAGTACGAAAATGTGAAAATACCTATTAAGTGATTTTACTTTTTTTCAGCTGTCTCTAGCTCATTGCCCGAGAAAAGAAGCTGAAAAAGAGTTGCTAAGATAATTAAATTTCACAATTAAATTTTTTAATTGAATATGAAAATAATGCAAATATAAATAAGAAAAAAAAAATGATAAACAAACGGACCTTAATTAAATATAGGAGGGTCTAAGTATAGTCAATGGAAAAGAAGCACAAACGAAAAGACTTTGAGATACCTCAAAAATGGCCATCCCAATAAACTCCGCCTTTTCACCGGTAGGGGCATGTCCTTTGAAAGGCCCCTCCATGAAACCCCAGTGCCTAAACTTGTACACAATCACCGGGGGCCCTGAATAAACCTGGAGAATCTCGACAGCGAATCCGCGAAGAAACGTCGTCGTAAATATCTTTTGCGACGAATCATTTGTTTCCTCCGCCGGATCGTAGCAACGAAGCTTCTCCGGCAGTGAAGTTTGCAGAAAGTTGTTGTACCCTCCACCAATCTTTGCCACTTCTTGCAACGATAAAGGTTTCCTCCCTGAAGGTTAATGAACCAAATTGCCAAGTACAAACCAAATTTAGAGAGATCAATCTAGACAGGTCAACAAATGAGGGTTTCAAAGGGGTCGTTAATGGGATCGAAGATGATTGATTTACGAAGGCATTTGCTCATTTTAAATTCTTGACATTTAGCTTACCACTACAATAGAATTACACTGCATACCCCACCTTGATAGTGTCGACAGCCGAGTCGCACTTATAACTTAAGTTATTATCGCTGTCATGCTCTTTATGTGTATGCATGCGTGCGCGTGTACACATGTATAAATATATACTACTTATACAAGTGTGAATGTGTGTAAATTATTTTTTAGACAAGAATCACCTTCGTATATCTATGAATCACTGATCAATTGCCATACAAATGCAATTACTATACCTACAATCTAGATTCTTTTAATAACTTCATTTTTTTTCCGTACTCATAAAAGTTGCAATTAATGCATGAATATACTTTTCATGTCATCTATAACTTGATGCTTGGTATAGATTATATTATAAAATTAAAGACCTTGATGAACATAACATCTTATGTAATAATTTTAGCAATTTTCTTTCTTTTTTAATTAAATGACCATTTGTTAATAATAATTTTTGCTTTCAATAGATAAATCCAACTTTCGTATTTTTTTTGACTGATAATTGAATCTGTCTTTTATGTTGGCAATGTTATTTTGTCAATACACTACAATAAAAAAGAAAAAGGTAAAAAATTGAACATTTTTAGTCTCTTTCACTTTTTTGCGTTTAGGTAAGACTTTCACATTCATAAAAGTAATTGTAATTAATGCGTGAATGTACTTTTTATGTCATTTATAACTTGATCCTTCCTATAGATTAAGTTATGAAAAACCTTAATAAGCATAACATCTTATGTAATAATTTCAGCAATTTTTTTTAAATGATGACCATTAGTTAACGATGGTTTTTGCTTTCCATAGATAAATCCGACTTTCGTATTTTTTGACTAATAATTGAATCTGTCTTTTATGTTGGCAATGATATTTTGCTAATACACTTCAATAAAAAAGAAAAGGTTAATAATTAGATATTTTTAGTCTCTTCCACTTTCTTGCGTTTGGCTAAGACCTGATAATATGTGTATGTGCCCCGCCGGGGGGGGGGGCGGGGACGTGTGTCTGTAGTGGATGTATGAATTTTATTTCTCGGAGAAAAATGCCCTTCTACACTTTTGCAAACTACGTTAATGCCTTTCAAATGTTACCACATCGATAATTGCCGACTTATCTCAAAGCTCATTCATGTTCTCTCTTCCTGTAAATCGACTATGCACCTTCGTACATCTTCAATAATTCAAATTTTGTGACTCTTCGTCCCCACCTCGTCAAGTGACTAGATGATTAACATTTGTGCATGTTGTTCAAAGTTTGTTTAGAGGTAAACTAATTTTATGTTCTATCCCTTGGTTGCTTAATACTCCTATAACAAATGCTCATTGATATCCTTCTACGTCTGTAAGTTCCAAACGAGTTTTGATTTGTGAGTTTATCTAGGTTAATTTGGACTCTATAGAGGTAAGCTTCCTACTTTCTTGTGCTCTTTACAAACTTTGACTTTTTATGATGAAACTTGATAACTCTAGGGTTTATTTTAAGTGTCAGCTTTCAATATAGGCATCAAAAATTTATCAGTACCAAGATTCTATAGATAATTTACCGGAAAAAAAGTGGTCTAGATAAAATGGTGAGAGCTAAACCTTTACTTTTTAGGATTGAGCATTTCATTCGATGTTATCGATAGGCAGTATAATTGACAAGTGTTATGTTTAAGTCGTTAATAACTTTGAAAACATTCCATGTACTAGATTAGAGTTATCGAATGTGGAGCGAACAACCCTAACTCTTCCGGAACAAACTTATTAGGATATTCTTTCAAATTTGTGAACCTCTAAACTCTATTTAGGTATGCGTGTGATTTGAATATTCTATTATTGAATATGATGAAATCACTTTTCTTCTTCTATAAATTACGCCTTAGAGGTTTAACCAAAAAGAAGAGTGAAGGAAAATCATTGCTAAAAGCCAAAAATAAGATTATATAAGATAAAAGCATTTGTGAATAAAAAAAAAAGAGGAAACCTATTCATAGCTACCCAGAAATAGTCATGGCCACCAAGAATAGCCTACAAAGTTATATTTCAATCATTGTTGTTGAGAAATTACCGCACAATATTTTTTTAGCGACAAACGCTGAAGTTGCATGTCAATGACTTATTTAGCTTAAGTTAGCATTTAATAATACAACTCTTTATATCTTTAATAGATGCAATACTTTGATATTAACAAGACGTTCAACACGCTAGTTACATTAGTGCTGCAGGAATGTAAATATTCTATCTCTAATATAAATGAAATATTTTCCAATTGACCGATAAAACAAGGGAATGTTTATTGAAAAAAGTTTGACCACTAGGCTTAGAAAGAGAAATTTTAGCCCTTGATCTCAGAAAGTGGTCGTTTTATACCTTGCTAGATTATTGCATCGACTTATTTTTTGGTTTTAAATGTTATACACTTGGTTGTAAAAGATAATTGCCATGTTTATGAAAATCCGTTCCGCGACCAAAATATTTTGATTTGCGTCTATATTTTCATATGCCGGTTGCTTAGCAACTTATATGTTGAATTGCATATGTAACCTCTATTAACTCCTTACTTGATTTTCATTGTGATGCATACTAACTTTTCAGACTATGAACCTTCTAAAACATCGATGTTCACGTGCACGTGAACTCAGCTAGTCTTATAAAAAGTGTCTACTTCTTTCGAAAAGATAGATCGAGGATCCCAATATTGGAAAAAAATAGATATTTTGACGTGTAAAATCGACAACAAAATTGAAGAATACAATATACAAACAGTTATTTCTGGAAGTTGAAAATCTCTCAACTTGTTGGATTTTGAACGTCAATTGTACGTACCACCCAATTCCTATTGTTGTTTTAATAAATATATTTGCTAAACATTGGAATGAGATAGTAAATTTTCTTGTTACCATTGACGCTGATTCTAAAATTCTTTACGTCGCAAGTTTTCACGTCTTCCGGGCGCACTTTGTGGAACATCTCCATCTCCCAGGTCTTGACGAGGTTTTGCACTTCTTCTTCAAGTGAACCCGGAGGCCATATCTACCATCAGAACACTTCCAAGTCAGAGCGACAAAAGAGAAGCTAAAGCAGAAAATTGAACCCATCTTAGAACCCTAAACTCTTTCCATTCTAGAGCTTTGTTTGGTGACCTGATAGCTTCACATATATAATTTTGAAGTGAGAAGAGTTCAGATAGATGGTTATGTGTAATCACCTTAGTTCTGCCTTCTTCGAATAGCTTGTTCACGACATCATAGTTGGGAGGAGCACCGAACCTCCACTCCTCTGCATCCAAGAAAGACCTGTACTTGTCTGAATCAGAAGCCAGAGGTTCCATATCTGCCAACTTTTTGTGTGAATCTTGTACCTAGCTACTTTGATGCTTCTTGATTTATATTCTACCGAGCACCACCTGATAAGATGCACAAGGAGGAATAGTCTTTTCTAACAGGAGGCAAATAGTATTCTTTGACCCGGGTGCCTAAGATTTATCAGCGGCGTGTACGAGGAGAAGTTGGTGCTGCTAAGTGCTAACCCAAGTTGACAGGAGACAAACAGTATTCGTGGACCCGGTTGCTCGGGAATCTTCGATGGCTATAGAACAATCGTCCATTTTTAATTGATCGTGTTTAACTTAAACGCTTATTTATGATATAAATTATAATTTATGAATTTTTCATTCTATCTTAAGATAAGAAAATGAAAGAAAGTGGGTCGAGAGAATAGAAAAATGAGTTGTTGGAAGGTTAAATATACATAGAGAAGTAAAATAAAATAAAAAATGTAAGAAGGAAAAATATGAAAATACACATATATATATATATATGAGATGTTTTTTATTTTGAAAACTGATTACTTTTTTTGGGACCGTTTAAAAGAATATGATTAAATATTTAGGGTGGAGGGAGGGACTATATAATATACTTTATTAAATTACTTCTTGCTTACATGATCATTCAACTCAACGTTAAGATGTTTGAGCTCTATTGACTATTATGAAGATCCACAAACAACTAAGTGTAATAAAAAATGGATAAGTGACGGTGCATTTTATAAAAAAACAAGGTGAGTATAAAAATTGGACAAGTGACGGTACATTTTATAAAAACTACGAGTAATGAAATGGCGATTAGGCCACATAATCAAGTAATCATCAGGGCTCTGAAATAATATGAAAAGACCTGTTTACTTTTGTCAGAGCTGAGAAGGAAACAGAAAATTCAAGAAAACATATTATAATTTTGTTCCAATTTAAAATTAAAGCTGGGTTTAATAAAACTTAAAAAATTCATGTTTCGGACATCTTGACCCTTTTCATTTTACTATTCGCAACCCCTTGGAGTCGCCAAAGGGTACATATTAGCAAAAGAAATAGAAATAACAAATGAGATTCCCCAAAGTAATAAACACTTTTTTGATTGAAAAAATACCATTTCTTAAATGGGCAAAGAAGCTGATCCCAAATATAAAAAGATTGAGGCCCGCCACGCCACGTATATTAAGTGCTCCAAATTAAACTTATTATCTAGTACATTATTACTCACCATGGCGTCAATAGTTAAAAAGATTAAGAGCAGCTTCACTGAAATAAACGGATAGAAAGGCATCATTTTACCAATTGTCATCCATAGAAAAAATCCGATGATGTGTATTCATTGTTTTATTTAGTTGAGTATGAAGGGAAACGGAAAGGAAATATGAAGTTCTAATAACTTAACGGAAACCTACCCTTTTAAACGTAATGATTGCGTTTAATTTGTCCATCGATTATCGAGCGAAAAGGATAAGGTGAGCCTAAAAGTACAATTTTCCTTCCTTTCCATTTTTCATTCCTTCCTTGCACTTTCCGTTCTCTTGTTTTCATCCATTTGCTTTTTCTTTCCCTTCAAACAACACATGCTAGCAACTAATGACTCATTCTCAACCATGGAATATATATATAAACAGATAAAACGGCAGTAGCTCTCAAAATTGTCTACTTCTTGGCTTATTTTCAGCATTGAGTGGTCTGCATATGCCGGCGAGGATTCATCTCAAGTTCCACGAGGAAGACAGTGATAGATAATGCCAACTTGTTAACCGAGGAAAATCCAGGTGCAGAAGAGTTTATGTTGGAGCAGTGTAGTCGATGTCTGCACGCCGGCCTACATGATGTAAATTTTCTGATGGTCCTCTTTGCAATCAAAGAGGACCATCAGGAAATTTGAAGGATGAAGAATCAAAGGAACTTAGGCTCCGTTTGACAAACTTTTTTTTGGCTCTTTTTTGTGAAGTTTTAAAATTTCTCAAAAGCCCAAAAAACTTGGTGTTTGGTTGTACTTCAGTTTTTCAAAAAGGCCCAAGACTTTAAAAAGAAAGCCCGTTTCCAAAAAGAGCTATTAGTTGTTTTGGAAACCCATTTTCACGCGGTTCGGAGGGCTGGATTAATGAGGTCTAGACTTCGATCCTTAATAGCAACAACAAATTTCATTTTTCTCCCATAGTATAAAACCCACCTACAGAATTGGGGTTTCTCATCTCTCCCATCCTTTGCTCGATCGGCCGCATCTGCATCTCTCACCGACTCCATAGCCACCGCCTCCGTCGCAAAACACTGGTCATCGCCTCCGTCCCTTCTTTCTCCGGCGCAGCCACGAATTGCAAAGGTATGGTGGTTCCCCTTTTCCTCTTGTACTCATATCATATCTTGAGGTTGCCATTTCCCTGATTTCATGTATTCTTAACGAGTAACTCTCTCTCTCTCTCTCTCTCTCTCTCTCTCTCTCTCTTTTTGTACTTCCCAAAACATGGAATCCAGTCTATAGGGTAGAAGTGTAGACTACTTGTGCTTTGAATGAAAAAGAATTGTGGCTAGTAGTGTCAAAACATGTTTGTCAGTTTCTGAATGATAGAGGACAAAATCTTAACTTATTGTACTTTTATAAACTAATAATTACATAGGATGACCAGAATTTGGTCTGGATATTAGATTAGTCAATTAAGCTATCATTTATTAGTTAAAAATGGATGATTTAAACCAAATATAGTCAAATATCATCAATTTGGATAGTTTGTATTAGTTGATTGGGACAACTAGTTTTAATCGGTCACATACTTAACCAAATTTTCAAGGCATGTATTGTTGGGTCCCTAGTTCCACTAAAGATATTTCCATTAGTATATTCTGGAGTAGGAAAGATGAATTTGTGAGCCCAACCACCTTGCTATTTCACAAAAGTACAAATCTACTTGTTGCTGCATTAGTATCTTTTTGACTGGCTGGTTTAAATATAAACAAAATGAAGTGGCCTGCACTCATGAATGTGAACATTCATGACTGCACTGAAGTGTCCTGCATTCAAAGTGTTGCTGCTCAGGTTTAGATGCACCAAAGTGAACATTCGTATGCTGGGCTAGGTTTAGATGCACCAAAGTGTCCTGCATTCATGAATGGTTTCTGTTGGAATAAATGTTAGTATTGGTTTGGGCATACAAGATCTTACACTGAAAACCAAACTTGATAAGAGTTTTGCTCTATTGTTGATGCTTGTCCCTTTGATCTAGAATTTTTAGGCTTAAACGATATAGTTCTCTATAGAATGAAGTGATGTGTTAGAAAACTATTTCATTACGCGTAATTTTCATTATAATTGAGCTGATCCGGATTTTCTGGATTTTGCAAAGGAAGATATGATTGTTGACGGCGCTCAGATCGGTGGGTCACAAGATCAAAACCAGATTTATCTAAGTCACCCTCAACTGCAAAAGAAAATGAAGGAAGTTAGAGACCGCATTGCTGCAAGAATTTGGAACCACAAACGTTGATTTTTATTGTTGAGATTCGGTTAATACCACTTGAATCAAGGACTAGAGATGTAAACCATTGTAATATATTTGTTTAATTATGCTTAATTGTGTGTAAGATATTATTGTAATGTATTTATTTAATTATGTTTAATTATTTGTAAGACATTGTAAGACATTGTTGTAATATATTTGGAGAATTATGTTTAATTATTTGTAAGACATTGTAATATATTTGTTTAATTATGTTTATTTATGCGAAAATGTAAATTAAAAAAAAAAAACCAAAGAGCTTTCTTGTCAAATGCTTGGGCTTTTCTGTTTTTTGAAAACATAAACTCTGTCAAACGGTCACCAGTTTTTTAAACTGGTAAAAAAAAACCAAAAATCTTTCCAGTTTTCTTTAAAAAAAATTGAAAACTAACAGTGTTACCAAACAGAGCCTTAAACTTGTCTTTAATTGCCAAAACTCTATCTGCATTCGAACATAAATATATGGAATTAGTAAACTTCGACGACTTCTTCAAAAACTATTAGATAAAACATATTATAAATATTTGTAGGAGTTTGACATGAGTTCCACTGATACGATTAAGTGAAGCTGCTGTACAATCCAAGGATTTGAAATGGCATGATACTAAAGATATGATTCTAAGGATTGCAGTATACGTGGAGGTATCACAAGGAATGCAGTTCAAGTCAAAATGAAGAATGCTGGTATGAGACAAAGTAAGGGAGAGGTACGGGTAGAGACTAAGGTTTCCTGCATAAGGAGTGCCAGCACTGAGAGGGCGAGAACACAGAGTGAATATATGATGATACTAAAAGCTAAGGTCAAAATGTCAAGGTCCAAAGGAGGAGTCAGGCTCTAGTGTTGAGGGTCCAAAGTCCAATATGTTTATCTCTCTAAAATACTTTTCCTCCAAGTTTGTAGAGTGAGAAAGTAAAATATGTAAATCAGTTTTGTTCTCCTAAAAATGAATTCTTAAAGACATAACTTATAGGAGTTAAAAGTCATGTCATCTAGCAACACATTGCCCTCCCTGGTAGTGACACCTCGTCGAGGGGCCACAAATGCTGGTGCTTCATGTACCGTCTAAAAACCTGCACACCTTCACTCTGTTTGTCTCTGAAGACTAACTCACACAACACCTTTGTGGGCAGAAAGTGCTCTTAATCTAATAACCAGTCCAAAGCCCTTACTAAGTCACACAGGGGGCATCGAGAGACACAGAGAACCTGAAAGCAGTGAGCATGGCCTGACGCCCAACTATTAGGGGGACAAGGCGTGATATCCTCTAGAGACTTGCTTCCGTCTTGGAGTGACTCGGGGGTCATGGTTCCTAGGGGTGCCAATGAAGAGCCCTAGTGTCGGAGTAAGTAAACTGGTCACGTGGACACCCTGGAAATGATAGTGTCCTATAGGAGTCACCTAGCCAACGATATTGAGTGCTTGTGTCAGAGCATTCAGAGTGCGCCACGGTAGTGTCCCAGGAGAGTCAAACTAGGCGGCGTGCTGAGGTAGTGTCCTGAAAGAGTTGTCTATCTGGCGGGAGACGAATCCTCATGCCGAAGCACTCGGGAGAAGACCGAGGGAAGTAAGAAGGATCTTTGGTCGGACTCAGAACCAGGTGGCATGCCGATGTCACACTTAAGAGTATTTAATATGATGATGGCACGGCACATGACAGGAAGTGTGCACTCCGAATTAACCGAATTTGTAACGTTGAACTTTAACAGTTGAATGTTTGTTGACATGTAGCTAAAGCAAGACTCAAGAGTGGTCAAAGGTGCGTGCAATCAGAATGAGCTAGGAACAAGATATAATTTTAACTCGCAATACCATACATCACCATTTTTAATAATAGCTCCAGTATATTATTTCCAGAGATCTTAATTCTGATTTGATGGATTTATTCAAATGGAGCTCAATCAACATTCAAGCTTTGCTTAACTTAAAGATTTGGCTATAACTCGGGTAGTAGGAATAGCCTACAACACTCGTCCGGTGGGGCGCATACAACAAGCGTACACACAGGAACCAATATAGTGACTATTAGTTGTTGCTAAATGTTGCTAATAACATCTTTGTGCACTCTTTTAGCAGTGCTAGTGGTAATGCACGTGCATTGCATGAGAACTTTAATGTTTGATTATTGTTCAAAAAAGATCGTGTCAAAGTTGCCTCGTCTATCCTCAACTTCTTCAGACTTTACTGTTCTTATATCTATAATTTAGAGCAACGAGTAAGAATGATATAGTACACAAATACAACTTTAATTTTACAATTTTTCATTAATATCATCAATAGGAAATATTTATTAGCCTTTGACTCAGTATAGTATGTTTTTGTCACTTAAAAGGCCTTTAAAACATTACATGTTGGTCTTTATCTACATTTTCCAAACTTATTTTCAAAAACATCTACGTCATGTAACAAAGATTTCAAAAGCCTCATAAGTTAACACCTCATAAGTCTTAACAACATAAAACAAAGATACATACTCATTTAGGCGCAAGCTGATCATAATGCTATGAAGTGCGTTTTTAAAAAATTAAGATGAGCTTTATATAAAATGAAATTGATGCGAATTCAATAATATAGACAAAAAAAAAAAAATAGAACTTAATCAATTATCTGCATTACCAGTTTCATCCATACCATCATTACCACCTTTTCTAAGAACTTTCTCCTAAGTAAGCTTCATCTATCATATATGTTGTCAAATGAGCAAAAATTCCCATAATTCTTCGTAATGTCACTTCATGCATTAGATCATCATCTTCTTCTTGTTTTTATATTTGCTTTACTTTATGAATGTTGATACAGTTATTTATGTATATGGTTGTGCCTTTCTCAGTAGGCAGGAAGTATGACATAGATTAACATTATATGGACATAGCCAAGTTAACCCGTAACAAAGCTCATTCATATAAGGACTGCCCACCATTATGCTATTGTTGTCTTGTTGGTACTTTTGTATGCATGCTGGCATATGGTATACTTATAGGTAATCTAGAATTAGATATCTATCATCTTTAAAAGAAAATAAAGCTCGTAGGAGAATCAGATAAGGAACGACTAAATGTAGCAAGGAATTAATGGAGAAAGGAAGTCAAAAGACTAAAAAATATACACCTTTTGACATTAAAAATCAGAAGTATTGATGTTATTATTGTATGAGAGATATAAGAAGGCTTCCAAGAAGTAACCATAGATTGAACAAAGAAATAAAACCATTCATTGACCTTATATTGCCAACATATGTATCTTGAGTACTATTATTATGTTTCCATATAAATCAAGAATAATAGGACTTGGGGGACCTTTTGTAAATACTTAGAACTGTTTAAGTTCTGTGAATGTTTTAGATCAACTCTCAGTTTATAAGTAATATTGACATTAATAGACAGATGCTTTGAAAAAAAAAAAGAACCATGCATCTAGCATTTGACAACTAACCTGAGAGAGAAACCATGAATTGAGCATTAAAAAAATGAAAAGTCTTCCAAATGCAATACAATTGATTCATTAAAGTCAACAACTAAGGATAATAATAACATTAAGAAAAAGTTTGAGAATAATTTTGTCTAAAAAATAATTTACACTCGTTCACACTTAAGTTATTATCGCTGTCATGCTCTTTATGTGTATGCATGCGTGCGCGTGTACACATGTATAAATATATACTACTTATACAAGTGTTAATGTGTGTAAATTATTTTTTAGACAAGAATCCCCTTCGTATATCTATGAATCATTGATCAATTGCCATACAAATGCAATTACTATACCTACAATCTAGATTCTTTTAATAACTCCATTTTTTTCCGTACTGCAATTAATGCATGAATATACTTTTCATGTCATCTATAACTTGATGCTTGGTATAGATTATGTTATAAAAGACCTTGATGAACATAACATTTTATGTAATAATTTCAGCAATTTTCTTTCTTTTTTAATTAAATGACCATTTGTTAATAATAATTTTTGCTTTCAATAGATAAATCCAACTTTCGTATTTTTTTTTTACTGATAATTGAATCTGTCTTTTATGTTGGCAATGTTATTTTGTCAATACACTACAATCAAAAAGAAAAAGGTAAAAAATTGAACATTTTTAGTCTCTTTCACTTTCTTGCGTTTAGGTAAGACTTTCACATTCATAAAAGTAATTGCAATTAATACGTGAATGTACTTTTTATGTCATTTATAACTTGATCCTTCGTATAGATTAAGTTATGAAAAACCTTAATAAGCATAACATCTTATGTAATAATTTCAGCAATTTTTTTTAAATGATGACCATTAGTTAACGATGGTTTTTGCTTTCCATAGATAAATCTGACTTTCGTATTTTTTTACTAATAATTGAATCTGTCTTTTATGTTGGCAATGATATTTTGCTAATACACTTCAATAAAAAAGAAAAGGTTAATAATTAGATATTTTTAGTCTCTTCCACTTTCTTGCGTTTGGCTAAGACCTGATAATATGTGTATGTGCCCCGCCGGGGGGGGGGACGTGTGTCTGTAGTGGATGTATGAATTTTATTTCTCGGAGAAAAATGCCCTTCTACACTTTTGCAAACTACGTTAATGCCTTTCAAATGTTACCACATCGATAATTGCCGACCTATCTCAAAGCTCATTCATGTTCTCTCTTCTTGTAAATAGACTATGCACCTTCGTACATCTTCAATAATTCAAATTTTGTGACTCTTCGTCCCCACCTCGTCAAGTGACTAGATGATTAACATTTGTGCATGTTGTTCAAAGTTTGTTTAGAGGTAAACTAATTTTATGTTCTACCCCTTGATTGCTTAATACTCCTATAACAAATGCTGATTGATATCCTTCTACGTCTGTAAGTTCCGAACGAGTTTTGATTTGTGAGTTTATCTAGGTTCGGACTCTATAGAGATAAGCTTCCTACTTTATCTAGGTTCGGACTCTAGATAAAATGGTGAGAGCTAAACCTTTACTTTTTAGGATTGAGCATTTCATTCGATGTTATCGATAGGGAGTATAATTGACAGGTGTTATGTTTAAGTCGTTAATAACTTTGAAAACATCCCATGTACTAGATTAGAGTTATCGAATGTGGAGCGAACAACCCTAACTCTTCCGGAACAAACTTATTAGGATATTCTTTCAAATTTGTGAACCTCTAAACTCTATTTAGGTATGCGTGTGATTTGAATATTCTATTATTGAATATGATGAAATCACTTTTCTTCTTCTATAAATTACGCCTTGGTTTAACCAAAAAGAAGAGTGAAGGAAAATCATTGCTAAAAGCCAAAAATAAGATTATATAAAATAAAAGCATTTGTGAATAAAAAAAAATGAGGAAACCTATTCATAGCCACCCAGAAATAGTCATGGCCACCAAGAATAGCCTACAAAGTTATATTTCAATCATTGTTGTTGAGCAATTACTGCACAATATTTTTTTAGCGACAAACGCTGAAGTTGCATTTCAATGACTTATTTAGCTTAAGTTAGCATTTAATAATACAACTCTTTATATCTTTAATAGATGCAATACTTTGATATTAACAAGACGTCCAACACGCTAGTTACATTAGTGATGCAGGAATGTAAATATTCTATCTCTAATATAAATGAAATATTTTCCTATTGACCGATAAAACAAGGGAATGTTTATTGAAAAAAGTTTGACCACTAGGCTTAGAAAGAGAAATTTTAGCCCTTGATCTCAGAAAGTGGTCGTTTTATACCTTGCTAGATTATTGCATCGACTTATTTTTTGGTTTTAAATGTTATACACTTGGTTGTAAAAGATAATTGCCATGTTATGCCACGTTTATGAAAATCCGTTCCGCAACCAAAATATCTTGATTTAAGTCTATATTTTCATATGCCAGTTGCTTAGCAACTTATATGTTGAATTGCATATGTAACCTCTATTAACTCCTTACTTGATTTTCATTTTGATGCATATTAACTTTTCTGACTATGAACCTTCTAAAACATTGATGTTCATGTGCATCGCACGTGAACTCAGCTAGTCTTATAAAAAGTGTCTACTTCTTTCCAAAAGATAGATCGAGGATCCCAATATTGGAAAAATTTAGATATTTTGACGTGTAAAATCGACAACAAAATTGAAGAATACAATATACAAACAATTATTTCTTGAAGTTGAAAATCTCTCAACTCGTTGGATTTTGAACGTCAATTGTACGTACCACCCAATTCCTATTGTTGTTTTAATAAATATATTTGCTAAACATTGGAATGAGATAGTAAATTTTCTTGTTACCATTGACGCTGATTCTAAAATTCTTTACGTCGCAAGTTTTCACGTCTTCGGGGCGCACTTTGTGGAACATCTCCATCTCCCAGGTCTTGACGAGGTTTTGCACTTCTTCTTCAAGTGAACCCGGAGGCCATATCTACCATCAGAACACTTCCAAGTCAGAGCGACAAAAGAGAAGCTAAAGCAGAAAATTGAACCCATCTTAGAACCCTAAACTCTTTCCATTCTAGAGCTTTGTTTGGTGACCTGATAGCTTCACATATATAATTTTGAAGTGAGAAGAGTTCAGATAGATGGTTATGTGTAATCACCTTAGTTCTGCCTTCTTCGAATAGCTTGTTCACGACATCATAGTTGGGAGGAGCACCAAACCTCCACTCCTCTGCATCCAAGAAAGACCTGTACTTGTCTGAATCAGAAGCCAGAGGTTCCATATCTGCGAACTTCTTGTGTGAATCTTGTACCTAGCTACTTTGATGCTCAGGAATCTTCAATGGCTATCGAATAATCGTTCATTTTTAATTAATCGTGTTTAACTTAAACGCTTATTTATGATATAAATTATAATTTATGAATTTTTCATTCTATCTTAAGATAAGAAAAGAAAAGAAAATAGGTCGTGAGAATAGAAAAATAAGTTGTTGGAGGGTTAAATATACAGAGAAAAGTAAAATAAAATAAAAAGTGTAAGAAGGGTGAATATGAAAATACACACACACACACACACACACACACACATATATATATGATATGTTTTTTATTTTGAAAACTGATTACTTTTTTTGGGACCGTTTAAAAGAATATGATTAAATATTTAGATTGGAGGGAGGGAGTATATAATATACTTTATTAAATTATTTCTTGCTTACATGATCATTCAACTCAACGTTAAGATGTTCTTGTGTGAATCTTGTACCTAGCTACTTTGATGCTCAGGAATCTTCAATGGCTATCGAATAATCGTTCATTTTTAATTAATCGTGTTTAACTTAAACGCTTATTTATGATATAAATTATAATTTATGAATTTTTCATTCTATCTTAAGATAAGAAAAGAAAAGAAAATGGGTCGTGAGAATAGAAAAATAAGTTGTTGGAGGGTTAAATATACAGAGAAAAGTAAAATAAAATAAAAAGTGTAAGAAGGGTGAATATGAAAATACACACACACACACACACACACACACACACATATATATATATATATGATATGTTTTTTATTTTGAAAACTGATTACTTTTTTTGGGACCGTTTAAAAGAATATGATTAAATATTTAGATTGGAGGGAGGGAGTATATAATATACTTTATTAAATTATTTCTTGCTTACATGATCATTCAACTCAACGTTAAGATGTTCTTGCTTTACCAAAAAAAAGTTAAGATGTTTGAGCTCTATTGACTATTATGAAGATCCACAAACAACTAAGAGTAATAAAAAATGGATAAGTGACGGTGCATTTTATAAAAAACAAGGTGAGTATAAAAATTGGACAAGTGACGGTACATTTTATAAAAAATACGATTAATGAAATGGCGATTAGGCCACATAATCAAGTAATCATCAGGGCTCTGAAATAATATGAAAAGACCTGTTTACTTTTGTCAGAGCTGAGAAGGAAACAGAAAATTCAAGAAAACATATTCTAATTTTGTTCCAATTTAAAATTAAAGCTGGGTTTAATAAAACTTAAAAAATTCATGTTTCGGACATCTTGACCCTTTTCATTTTACTATTCGCAACCCCTTGGAGTCGCCAAAGGGTACATATTAGCAAAAGAAATAGAAATAACAAATGAGATTCCCCAAAGTAATAAACACTTTTTTGATTGAAAAAATACCATTTCTTAAATGGGCAAAGAAGCTGATCCCAAATATAAAAAGATTGAGGCCCGCCACGCCACGTATATTAAGTGCTCCAAATTAAACTTATTATCTAGTACACTATTACTCACCATGGCGTCAATAGTTAAAAAGATTAAGAGCTTCACTGAAATAAACGGATAGAAAGGCATCATTTTACCAATTGTCATCCATAGAAAAAATCCGATGATGTGTATTCATTGTTTTATTTAGTTGAGTATGAAGGAAAACGGAAAGGAAATATGAAATTCTAATAACTTAACGGAAATCTACCCTTTTAAACGTAATGATTGCGTTTAATTTGTCCATTGATTATGGAGCGAAAAGAATAAGGTGAGCCTAAAAGTACAATTTTCCTTCCTTTCCATTTTTCATTCCTTCCTTGCACTTTCCGTTCTCTTGTTTTCATCCATTTGTTTTTTCTTTCCCTTCAAACAACACATGCTAGCAACTAATGACTCGTTCTCAACCATGGAATATATATATATATATATATATATAAACAGATAAAACGGCAGTAGCTCTCAAAATTGTCTACTTCTTGGCTTATTTTCAGCATTGAGTGGTCTGCATATGCCCGCGAGGATTCATCTCAAGTTCCACGAGGAAGACAGTGATAGATAATGCCAACTTGTTAACTGAGGAAAATCCAAGTGCAGAAGAGTTTATGTTGGAGCAGTGTAGTCGATGTCTACATGATGTAAATTTTCTGATGGTCAATTTGAAGGACGAAGAATCAAAGGAACTTATGCTCCGTTTGACAAACTTTTTTTTTGCTCTTTTTTGTCAAGTTTTAAAATTTCTCAAAAGCCCAAAAAACTTGGTGTTTGGTTATACTTCAGTTTTTAAAAAAGACCCAAGACTTCAAAAAGAAAGCCCGTTTCCAAAAAGAGCTATTAGCTCTTTTGGAAACCCATTTTCACGCGGTCCGGAGGGCTGGATTAATGAGGTCTAGATTTCGACCCTTAATAGCAACAGCAAATTTCATTTTTCTCCCATAGTATAAAACCCACCTACATAATTGGGGTTTCTCATCTCTCCCATCCTTTGCTCGATCGACCGCATCTGCATCTAGACTTGGCAATTTTCTACCCATACCCGCGGGTCGATTCGTACCCGACCAAAAACCCCGGGTACGAGTACACATACGTGCTACCCGTGAAAATTAGACCCGTACCCGGACCGGACCGTATTTTTCGGGTCGGTCCGGTGCGGGTACGGGTAACCCAGGTTTACCCGGAATTTTGAACTATATATGTCCTCTTTATGCCCTAATCCGTAACCCCCTCTCATTTCTCCTTTGATCTCTCTCATATTCCCACTTCTCTGCCGCCGCCCCATCCCCATCTCCTTTTCTGCGCCACCGCCCCATCCTTCTCCTTTTCTGCGCCTCCACCGCAACTGCCTCTTTCTCTCTATCCCTCTTCTCTCTCCCGTCTTCCCTCTCACCCATCAGTAATCACACATTCACACTCGAGATCGAGATCAAGATAGAGCGCCGAGTCGCCGACTGTGAGCCCCCTCGGCCCTCGCCGAGTCACTGAGACGAGATCTACTTCCGATAGCCTAGGCATCAGCCCTCTTGGGCACTTCAGTCTTCAACGCGACGTCGACCGCCCTGCTTTGCTGCCGCCGCCGCCCAGCTCTCTCTATGTCTTCTCTCATAATCATAGATCGACTACCGTCGGCCTTCAATCTTCCAGTTCGTTGCCGATTGAGAAGTTTAATTATGTATTTATGTTAATGTTTAAATTTTAATTGTAGTATTTTGGATTGTGGATTGGGTTAGGGTCTACCGATCGATTATGTATCTGTGTTTGTGTTTGATTGTATGGTATTACTTTGGATTATGGTTGGGGTTTGGGGACTGGGAGTAGATTCTTGCAAAGTGCAATTGACCAAAAATATGAAATCTTTTGGCAGAAAAAAAAGAAAAGAAACAAAAGGAAAAAGAATATGCCTAACTGTAACAATTAATTAGCAAAATTTGATAATTAAAATATGTTTAGTAAGGAAAAAAATTATTAAAAAATTAAGCATTTACCAGCGGGTAATACCCGGCCCGCGTGGGTAGGGTACGGGTTCCTAAAAAGACTACCCGGGAAAAAACGGGTAAAATTTGTCCGGCCCGTTTTTACCCGGACCGGGCCGGGTATTACCCGTACCCGGCGGGTTTACCCGTTTGCCAGGTCTAAGTGCATCTCTCACCGACTCCACAGCCACCGCCTCCGTCCCTTCTTTCTCCGGCGCAGCCACGAATTGCAAAGGTACGGTGGTTCCCCTTTTCCTCTTGTACTCATATCATATCTTGAGGTTGCCCTTTCCCTGATTTCATGTTTTCTTAACGAGTAAGTTTCTCTCTCTCTCTCTCTCTCTCTCTCTCTGATTCTGTACTTTCCAAAACATGGAATCCAGTCTATAGGGTAGAAGTGTAGACTACTTGTGCTTTGAATGAAAAAGAATTGTGGCTAGTAGTGTCAAAACATGTTTGTCAGTTTCTGAATGATAGAGGTCAAAATTTTAACTTATTGTACTTTTATAAACTAATAATTACATAGGATGACCAGAATTTGGTCTGGATATCAGATTAGTCAATTAAGCTATCGTTTATTAGTTAAAAATGGATGATTTAAACCAAATATTGGGTCCCTAGTTCCACTAAAGAGATTACCATTAGTATATTCTGGAGTAGGAAAGATGAATTTGTGAGCCCAACCACCTTGCTATTTCACAAAAGTACAAACCTACTTGTTGCTGCATCAGTATCTTTTTGACTGGCTGGTTTAAATATAAACAAAATGAAGTGGCCTGCATTCATGAATGTGAACATTCATGACTGCATTGAAGTGTCCTGCATTCGAAGTGTTGCTGCTCAGGTTTAGATGCACCAAAGTGAACATTCGTATGCTGGGCTAGGTTTAGATGCACCAAAGTGTCCTGCATTCATGAATGGTTTCTGTTGGAATAAATGTTAGTATTGGTTTGGGCATACTTACTATAAAAAAGATCTTACACTGAAAACCAAACTTGATAAGAGTTTTGCTCTATTGTTGATGCTTGTCCCTTTGATCTAGAATTTTTAGGCTTAAACGATATAGTTCTCTATAGAATGAAGTGATGTGTTAGAAAACTATTTCATTACGCGTAATTTTCATTATAATCGAGCTGATCCGGATTTTCTGGATTTTGCAAGGGAAGATATGATTGTTGACGGCGCTCAGATCGGTGGGTCACAAGATCAAAACCAGATGTATCTAAGTCACCCTCAACTGCAAAAGAGAATGGAGGAAGTTAGAGACCGCATTGCTGCAAGAATTTGGAACCACAAACGTTGATTTTTATTGTTGAGATTCAGTTAATACCACTTGAATCAAGGACTAGGGATGTAAACCATTGTAATATATTTGTTTAATTATGTTTAATTGTGTGTAATTGTGTGTAAGATATTATTGTAATGTATTTATTTAATTATGTTTAATTATTTGTAAGACATTGTAAGACATTATTGTAATATATTTGGAGAATTATGTTTAATTATTTGTAAGACATTGTAATATATTTGTTTAATTATGTTTATTTATGCGAAAATGTAAATTAAAAAAAAACAAAGAGCTTTCTTGTCAAATGCTTGGGCTTTTTTGTTTTTTGAAAACATAAACTCTGTCAAACGGCCACCAGTTTTTTAAACTGGTAAAAAAAAACCAAAAATCTTTTCAGTTTTCTTTAAAAAAAAAACTGAAAACTAACAGTGTTACCAAACAGAGCCTTAAACTTGTCTTTAATTGCCAAAACTCTATCTGCATTCGAACATAAATATATGGAATTAGTAAACTTCGACGACTTCTTCAAAAACTATAAGATAAAACATATTATAAATATTTGTAGGAGTTTGACATGAGTTCCACTGATACGATTAAGTGAAGCTGCTGTACAATCCAAGGATTTGAAATGGCATGATACTAAAGATATGATTCTAAGGATTGCAGTATACGTGGAGGTATCACAAGGAATGCAGTTCGAGTCAAAATGAAGAATGCTGGTATGAGACAAAGCAAGGGAGAGGTACGGGTAGAGACTGAGGTTTCCTGCATAAGGAGTGCCAGCACTGAGAGGGCGAGAACACGGAGTGAATATATGATGATACTAAAAGCTGAGATCAAAATGTCAAGGTCCAAAGGAGGAGTCAGGCTCTAGTGTTGAGGGTCCAAAGTCCAATATGTTTATCTCTCTAAAATCCTTTTCCTCCAAGTTTGTAGAGTGAGAAAGTAAAATATGTAAATCAGTTTTGTTCTCCTAAAAATGAATTCTTAAAGACATAACTTATAGGAGTTAAAAGTCATGTCATCTAGCAACACATTGCCCTCCCTGGTAATGACACCTCGTCGAGGGGCCACAAATGCTGGTGCTCCATGTACCATCTAAAAACCTGCACACCTTCACTCTGTTTGTCTCCGAAGACTAACTCACACAACACCTTTGTGGCCAGAAAGTGCTCTTAATCTAATAACCGGTCCAAAGCCCTTACTAAGTCACACAGGGGGCATCGAGAGACACAGAGAACCTGAAAGTAGTGAGCATGGCCTGACGCCCAACTACTAGGGGGACAAGGCCTGATATCCTCTAGAGACTTGCTTCCGTCTTGGAGTGACTCGGGGGTCATGGTTCTTAGGGGTGCCAATGAAGAGCCCTAGTGTCGGAGTAAGTAAACTGGTCACGTGGACACCCTAGAAATGATAGTGTCCTATAGGAGTCACCTAGCCAACGATATTGAGTGCTTGTGTCAGAGCATTCAGAGTGCGCCACGGTAGTGTCCCAGGAGAGTCAAACTAGGCGGCGTGCTGAGGTAGTGTCCCGAAAGAGTTGTCTATCTGGCGGGAGACGAATCCTCATGCCGGAGCACTAGGGAGAAGACCGAGGGAAGTAAGAAGGATCTTTGGTCGGACTCAGAACCAGGTGGCATGCCGATGTCACACTTAAGAGTATTTAATATGATGATGGCACGGCACATGACAGGAAGTGTGCACTCCGAATTAACCGAATTTGTAACGTTGAACTTTACAGTTGAATGTTTGTTGACATGTAGCTAAAGCAAGACTCAAGAGTGGTCAAAGGTGCGTGCTATCAGAATGAGCTAGGAACAAGATATAATTTTAACTCGCAATACCATACATCACCATTTTTAATAATAGCTCCAGTATATTATTTCCAGAGATCTTAATTCTGATTTGATGGATTTATTCAAATGGAGCTCAATCAACATTCAAGCTTTGCTTAACTTAAAGATTTGGCTATAACTCGGGTAGTAGGAATAGCCTACAACACTCGTCCGGTGGGGCGCATACAACAAGCGTACACACAGGAACCAATATAGTGACTATTAGTTGTTGCTAAATGTTGCCAATAACATCTTTGTGCACTCTTTTAGCAGTGCTAGTGGTAATGCACGTGCATTGCATGAGAACTTTAATGTTTGATTATTGTTCAAAAAAGATCGTGTCAAAGTTGCCTCGTCTATCCTCAACTTCTTCAGACTTTACTGTTCTTATATCTATAATTTAGAGCAACGAGTAAGAATGATATAGTACACAAATACAACTTTAATTTTACAATTTTTCATTAATATCATCAATAGGAAATATTTATTAGCCTTTGACTCAGTATAGTATGTTTTTGTCACTAAAAAGGCCTTTAAAACATTACATGTTGGTCTTTATCTACATTTTCCAAACTTATTTTCAAAAACATCTACGTCATGTAACAAAGATTTCAAAAGCCTCATAAGTTAACACCTCATAAGTCTTAACAACATAAAACAAAGATACATACTCATTTAGGCGCAAGCTGATCATAATGCTATGAAGTGCGTTTTTAAAAAATTAAGATGAGCTTTATATAAAATGAAATTGATGCGAATTCAATAATATAGACAAAAAAAAAATAGAACTTAATCAATTATCTGCATTACCAGTTTCATCCATACCATCATTACCACCTTTTCTAAGAACTGTCTCCTAAGTAAGCTTCATCTATCATATATGTTGTCAAATGAGCAAAAATTCCCATAATTCTTCGTAATGTCACCTCATGCATTAGATCATCGTCTTCTTCTTGTTTTTATATTTGCTTTACTTTATGAATGTTGATACAGTTATTTATGTATATGGTTGTGCCTTTCTCAGTAGGCAGGAAGTATGACATAGATTAACATTATAAGGACATAGCCAAGTTAACCCGTAACAAAGCTCATTCATATAAGGACTGCCCACCATTATGCTATTGATGTCTTGTTTGTACTTTTGTATGCATGTTGGCATATGGTATACTTATAGGTAATCTATAATTAGATATCTGTCATCTTTAAAAGAAAATAAAGCTCGTAGGAGAATCAGATAAGGAACGACTAAATGTAGCTAGGAATTAATGGAGAAAGGAAGTCAAAAGACTAAAAAATATACACCTTTTGACATTAAAAATCAGAAGTATTGATGTTATTATTGTATGAGAGATATAAGAAGGCTTCCAAGAAGTAACCATAGATTGAACAAAGAAATAAAACCATTCATTGACCTTATATTGCCAACATATGTATCTTGAGTACTATTATTATGTTTCCATATAAATCAAGAATAATAGGACTTGGGGGACCTTTTGTAAATACTTAGAACTGTTTAAGTTCTGTGAATGTTTTAGATCAACTCTCAGTTTATAAGTAATATTGACATTAATAGACAGATGCTTTGAAAAAAAAAAAAGAACCATGCATCTAGCATTTGACAACTAACCTGAGAGAGAAACCATGAATTGAGCATTAAAAAAATGAAAAGTCTTCCAAATGTCATACAATTGATTCATTAAAGTCAACAACTAAGGATAATAATAACATTAAGAAAAAGTTTGAGAGATAATTTTGTCTAAAAAATAATTTACACTCGTTCACACTTTTATATGCAGTAAGTATAGACTAATTAGAAGCCAATAAATATATCTGGCCACCATGACTTATCATTATACAGAAAATTGTGAATCCTTTTCAAACCAAAAATTCTTGTCTCTTTGGTGGGAAGGGTCAAAGTCTCAGAGACTGACAAGCGCACCCGCAGGGAAGAGTCGAGAAAGGCTGCTACCGAGCGGCCCTTCTTCTTGTAATGCAAATTCCAAGTGGGTACAATTGGCTCTCTCTGTCCAAGAATTTGGTCGAAGCCAAATGTTGACTGACCACTGCTTAATCAATGATTAGGCACATTTGCCACTAACCGTTTGAACGTGTTTTCAACGGTAGAAGTTATCGATTATCATTAGTAGCTCTTTGGTAAGATATATCCCGTGGCATGTAAACAGCAACGCAGAATTAGTCATGCTGCCTAAATTGCCGCTACTGTCACGCTAACGAAATAATCGCTAACCATATTTAACGAGGACACTTTTTGTCACTAAAGTGAATTGGAGCTAGCAATAAGCACAGATCTTGTATAGTGTTAAGGAAAATCACGGTCTCCTCCATACTTGTCGCTTAAACTTGTTTATATCATCTACATGCCATTCGGCAAGAGCTTTGAAAAAAAAAAGTTTAAAAATCCTAGTATGTACTATTACGGATAAATGATATATTCAGTTTAAAATTGAATTCTCTCACTCCACTTTGTCGCCAAAAGTTGAAGTTCTGTTACTAGCAAACGCCACTAAAGCCACTGATGCGCGTAAATGTATAATTCTTTTATGCCTTGTATGAAATTGGAACCTACAAATCCTTCAATTCTAATACTAAATGTTAGTCTCTGCAACAAATAAGGTACAAGCACCACACAAAAAAAAAAAAAACAAATAAGGTACTGATCAATTTTATAGCACAAGAGACTAAAGTTAATTTCTTCATGCCACTGGCCGTCTTCGACGTGACATCCAACCATCTGCCCCTCGGAGCTTGTTCAGAATCATTTCTCTAACTTAATCTAGCCTATTTAAGAAGACCAGTTTTCATCTATGAGGTGGTATCTTCCAAATCAACCCCACCCCCCCTCCCCTCCCTCCCCCCTCCACACACACACACACAAAGAACACCATAAGGTTATAGAGTAAGTAGGAGAACCATATCCAGAACCCAAGCTCTTGTCATCCCAAAGACCAGAAAATGACATCTTCTGATTCTGCGGCAGACAAATACAGGTCTTACCTGCATGGAGAAGGAGAAAGGAACACTGTCTGGAGATTTGGTTCACCTCCTAACTATGATCTCGTGAACAAGCTCTTTGAAGAAGGCAGAAGCAAGGTATCCAAATTCCAAACTATTTATGGCATGACCTGTTCAATCTTTCCCTTTTTCTTTTCATCCTTGTCAAGTATACAGGATCCAATAACCGAAATCAATTAATACCTCTCTAATCCACTAGTCCTTCATGGCAGATATGGCCTCCAGGTTCACTTGAAGAAGAAGTGCAAAACCTTGTCAAGACATGGGAGATGGAGATGTTCCATAAAGTGCGTTTCGACGACAACAAAACAGTTGATCCGGAGAAATATCGATTCGCCCTCAATGGTAATACGTTTACAAAGCTGTTATTGAGTCATTCAACTGTCAAAATTTTCCTAGCGAACTTGGTTTTTTGAGTAAGTACTTATCTAGGGCGCACTAATGTCAGGAAGGAAAGGTGTAACACTGGAAGAAAAGCGAAAGCTTGGGGGAGGCTACAATTCCCTGCTACAAACTTCGTTGCCGGAGAAGTTTCGCTGTTACAACCCAGCTGAGGAAACAGTAGATTCATCCCACGTGGCCTTCACGACAGCGTTCCCGCGTGGATTTGCCGTCGAGGTTCTCCAAGTTTATTCAGGGCCACCGGTGATTGTATACAAGTTCAGGCACTGGGGTTACATGGAGGGTCCTTTCAAAGGGAATGCCCCTACTGGAGAAATGGTTGAATTTTATGGGATGGCTATTTTTGAGGTATCCCCCTAAGCACATGGTTCTTCTGTCTTCTTTTCTCAAACCTTTGTAAAATGAACTCATATATCACACACTGATGAGTCTTGAGTTTGGTTTGAAACAGTTGGATGAAGAATCGAAGAAGATCGTTAAGGTGGAGTTCTTTTACGATCGTGGAGAACTGCTAGGAGGGCTCATGAAGGGAGCTAAATCTGACAATTTCCTCCCACCAAGCTGCCCTCTCTTCAAAAACACTGCATAAGCTATCTTGGCAAAGGGGTTGATGAATGAAGTCTCTGCTAAGGAAGGACTATAAACAGATCTTCTGCAATGTCAAACAGATAACAATAAGAATATATTTTCCTTCAGATATTCGACAGCCCATTGAATTCTCCTCCCTGCTATCCTGTTGTCAACTAGCTCTTGCTCTTTTGTAGTAAACTCAAGCGTATGCTTAGTAGAAATTTACAATGGAAAGATGCAGTGCCAGAAAGTGTTAGAGAGGTGTCTTACAAGCTAAACAAAACTATAAGCGAAGTTTTGGCTAATAGTGCCTGTCACAAGGCCTATCCACTACAAGAGATTTCGAAAAGAGCAGAGCAAAGATTGGTAAAATGATCAATTTTCTATAATTGATACAACAAAAACTGATTGTCAGCTTGTCATCACGTAACTATATACTTTGTGCGGGTTTAGGATTTTAGTCCTAACTTATGGACCACAAAGATAAAAAAAAAAAGTAAGGTAACTAAGCCCAAGGAAGGGAGCCTGGATATGGATCTGCCCCACAGTATCTGAACAAACCTTCGATTTCAGGGCAACCATTCGGATAAGGAATTGACCGGTGAAAAGGATCACGGCCAAGCTTTTTACGACGAAGGGAACCTAAACACCCGTAAGGGTCTTCTTGAAATTGAGCCCTGACCAATGCTTCCCCTTTCAAAGCTGCTTCCCTTGAAGTTAATGATGCTGGGGTACCTGCATAAAAGAATCGCGCCTCTGGAAACTTGATTGCAGACCGGTGCAAATGTACAAATCTTTCCTCCTTGAAATCATAACCAACAACCTGAATTTCATTGTCAAATAGAATAAGGGCTTCAAACGCAAAACTGGTACCATTTCAGGTTCGAATTCAGCACAAGGATAAATAAAATCTCCACTTGTTCTCAGGAAATACACTAATTAGAAATCTCTCTTAATAGGTACCTCCAGAACCAACCCTTCTAGAATGGAACCAACTTAAGGTGCTTAACAAATAGCACAAGTACAGCACCAGAAAACTAGCTGAAATTTATGAGTTGCAAGACAATAATAAACTGAACGGACAAGGATATATCCATGAAAACCAAGAGGTAGCTAGTCCTTTGATGCGAGCTTTCATTCTCTCTTTTGAAGGAACGATGAAGGTAAAGAAAATTCTGGAATATTTCCATAAATTAGGGGTGTGTGTGTGTGGGGGAGGTGGGGGGGGGGGGGGGAGAGAGAAACCCTAATTTGACTCTGTAAACACAATTGGCCTAATCTGGCATGCTAAAACCCTAGATTTGGACTTCGTGATTATGCGACAGGAAAGTATTTAGGACGTCACACACCCTAATGGTCTCATATTACCTAGTTGGTACATTAATATGCTTTTAAATAAGACCAAAGAAACACACAGACATATGACAAGATAACAAGACACAATGAAATAAGAGAAACCACTTCAAAGACATATTAGCCTAGATTCGAATTTGACACGGACCAGATTAACCAAGCACCCGATAGACTCGCGGAATCAGATCCAACGTAGTTTGATGTAACTCTAGAGGGGTGGTGGTTTTAGTTTTGTTGTCAGATTTGATATCAAAGAACCCTAAGAGTGTGTTTGGAACCATGGAATTGATGGGATTTCATTTCAAATCCTCAAATTTTGTTGTTTGGAACATTAGAAAAAAGAATTGGAATTGGATTTCATGGGATTTGACTGGATTTGTTTCTATAGTGTGAAATCCGATAAAAAATGGTCGGATTTCATGAGATTTCGATTTACTTGAATTAAAAATAATTATTTACCTATCTTATCCTTTTTTTGGATCTCTCCAACAATGAACCCGCCACCAGCATCTTCATTGCCACTACCTCCACACAATTTTTACTACCACCGCCGGCACCACTACTGCCACCATCACCACCACCGGCACCACTACTATCACCATTACTGCTACCACCACCGCTACCACTACTGTCGCCACCACCACCGTCGTCGTCACCACCACTGCCACCGCCACCCCTACTACCAATGTCGCTGTCGCCACAACCACCGCTAACACTACCGCCACCACCATCACAGCCACCACTGCAACCACCACCACCGCCACTGCATCCTTCCCCACCATCGCCACCACTGTCGCCAGTACTGCCACAACAACCACCGTCGCCGCCACTATTGCCACCACCACCGCACTACCACCATTACTATCACCGCCACCACTACTGCCACCACCACCGCCACTGCATCCCCCACCACTACCGCCACCGTCGCCAGTACTGCCACCGCCGCCACTATTGCCACCACCGCCACCACTATTGCCACCACCGTCGCTACCACTACTGCCACCACCACACCATCACCACTGCCACCATTATTGTCACCACCACCGCCACCACCACTACTGCCACCATCGCTACTGCTGCCACCACCACCATCATTACCATCACTTGACCACCCCACCACTTCCACCGTCGATGTTGCTACCCTGTGCAGTGCTGCCACCACCACCACCATGTGGTGGCACTAGCATACTTGAAACCACTTATCGTAATTTATTTTTCATTGTAAGTCAAAGATATAATTGTCTAAAAATTTATTACCTTTTCATTTCCTCTGTTCTCCAAACACAAAATTGGAATTCCGTGATTTGAATTCCCTTTCGTTCCAAACAAAAAAAAAGTGAATTGAATTACAAATCCAATTCCAAATCTGAAATCCAAATCCTAAAAGAATTGGTTCCAAACGGAAGGGTTTTAACAAAAGATTTGAAATGTGTTCTTAAAATAGGAACGAATTTGAAAAAGGAAGAGATTTCATGACGGCTTTTGAAGAACAATTTTAGGAAAACATGGGTTCCCTAACACCAAATGCCAATCAGAATACTAAAATCATGGGAAAAGGGATTTGAGCAAGTATAATCAAGCAAACATCACGATATATATATGATATATATCCGACCGAACTGGCACTGTAAAAAGGCGCTTTACTTTTCTACAAATTAGTACAGTTCACATAGCATGTTTGACATCTATAATAGTAAAATCCTAGAGCATGTAAATCATCGACAATTATATCACTTGAATCACAGAGCAAATTGATATAAATGGTTAGATACTTACCCTTGGCGAGGCTGAAGAATTTCTATGTTACCATAATATAGAGATTGATTTTAAGTCAAAAAGCAAAAAGAAGAGGAAAAATAAAAAGATTCTGGCAGATTAGGAAAACGGCTTTTTGACCTTGTACACGATCTTTGATGGATTCGGCTCCTGCTATAAAGTTGTAGCCTCGAAAAGATACATGATTTAGGCTATTGATTTGCCTAAACAGGATATCTTATGTGAACGTTATGGCTGTTTGAAGTGTGGGTTTGTGCAAAATGCTGAAAGTCCAGACTTAGGGTTTTTGAGAAAATTTGTGACTGGGAGGCTAACAAGGTTAAAATATTATGCATTCATCCATTCATAATGAACTGTAAGACCTCAATTTATAGCTTTGAAGTGCTTGGAGGCTAAGAAAAACGACTTCTATGCAAAAAGACTTCAATACCCTTAAAACCGCCAAACCTGAGGGACTTGGGCCTTCTAGCTATGCAGATGGTTCAACCTTGGGAGATTGGTTCTTTCTCATCTGCAGTCTGATTAGGCCTACTTCATCAATGAAAAGCTCTGGAATTCTACTTTCACGTGAACTTGGGATCACCCGAAAATATTGCATATAGCTTGAGATAGTAATAGATACTGTACTACAGGTGTGTCAAATTCAGAACAAGTTCGGTAGTCCCTAATGATCTCAATTAATACTTAATGAAATCAGGCTCATTATATGTCTATGGAATGCTAACTTGAAGACCTTTCCAACAATGTAAAGAACATATAACTATTATTCAAAATGGAAAAATTATAATTCACCAAAATCAACTGATATGTGAATGCACCCGAACTCGATTCCTACCAAGCATAAACATCCAAGACACGCATGAATTACAACCTAATACTAATGGCAACATACAGGAATATGCTATAAACATACAAAAGTGTAAGAATAATAATTAAGTGATTATACATGGAAAATAACCCGAAGACAGACGCGACATGCAAAGGTGGGGTGTCTACAAAAAAGTCAATAAATGTATTGCAATCATCAAACTTTAGAGAAACAATGAGAGAGTACAGTATATAAGTCTTACAGTTATATTAGACGGATATTTCCCGGTAAGCTCCCGGAACCGGCAAACACTAAAGAGGAGATTCTCATAGCTGTCCCTTGCATGTTCTTCTGTGAGTGCCCTCGATCTCACATCTTCTTGCTTGCCTGTTCAGAGAATTGCAACATACTAATCAGTACCATATAATTTATAGCTTTGATTAGTGGTAGCAATGAACTATCTAAGAGTAACTGCAACGGAGGAAACTCAGTTGTATAGGAGGAAGTAATCGTCTCCATTAGGAGACAATTTCAGCAGGAGACACTGAATCACTTTGGCATGGTGTAAAACTAAGCACAGACAGCTGCATAGTTATTAAGTTAGAGCCACTATTAAGAGTGGTAGGAATGTAGAGAACTTGTTCAAGCATAGACACATATACAAGAACACACATGTGCACAGCCACACAGCTGATATAATTCACATGAAAGTTACTTGATAGAAAATAGTACTTTTGTGCATTTAGAGTATATCACCAGCTACACATTTTCTACCCCAGCAGTCGGTGCAAAAACCAACACAGGGATTGTCATCACACTACATTGTTTTAAGACGAGTAGAAGTATTTATGATAAAGCAGCGCCAAAAGGGACGCAACCTGGAAAAGAAGATACAAACTCAACTATGCAAACACAGTGGCTTCATGGAAGGTGGAAAAGTTCTTCTCAGCCCAGAAAAATATAGAAGAGAAGAAAGAAACATCAACTTAGTCATCACACTGAGTTAACTCCATTACCTCATTCAACACCGATAAAGCCACAAACTACACATAATGCGAAAAGCGAAAACGAAACAATGACACATCAGCTGCACGATCACCATGATGCAAACACAAGAATGACCTTTAGACCACCATCACCAATGCCGACGTATCCTCGTTACACTCCATCAACCCCAGCAAACCAAATCATCAACAAGAAAGATATTATGAAAAATTTAACTTGATTCAAGTTTATCACTTGCTTTGCAACTTGTGTACCTGGCTATGTTACATGGACTCGGTACGAGTGTCCAAGTGCGATACGTATCCAAGTGTCGGATTCGTCTATTTTTCAAAACCCAAGACACGGGGACACGGCAAAATAGTCCCATTTTTTCTTGTTGTTTAGTTATTCCTTGGGTTTACATGGTGTTTTAAGTTATGCATATCATTTTAATTAAAACTTAGATCATCCCAAAGCAGTAACGAACTAAAAGAACATTAAAAATATAGTGTTCTTAGTGGCACATCCTACGGGATGTGTCGGACACATATCCCATACCCATGTCCAAGTGTCGAGTGTCCGACATGGGTACTTTACCCATTTTGAAGAGTCCGTGTAACATAAGTACCTGGCATTTCTCTAATCACATACGCTATGCCACATGTTATGTAAACTGTACAAACAAAGTTCAACCCAAATTTCCAACTCACTTAACCTATAAGATTTTTTTAACTACTAAAACGAATCAAAGGTAAAATAATATATAGTGCATGCAAAAAAAAAAAGCTAGAACTATAAAAAAATTCCCTGCCATTAACACATAAGATTCTTTTAACTACTGACAACAATCAAACCTAAAATACTATTATGCATGCAAAACAATGCTAAAACTATAAAAAAATTCGCTGCATGTGGGATGTCCTCGTTACTTTTCTAATTTCGTTCCCCCTTGAGAGCAATGCAGGACGACTCATTGCAGTAGCCTAATCACTTAGGCAATTACACCTTAAAAAACCTTCACCGCCCATCTTGTCATCAATTGCCATACGCCCATACCCACATTTCCTTCAACTTTTACTGTAGCAGATTAGCGTTTTATACATACTTTGACTTTGCTTGGATTGAAAGCTACAATGAGTAGGTATAAACCCCTCCCTTTACCTCAATAGTGTTAGAAAGCAAAAAACATAGCACTAGAAAGTTCTTATTTTTACTTGTGAACTGCCTACATCCAGCTTGATGCTAGATATAAACTAACAAGGACAAACTTCAACCTTAGTAAATGACAATAGACTGAACTAAAAGCATCAAAATATTACTATAACCTAAACGAATCACATAAATTAGCAATCCATTTGATACATCTACAAATAGTTCTTTTTTGAATAAATCTTGAGGTTTATAACATGAAGAGACAGTGTTGTGCTTTACTGAACTTGGAAGGTGGGAAGCTAAGGCATGAACAGCTCCCTGAGCCTATCTGCACAATTAGTTCTAATCCTGGACTGCCAGAAGGAGTCCACCAATACTTTTCCTGTTAACTAGAAGTGTTTTTCACTAGATAGCACCAAACGGGGGGCATCTGTAGTACATACGAACTCAGCTATAAAAGCGCAATCACAAACTGTCCAAAAAGGCTAACAAGGCATTGTGAGAAGTGGAAAACTCCCCCTCAGCCCACCAAAAAATTTGAAGACAAAGAAGAAGCCTTTAACTTAGTGAAAGGCAGCTCCATGCCCTCACAAACTTTCCTGTTCCTCTCCCTCCAGATACACCGAAAAAGACATGGAATAATCAAACTCCACAGCCTAAAACCCTTTCCTTTCCTCTAAATTGCGCCAACACCTCAACAGCTCCACAACAGAGCGAGGCATTAACCAATGTAAGCCACAGACTAAATACCATATCCAAAATTCCTTGGACAACTGAACAATGGAGAAGAACGTGGTCTACCCAGTCACCATTGGCTTTGCACATATAACACAAATCAACATATAGTGTTCCTAACTTAAGCAGATTCTCCCCAGTAAGTATAGCATTCTTTGCTGCCTCCCACAAAGAGAAGCCAACTCTGAGAGGGGCCCCAGACTTCCAAACGATTTTTCACGGAAAGGAATCTGTTACGCTCGGCTTCAATAAGGAGATCTCACCCAAAAAGAAGCAAAAGAAGCCCCCTTCCAACCCACCCTATCCTCCTCATCTCTATGGCCCTCCAAAGAAGTTCACCAATATGCTTTCGAGTGTTGGGACAGCGCATAGCATCAAGGCAAATGCATAAGGATTGACCTCACTGTGAAAGGATGACAACTAAGAGAAAATTTTATAACATGGAAAGAAAAACCAGACTAAGAGCAATCAGCATGCTGTTGCCCAGTGTTGGCTCCATGAATACGAGGTGAAGGGATGGATTTGGAATTGATACTTTGGCTGTAGTTGCACAAAGTGGCTGACCGTAAACATGATTGTTGAACTCCTATCTTAGAGTTTCTCCACGACCGTGTCAACCCATGGGTTCCTTTGGCACATGAAATGGCACAACTGCCACTCAACCAGAGACCAACCACTATGCCACTAAAGAATGAATTTGAAGAACTTATTTATAATTGCAGAATTCTTGACGGCCGGGAAGTTCAACGTCAAAATCCGTGCTGCAAATTAGAACTGACTATTCGTATTACAGGGCACTCCAGCCTTTCAAAGCAAAATCAGCTATCCATGTTACAGGACGTATTCTAGTCATACAACATTTTCAGTCTCCAACTAGCTGTTGTTGCATGGACCTTGGGTAGGGCTTCTTGGTACAGTTGTGCCTAACCAATTTCTACATCCAAAAGATATGGACATGGCAAAATATGCATATATAGGGAAAATTCTCCAACATTGTTATTTTCATATGTTCCAGGAGTGATGTCTCATGCAACACACGCCATTTAAAAGCATATTTGACTCGATTCAAGGAAATTGCGAAATCAAATGAAAAACCAGGATAGCTTTCAGTTTCATAACAAACTTCAGTGACTTGATATGCTTGTCGGTGGCACATTTCATAGAAAGTGGAGGACGTATATTTCATACCTTTACCCAAGTATCAAATGTCAGACACGGATAACTAATGCAATTTGAATAGCCAACCTATTCACGAAAAAGAGATCCCTAGACACTGCTGAGTCATGATAAGTTTTCATAGCCGGCTTTAGATAAATATTAAACCACTACAGTTTATGCTACACCCATTAATCACATTCATCTAACTGAATTGCGAATGGATAAGAACTGGTTTACATAGGTTTAAAGATATAGATCACAACCCAACAAAGCTCAGCAGATCATTTTAGTCTACAATTCTCGCCAATTTACAAGAATGATGGTAGGAAGAGTTGTAAAATTCCAGTAGACCTTATAATTAGAGATACTAAAACAAGGCTATGAGTATAAACAGTGAGGGTACAATTAACAATCAATTGACCTCACTTAGCATAGTGCACTTTAGAAGGCATGTAGCTTCCAACGGATGCTAATTCCTAAAAGTTCCGTATTTAAGCAGCATTAGGTTATACGAAGATGAGCTGATTGTCTGCCTCTTTTCAAAATCATAACATAGAAAGACGGAACCAAACGTGCTCATGTACTTGTACGTGCATAACTTATAAGCCACCATCATCACACACACATACACGCGCGAACATGTATACTCAGTAGCAGGGTGTGTGCTTATTTACTTTTTGTATAAGTTCTTTTTTTCTCTTCCACAAATTCTGTTTCTTTATATGCCAAGACGGTATAATTTGACCTAATCAAAAATACTTTCAATCAAATGAACCAAGAACTCACCGAACCATCCTTTCGATTCAGCAACCATCCAATAACTCTGTGCCTCGCTTCGAGGACCTGCATCTTTCCGAGTTTCCCCACCACTAAACAAGAGCAGAGCCTCAATATCATTCGCCGTAATTTCAACACCCTGCTGTATATGTGCCACGAAAGTAGCAGCCTGGCCTGGATGCTTCTGATAAGCCTCCAAAAACCAAGATTCCTCCTTGTCAACTTTCTCACAACTACTACTCATATACACCGAATGCCCCGCAACCATTACAAGATTATGAAGTTTAGCCAATGGATACGCGTCCGAATTCATATTGAATTTCCTATAACCACTCATCATTCGAAAACGGCTCTCGTAAAAAGAAAGTATTATGAGAATTGTCACCCCAAATGCCAAACAAATGAAAAAAACTACAAGAGGGTGCAGCTTGTAATAATAATGTATGCGATTTCCAATAGACTTAAACATTTTGATGGGATGATATGGTGAAGTTTTGGGCTTTCTTCCTCTTTTGATGGTTCCAGATTCTAAATCAAAGTCACCTCTAGGGTATGCATGGAAGGACTTTGGACTATCTGTAAATGGGAAATTTATCATGATAAATGGGTAAGGGAAACTAATCAAACATACCCAGACACAAATTTAGAGCTAGATATCAATGGTGTCATTGAATTTAGATTCAAATGGAATTTAAAACCAACAGCAGTTGGAAATTCAAAGAGAGAAATCAATTGGATCGAGATTTTCTGATTCAAATGAAAAAAAATTAAGCACACCCAGATGTTAATTTACAAAGGGGAGTCAATGAATGGAAAGTCAAGCACAAGTAGGGGCGAAAGTGCACTAATCTCTTCACAAAAGGTTAACAGAGAGAACGTAGAAAAGACCCAATTTTTCAAATGTATACCAAATCGCATCCTACGAGGGTACCCCGAGTTGAACCTTCACGGCAAGGGACAAGAACGGAAGAAGAGACACTTACCCAGACGAAATTTGAAGGGGGGAAAAAAAAACTTAGGACAGCTTATTTGAGGTTCCACCAATTGTAAAGACTCTGAGCAGGTAAAAGAATTTTGGGTCACTTGGTGTTCTCTAAATTGTTGGCTGCTTCGGTCTTGAGTGGAATCAACATGGAAGATCTGTAGATTCAAGGATCAGAGAAGAGAGTTTACAGGATGAAGAAGATGAATTACATTAGACTTACTAAATTTTCTATTATTCTAATTATGGTAAATAATCAAATATATGAAATTTTGACTACCAAAACTCCAAAAGAATCTGTTACTTGAAAGTCAATGTACAAAATTACTAAATTTCATCGGCAAATTATTATACTCCATATATCTCATATAATTTGATCAATTTTTTTATATATAAATTAAGAATATATTTTATGTTTCTTATTCTACCTTTAGAAAGATGAAGAGAAGAAAGTAGGGTAAGAAAGAAAAAATAAATTAATTGAGTGTTAATTGTAAATATAGAAATGAATAAAAATTATAAGAAAGTGTGCGAGGAGAGAAAAAATGAGTAGATGGATATTTAAATATGGAGAGAGAATATAAGTTAGAAATTGTAAAAAGGGAAAATGTGTAAAACTATTTACAGAATCTTTCTTAATTTGAAAATGAGTAATTTTTGTAGGACGGTACAAAAAAGAAAGTTAATCAAATTATGTGGACGGAGGGAGTGGCATTTTTATGGCTAAACACAGTGTAAGGAGAAAATATTCAGTGATTGTCTAACGTCACGTCATTGACTTACGTGGTGCTAGACTACCAATGAAAATACTACAACTCAGTCATTTTATGAGGACGCGGGCCATCCTTTCAACTGGACTCCAACCATGGTTACCACAAATTAATACGGAGTACAACCAAAAATTTGAATTCCACCCAATTTTTGAACCCCGCCAACTTTGAAACCAAAATTGGAAATTTTTTTAGAAACTAGATCTTGACCATTTCTGCCAGCTCTTTGTGTTCACTCATTTCTTGTCTTCTCTCTCCTTCCATACTTTACATCTTCTCTTCTCTCTCCACCATCCATACTGTCAAAGTCCAGCAAAGCCACAAGTCTTCACGATGCTACACCAAGGCTACTAAATGATAATGGTGGTTTAAGCAGTCGAATTTGAATTTCCTTCTGTTCTCGTCCTATGAAAAAGATGGTGGATGAAGCTATGTGAACTGCTTATGTTACGAGTTAGGATTTCGTCCATTGGAAGTTAGAATTTTAATTTCATTAAGGGTACATATCTATTGTTTTTAACTCTTCATTTCTTTTGCCAAATGCCATGAATTCATTGTTCTGATTGTTCAATTTCTATGTCGGTAATGTTTGCTAATAAATCTCCATTTCCGTCAATAAACTCTTTTCCCTCATCTAAATGGATGTTAGTATGTTTTGTACAGGATTTGTTGGCTTGTGAAGAACTTGTGTTTTGACTTCTGAAGAACTTCAAGAAGGAGTATAGCATGGTTGTTGATGTGTGTGATTGTCATTTTAGAGAAAGCTGATGAAGAGTATCATTGATTCATGTTATGGACATTTTGATTAGATTGTAAAGTACGAAATTCAATATAAACCCCAAATTTGGATCATGTTATGGGCACTTTGATCAGATTATGACTAGAGATTATAATGTAAACTCCAAATTACTTTTTTTTTTTGCAATGATAAAATTCTTAAGAAGAACTTGGTTGTAACTGCTTGGTTCAATCTTTGTGTAGCACCTCCCTTTTTGGTTAATTGGTCCAAACTCAAATCCCCTCTTTAATTATGTATGCCAGTCTTCTTTTACTGGAAATTGCGATGGATCTGCCTGCATGTATTATGGACAATATATTACTTGCAATGCTAATTTCTAACAATCCGCTCTTATTGTAAGGTTGACTGATCCATAGATAGGTCGCCGACTACTTCTCCTTGGTGTCTTTGAAGTTCTTTAAAATTGTTTTTTGCTTCACTGTGATCAAAATACTAATTTTATACCTATAGCTACAGTTATGAAGTCGTTTCTTAAAGTTCATGGACTACATCCTAATTCATTTTCAAACTGAGAAATTGGAACTTGAACCTGTTGTGGATCTTTTATTTGTCATTGGAGAAATATTTAGTTATTGTAGATGGTCTGATACTACGTTGCCATATTTGACCTTTCAATGCATCATAAATTGTTGACTGTTCTCTTTTTTACATGTAAAGGTCTTAAGTTCTTGCACCAATTTGCTCCTATTTTGTTTAAATGGACACAGAAGAAGTATCAGCTGTCTTGTTGGACAACCAGTTTGAACTTTTAAAGCTGCACATCACCAAGTTAACAAAGTCAAATACCATATTAAACACTGTTGCGACAGAGCAAAGACTAATAAGACGATCATCGCCTGTTACCAGAATATGTAATTAGCTACTGACGCACGAGAAGATGAATCACAAGAAAATCGCAACTATAAGCACACTTCTTTCAGGCATTTTATCAAACAAGTTATGTTAAGTTGAAATTTGAAACAACAATAACAATCCAAATCATGGATGTATATCACTATGTAAATGGGCAAATCAGAAAATCAACCAATTAACGTCTGAGAGCAGTTGTACCGGGGGGGGGGGGGGGGGGGGGCTAATGTACCCCCTGAGATTTTGGAGAAAAAAATAATATATATATATGGAGCTGATCCGTTGAAAGCGTTAGTAAAATAGGAGAAATTGCAAGCGCGATCTGGCCGTCCATCCTGAAAGATGGATGGTTCAGATCGCGCCTTTTTCGAATACTGTCAGTTGTCCGCGATACAGTATAGCGGACGGACTTTTTTACCTTTTTGCCCTCTGACCCGTCCGCTATACTGTATCGCGGACGGTCCAAAATTTTTTTTTACGTTTTTTTTAAGTTCGTCCGCTACATAATGTAGCGGACGATTTTTTTACAAAAAAAGCCTCATGTTCCATCCGCTACATTATGTAGCGGAGGAGTAGGCAGGCACACATTTGCGGTTGGCATGATTTGCTGAAGGGCCCCACCCTATTGTCCTTTCCCCCCATTCTTCTTCTTCTTTTGTTCTCCAGAAACCATTCTTCTTCTTCTTCTTTGGTTCTCCAGAAACCATTCTTCTTCAGAAACCATACATACCCGCGTAAAGATGGGCCACCCCATTGTCCTTTCCCCCCATTCTTCTTCTTCTTTTGCCTTGCCTTCAATTTGCTTCTTACACTCCACTCTTCACACTAATATACACACAGGTACCCATTTACAAATCCAATGTCACAGCTAGACCCATCATCTTCTCCTTCATTCACTAAATTTTTGTTTCCCTCCAAGCTACTGCCCTTGCTTTATTTTTCTTTCCAAAGCATAATCTTCTCAACCCAAGTCACAGCAAAGCAGCCACTGCCTCACGGCAGTGGCTTGTTATTGTCCAATCTACACACACTGCCTCACGGCAGTGGGTCCTTTTCCTGTCAACAGCATACTTGACAGCCTCCCCAAGGTTGTTTCTCTCCAACCTTTTGGCTCCGATACACTTACGCAAGGTCCCCGTACCCAGCCGCACTCCACCACGGCTGCCATCACTCCACGGCCTCACCATGCACCAACATGACACGGCTGAAATTCAGCCTTCCCTTACCCATGCATACCATTTACATTATGTGTTACATCCAGAACCCATAAAAGAAATCATGGTGAGAGAAAAGAGAGAGAAAGCGTCATAAATTGATGAGAGATAGAGAGAGAGAGAGAGGAAATAGAGTGTGTCAGAAATTGACGAGACAAATGAGAGAAAGAGAGAGAGAGAGAAACATGTCAGAATTTTAATGAGAGAAAGGACTGGAAAAAAAAATAATGCCTGCTTACTCCTCCGCTACATAATGTAGCGGATGGAACAGGAGGCTATTTTTGTAAAAAAATCGTCCGCTACATTATGTAGCGGACGAACTTAAAAAAAACGTAAAAAAAAAATTTGGACCGTCCGCGATACAGTATAGCGGACGGGTCAGAGGGCAAAAAGGTAAAAAAGTCCGTCCGCTATACTGTATCGCGGACGACTGACAGTATTCGAAAAAGGCGCGATCTTGATCGTCCATCTTTCAGGATGGACGGCCAGATCGCGCTTGCAATTTCTCCTATTTTACTAACGCTTTCAACGGATCAGCTCCATATATATATATATATATATATATATATATATATATAGTTTATTCAGAATTTCATACTCTCTCTCTCCCCTCTTTCAATTTTCACGACTTTCTCTCTCTCCTTTCAATTTTCACGACACGATCTCTCACTCTCTCAATTCTCACCGTCTCACGGCCAAGGTGCCTCACTCCGGCAAATCGCAGATGGGCGACGGCGGCTGAACACTTTATTACAGCTAAAGCGCTGAATATTGAACTGAATTGTAAGTGAAGCTATATTCAATTGTCAAGTAACTCATGATGTTCTCATCACCTATAACTATAGAAATCACCAAAAATTACAGCAGAAAGTGAAACACTAAATGGGATAGCAAAAACAAATTCCAAAAACATATATTTAAAAGGGGAAAAGTACAATACTAGGGCATTCAAAGTTCAAACATGAAGGTTAGAAGTAATAGAAAACATAAAGAATTACAGCAAAAGTGAAACATCATTGTCGGATATGTCCATTTTGAACAATGTTTTTCCATTTGAGCATTGGTTATTTGTTTGACAATTTTAGGTTGTTAATTGTGCATTTGAGAATTGAGATTATTAATTAATAAATTTTTGTTGTTAATTGTGCATTGAGCATTTGAGATATTGAGATTGTTGATGGAGGATGGGACCCAATTGAATTGAGATATCGAATGTGTGATTTACCAATCTTCGGCACCTCATCGAATAGTTATTTAGTGCTCTCGTTTGTAAATTTTGAAATATCTATTTTGTATTCGCTTCTTACGTACTGTAAAGAGTCTTTGTGGCTCTCATAAAACTTAATAAGACTTTTATGATACTTTTTTTGTACTTTTTTGTGTATTATCGAAAAATGCACTATGTTTTTTTTTTTTTTTTTTTTTTTACTTATAAAAAAATTTATTGATTTCGATATATTTTTAGTACCCCCTGAGATGAAATCCTAGCTCCGCCACTGGTATCACCGCCCATTGTAACTTTCTCCTCTATTTTCCCTCAAGACAAAAGAAGTTCACCCCGAAGCCGCTGAATTCCATACTTTTCCAGAAACCTTTTGGTCGTCGGAGTTCGCAGAGAGAGCTAAGCAAAGTGAGGTGGCGGTGACATGCCTTATGGTGTAGAGAGACGAAGAATTTGTGGAAAGAGTTGAACAAATATGGTTTGTTTGATGCGCTTTGAAATAGATGGAGAGTTGCCATCGTGTAGCATTGTGAGGACTTGTGGCTTTGCTGGAGTTGGGACAATATGGATGGAGGAGAGAGAAGAGAAAATGTAAAGTGTGGAAGGACAGCGAAGAGAAGAAACGAGTGAACACAGAAAGAGATGGCAGGAATGATCAAATTTGGTTTCTAAATTCCTAAATTTGATATCAAAGTTTCAGCTGGGCGGGGTTGAAAATTTTGGTTGAATTCAAACTTTTGGTAGTCTTAATTTGTGGTAACCATGGTTAATGGTTGGAGTCCAGTTGGAAGGATGGTCGTGTCCCCATAAAATGACTGAGTTGTAGTATTTTCATTGGTAGTCTAGCACCACGTAAGCCAATGACGTGACGTTAGACAACCACTGAATATTTTCTCCAGTGTAAGAGACAAAATTTGGGGTTGTCCTCTTGTATATTTTTTTTCTTTTCTTTCCTTCTTCAACTTTGGAACTTAAAAATATCGTAATGGATATTGTGAGCGTCGAACAAATTGAACATTATTATCGACTATAATACTGACAAAGTAGGTGGGAAATTTAAAAATAATATGTTATGGTTAGGGTCGAAATGAAAACATCAACCTTGAGTACAGCTGTGAGGTGACACAACAACAGTTGTTTTAGGAAGTGCACCTCACGGCAGTTGTTTCAGGAAGTGCCTTCAAAGAAGATGATGAAACGGAGAAGAAGCTCGGGCCAAGCCCTTTCTCGTAAACCTCAGAACGAATACACTTAGCTACGAACTTAATGGAGTTATAAAAAATTGTTTAAAATTTACCTAAACGAAGAAAACCGCGAAATCAACATTTCTTGTATGGTTACATATATAGAGAAAATATGTCACTTTTTAGGGTAAATTACACACGGCACCCCTGAGATTTACCCTAAACTACACACGGACCCCCATATCTTTGAAAATTACACTCCGCTCCCCCAGGTTTGTACCCACATTTCACGGAGCCCCACAAAATTGACGAGGACCCTAACTCCGTCTAAAGATTCCCTGACATCTTACTTTTTGGATTTTTCATCCCCAAACTGCCATCCTTTTCTTGAATAAAACCCCTCTTGCCCTTTAGCGTTTTTCTTTTTCTTCTTCATTCTCTTTCTTTTCTGCAGACCCATTTCTTTCTCCTTCTTCCTCCCTTTCTTCCTTCACTTTATTCTTTCCCTTCTAACCAAAAAATGTCAAGGTCAGGAAATAGTGAGGAATGGTTGGATCTAAGGTTTAACTACATAAGTTGCTGGTGTAGAAAGAGAGCAAGTCTTATAATCCTGATGAGAAGCCGAGCAAGGGGAAGTTGTTCTTCACTTGTGCAAGTGGTGGATGTAACATGTTTAGTTGGTGCAATCCTGATAGAGCAACATTGAAGCCAAGTGAAAAGTCAATCATCTGTTCACCTGATGTTTATGAAGAAATTCAAAGGCATGAAACCAATGAAGAATCAATGATGCACTTGCTTGAGGCAAATGAAACTGTAAGGAGTAAAAAATTACAGCTAATTGAGTCTAATCAAGCAATGTTGAAGATGTTGGTTATTAGTTCTTTAATTTCCTCATGGATGTGTATGTTGATGATAGTTTTTGTCATTAACAAATGAGGAATGTGGTGTATGGTTATGTAATGCAACCAATGTAGCCTTAATTAAGAGAGAAATGGTACTCTCTAATTTTCTAGGGTTCATATAATGAATGTAATGATATTTGAATGAAGTATCTATGGCTGTAATGAAATTTTCTAGGGAAATGAACATGTTGGTTATATATTTTCTAGGCAAATGAAGTGGTTGGTTATCTATTTTCTAAGCAAATGGAGTATATATGCCTTATTAAGGGGGCTTGTGGTTTGTGCTCATTGCACAAAGACCATAAGCAATCAACCTGCTCAAATGGTCCAACCACAAAATGCACGTCATAACCTGCTCAATTCAATCCTCAAGACAATACACAAACCGAGTCCCCAACATAACTATCAACATGCTCAAAAGTATGATTATTCAAATACACAACATGCTCCAACCATACACAAATTCTACCAGCTGCAATTTTCAAACTCAAACACAAGCACAACCTGCCCTAACCAATGCTTCTAACACACTTCACATTCTGTTCCAGTAAGTAAGATCTCAATCATGAGCAACATACTGAAACTGAGTACACATTAGCTCAATAAGAACATCATTCATCATCCAAATGTTAACATTGTGCAAATAGAGTTTACATCATCCAAATGTTGATAAACATGATTAAAAGCATTAATGTTGACTAAAACCTAAAGTTTACAATTTGAATATTGTAGTCAACCTAACTGTAACCTACAGTTAACATATTCCCACTGTGACTTTAACTTCAAAAACTTGTCTTCAGTCACAGCAATCAACACCATTTTCAAAGTCTTCGATAAGCTTCACAAAAAGAATCTGCACAGTTTCTGGAATCTTCACAAAATGAATCTTCACCATGTATGTACACAAAATGCTGCACACTAGCAGCAGCTAAGGCATGGTTCCTTGACTAAGACCCCCCCACATCAGGTCCTCCCTGTTCAAAAATTCAAAACTACATGTAGTCAAAAGTAAACTAAATCACAGTAAACCAAAATCAAAACCACAGTTAGTATACTTACATCCATATTCATGCTAACTTGATTGCCTCAAGTTTGGTTGCCACCAGCTACAGCAGTGCCCCTATTAATGCCTCTCACAGGTGCCCTCTGACATGTCCTTTTGTTATGCCCAATTTCCTTGCAAATTGCACATTTTATGGTGCATGACCTCTTGCCTTCCTTAGCATGTTCATCAGCGGCCCTTTTCCTCTCTCTTTTTGGCCTTCCAGGCAACCTTCTTAATGATGAAGGTTGCAAGGGATCCCCTGGAACAGGCTGCCATTGGGACTCATCATGCACTGGGTGCATGACCATATGTCTTTAAGTATGTGTCCCTGCTGTAGCATACATCCACAAAATCTAATACTTCCATTCTCTAGTATTGATGCATGTCACTGCATGCTTGCAAGGTATGCCAGTTATATTTCAAACCCTACAACAGCAACTCCTCCTTTGAAGATCAACCATATGCACCTTCCCAAGATCAACCACCTCAAATTATGTACCCCCAGCACACATCACTGTGTTACAATGCCTAGACTGAGCAATGGCTTGGTTGCATTTTTTCACAATCTTGGGAGCTACCTTACCGTCCCAAGAGGCAGCATTTTCAAACCTTTCATGCACCTTGGACATCAACCTAGTTCTAATAGTATCAACCAAAGATAGCACATGTTTTCCTCTCAAGTTCCCTAGCCAATTATTGAAGAACTCAACAATGTTGCTAGTTACATGCTCATTCTTAACAACATGGTCAAAAGTGTGCCTAGCCCAACTCTCTAACCTATGCCCACTCAACCACTCAGTTGCTTCTGGTGAGCAGTCCTTCATTTGACCCATGGCAAGGTTAAAGTCATCAACATTATATGCCTTCACAGCAGCCCAGAAATATGTTTTTAATTTGATGCCAGGTTACTTAGCCTTGAAGTTACAGTAGAGATGCCTGCAGCACCTCCTGTGACTTGCCTGTGGTATGATCTCAGCTAAGGTATTCTCAATACCCTTTTGGCCATCAGACATAAATACCCATGGCTTAGCCCCAGAACCATCCCCAATGATGCTGAATAAATGATGTAGAAAAAATCTCCAGCTTTGTGTGTTCTCACTCTCAACCACAGCAAAAGCCACAGGGAACAACCCATTATTCCCATCAAGACCCACAGCAAACAGTAACACACCTCCAAAAGGTCCCTTGAGATGACATCCATCAACTGCAAGAAAGGGCCTACAAGCATGTCTAAAGCCATCTTGGATAGCTGTAAATGAGAAGAAGAGCATATGGAAGTGAGGCAAATCCAAGTTAGGACTAACCCTCTGAGTTTCAAGCTTGAACAAGCTACCAGGGTTAGTCATCGTCACTTCATGCCCATACCTCCATAACTTCTTGTATGACTCAGCATGAGACCCCTCTATTTTTTCTAGTGCCTTCATTTTTGGCCCTATAGGGCTACATTCTATGGGCCTCTACACCAAACTTCTCAGCCAACAATTCTTGCAGACCACCCAAACTGATGTCAGGATTTCCCCTAATGTATTTAAACAGCTTCTCTGAGATCCAAGTGGAATTGGCTTCTTTGTTAATAGTGGCCATTACACAAGTGTGTTCAAGGCCATACTTCTTAATTTTAAATGTTATGCCATCAGGGATACTGGATGCATGTATTCTCCAGGCACATCCAGGGCTGCCACAATGGGTAGCCACCCTTCTCTTCTCATTCTTGTCTCTCACCAGTTTAACCCCATTCTCAATGGTATAGTCCTTCAAAGTTGCCCTAAAATGATCTACATCTTCAAACAATAAACCCTGATGCAGTTGAATTTTTTCCCCTTGTGTTGAAACAACTTCCCACTCATAAACATGTCTACATTTATTGTTGCCACATCTACATTCTCATCACTGTTGTACAAGGGGTTTCATCATCATATTCTGACAACTTGTCATCACTTAGCTTATCATCATCTGTCTCAGTGTCTTCATCATTAGTCCCTGACTCTTCATCACTCTCACTCACTCCTACTCATTGCCAATCAAAGTCCTTAGAATCATCACTGGATAGATGTATTTCCTCCTCACTGGATAGATGTATTTCCTCCTCACTTTCTTCTTCTTCTTCATCACTGCTGTCCCCTTCACTTTCTTCTACTTCATTCAAGTCCTCATTTATAGCTGCCTGACTACTTGGTTCTGGATAACAAACTGCCCCAGGTTCAACTCTATAAGTCTTTAAGTAGACATATATATCCCTAGAGTTCTCATATAGTGCAAACATGTTCACTAAAGCCTTATTAGAATTTATTTCAGCCCTTACCTGAGTTCCAAGCAACATGAAGCACATGTCAATGCATAAACCTAGCCTAGGGGGGAGGTCTTTCAAACATAACTCAATTGCATCAGTTAGCAGGTCCTTGTAATTGTATCTGTCTGGATCTACATTCTCAATCTCTCTGGTTGTGTGTACAGTGGTGGACCAGCAGGGTATGCATTTATGTAATGTAATTAGAAAGAGAATTAACTTGGATGTCAATTAAGCTGTCAAACAGGGCTGTAATTAACTTGCCAATTTGAAATAAGATTATTTTATTTATCAATAAGGGCTTTAACAAAGCTTTCAATTAGGTATGTTAATTAGTTATCTATTAGGGTTTCCATTTGGGTGTCAATTAGGGCTTTAATTTAAGTTCTTAATTGGACAAGTTGACTAAGTAGTCAATTAGGGTTTCAATTGAGTTGTCAATTGGGGTTTCGAAAACGAAATTGAATTAGGGCTTCAATTTCAGTGTCGATTAGGGATTCAATTTGATTAAGTAGTCAATTAGGGTTTCAATTGGGGTTTCGAAAATGAAGTTGAATTAGGGCTTCAATTTCAGTGTCGATTAGGGATTCAATTTGATTAAGTAGTCAATTAGGGTTTCAATTGAGTTGCCAATTGGGGTTTCGAAAACGAAATTGAATTAAGGCTTCAATTTCAGAGTCGATTAGGGCTTTGATTTGATTAAGTAGTCAATTAAGGTTTCAATTGACTTTTCAATTGGGGTTTCAATTTAGGGCTTTCGATTATGGCTTCAATTTAGGGCTTTCGATTTAGGGCTTTCGATTAGGGCTCTAAGTAGGGCTCTAGTTAGGGTTTTCTGTTAGTGCTACATACAACATGCAATAATCATATACTAAACATGCAATAACCATACACTTAACATGCAAAAACCATGCACTCAACATGCAATAACCATACACTCAACATGCCCATGATTGCATACAACAGAGACTCAACATGCACATGATTAAACACAATATAGACTTAAATTAGGGCTTCGTTGTTGAAAATCATTCATAGCAGTTTAAAAAAAATGAAGAAATTAGACGAAATGATTGCGATCAGATGAAAAGGGTATGAAAACATACCTTCGTGTTTGCACAACCGTCCACGATCTTCACTCGAGTACCACTGTTCAGGGCTACCGTCGTTGTCGTCCTCGCTGTTGGGTTTGATTTCGCAGCCTTCAAGAAACGGGATCGATTTTGATCCTATTTTTTCCTCTGTACTAACTTCCCTCTCTCCTCTCTCTCGAAGTCTGTAACCCAAGAGCCAGACGTCTCGATTTCCCACCAAAACCCAAGAGACATTGTGTACTTATATACGAGGGCAGAAACATCTTTTTATGACCAGCCGTTAACACCGTCAAAAAAATCTAGATTTTTTGAGCGGAGTGTAATTTTTAAAGATAGGGGGTCTGTGTGTAATTTAGGGCAAACCTCAGGGATGCCGTGTGTAATTTACCCTACTTTTTATTCTTGAGCAAATTATATACAACACTCACGAGTTAAGATTCATGAAAATAATCTATATCCTCCAAATAATTCTGAAACAAACTTCAAATTTGTTACAGGAAACTTTTATGTCAATCTCATTACATCGATGCCAGAAAACATTTAACCTACTTTTGGTACATTCAAATAAATGGTATTTTTATCAACCCAAAAGAAAAGAAATTGAGTTTAACTCACAATGCTGGATAAAATACTTTTTTTCTTAACACAAACAAATGGACTGAGTTATGGTTTTTGCAATTCCGTACAGGGTACTTGTTATTAAAATTCAAATGCCAACAATTGGTTTTGAAAATATGATATAAGTAAGTCTAAATGCATACTTGGGGTGAGTAGGGCTGTAAATGAACAGAGTTGTTCACGAACAGCTCGTGGTTCGTTCCCTAAAAAGCTCGTTCATGTTCATTTGTATAATATATGAATCAAACATGAACAATTTTTTAGAGCTCGTTTAATAAACGAGCCGAGCATGAACATTTAAAAATGTTCACGATTGTGTTCATGAACATAGTGTTCGTATAATAAATTAATATTTTTATAATTAAAGCATAGCTAATTACAAATATATCCATGTAAAATAAACTTAATAACCTAAAACCAATCAGCTATAAGACTAAGCCCACTTATAAACCCAAATATAAGAGCCAAGACCAAGCCCACTTATAAACCCAAATATAAGCCAAGCCCAAGTCCAAAAATAACCCACAAACCCTAATACCCTTATTCTCCCAAACCATTGTTCTTAGTTCAAGCCGGCAGCCGCACCTTCTCCTTTACATTCTCTCAAATCTTCTCTCTCTCTCTCGTAAAAGACTCATTTTCTTCTCTCTCTCTTCTCTCTCTCTCTCACAAGCACGCTATTGAGAGATCAACCAACATCACAGCGCCTTCGTAGCTCAACGGCGCGTGCCTCTTTCTCAGAAAAACACAGAGCAACCAGCGACACCGTCGCCTCCCTCGGCAACGAACACACGACTCACACACCAACCATCATAACATCGCAGACACTTCCCAACGCGATTCGTTTCGTCATACAGATCCAGAGACTCATCCATATCTATTGAATAACTGCATTTCTCGCGATTTGGTCAACAACAATCTGAGGGATCTAACGTTTGGTCGTTTTTCCTGTTATTTTTATTTTTTTTCAACTTTTGAGTGTTTGGGATATTTAGAAGTTTCAGATCTAGGTTTCTTTTGGTCTTATTGAACCAGAAAATGAACGAGCAACATGCTCGAGTTTGGTTTGTATATGTTAAACGAACGAAATGAGTCGAGCCCAAACTTTGTGAGTGGTTTCACGAGCCGAGTTCGAACGAACATTTCAGTCTTATACGAACTCGAGCCAAATTAGAACATGGCCTGAGCTTAACGAACCGAACACGAACAAACCCATTTTCGGCTCTAACTCAGTTCGTATACAGCCCTAGGGTTGGGCACTAAATTGTTGAAACTAATCCAATCGGTAAAATCGAATTGGCAAATCGGTCAATCAAGAACATATTTAAAAAAAACAATCAGTTAGATTTTTTTTTTCTTTTTTGCAAGTCAATTTTTTTTTTTAATTGTTTGGATTTAGTTTTTTTTTCTTTCTCAAATGTTTTAAACCGAACCATACCATATTTATATTAAGGATATATTGACTTTAATCTAACCCTAGATATTATAACGTATCTGCCCTACTTATGATTTAAATACTAACTCTTATGATTTAAATACCAATCTAATGGGTTGGTTCCAAATAACTTGTGATCATAATTATTATAAAGGCCCAATAGTTTATGGATAGGCTTATGACGTCAAATAATGACTATAAGTCCAAACTGATCAATCAATTTAAACCAATCGATTTGATCAGTCCAAGCCATTGAAACCAAAGGATTCAACAATGGTGTAATATTAAATTTTTTTATACAAACTGATGATGGTTGGCTTGTTCTCTCATATTCAGTCTACAAAATCGAACTAACTAGGCTGTACTCATCTATACTAACAATTTATGACATATTTTTCGTGCTATTGATTTATCACTAAATCTTGTCTTATATATGATGACTTTATTATTATTGGTGTAGTGGGTTCACATTCCCAATTGGCTAAAAAAAAGCTAATTGTTATTTACGTCTACGACATAATAAGACAACCTCTTATTAATGAAACAGACAAAACAAAACCAAAGTGCATAAATGTTTTTATTTCTCCGGTCCAAATATTGGGACTTAATACGTCATATTTGTACAGTAAAAGATCAAAAGGAAAATACACACACACACACCGGGATGGAGAGCTATCACCGGGACCTCCATCTTTTCGAGTTTTTTCCCTTAATGACCTAATTTTCGAACTTAATTACCGTTTTACCCCATTTTGAGACTTATTTACCCGAGTAACCCCTTTTTGGAAATCGCTGTTCTAAAGTGAGATTTCAACCGAGAAATCGTGCTTTGAAAGCACGTTTTCATTTGGTTTACTTTTATTTGTCTACTTTAAACAAAATTGAAAGAACGTGGAAAAAAAGAAATTCTGAAATTAGAAATCGCATTTTTAAAGCACGTTTTCATGAAATCGTGGTTTCTAAGCACGCTTTCCGAAAACAACAGAAAACGTGGTTTCTAACCAAGATTTCAAAGGCCCTAAACGGAAATCTCACTTTGTAACAGAGATTTCAGAGTAAATGGCGTTTTCAACAGAAAACGTGGTTTCTAACCAAGATTTCAAAGGCCCTAAACGGAAATCTCACTTTGTAACAGAGATTTCATGGTAAATGGCGTTTTCAACAGAAAACGTAGTTTCTAACCACGATTCCACTTTAAATCGTCGTTCATAAATACGTTTTCAATGGAAATCTTGGCTTCTAAGAGAAAGAAGGTTGGCACATTTAAGTCGTTTTCCAGAATCACGTTTTCAACGGAAAACGTGGTTTCTAACCAAGATTTCAAAGGCCCTAAACGGAAATCTCACTTTGTAACAGAGATTTCATGGTAAATGGCGTTTTCAACAGAAAACGTGGTTTCTAACCACGATTTAACTTTAAATCGTTGTTCATAAATACGTTTTTAATGGAAATCTTGGCTTCTAAGAGAAAGAAGGTTGGCACATTTAAGTCGTTTTCCAGAATCACGTTTTCAACGGAAAACGTGGTTTCTAACCAAGATTTCAAAGCCCTAAACGGAAATCTCAATTTGTAACAGAGATTTCATAGTAAATGGCGTTTTCAACAGAAAACGTGGTTTCTAACCACGATTTAACTTTGAATCGTTGTTCATAAATACGTTTTCAATGGAAATCTTGGCTTCTAAGAGAAAGAAGGTTGGCACATTTAAGTCGTTTTCCAGAATCACGTTTTCAACGGAAAACGTGGTTTCTAACCAAGATTTCAAAGCCCTAAACGGAAATCTCACTTTGTAACAGAGATTTCATAGTAAATGGCGTTTTCAACAGAAAACGTGGTTTCTAACCACGATTTCACTTTAAATCGTTGTTCAAATACGTTTTCAATGGAAATCTTGGCTTCTAATAGAAAGATGGTTGGCACATTTAAGTCGTTTTCCAAAATCACGTTTTGAATAGAAAACGTGGTTTCTAACTAAGATTTCAAAGCCCTAAACGGAAATCTCACTTTGTAACAGAGATTTCACGGTAAATGACGTTTTCAATAGAAAACGGGGTTTCTAACCACGATTTCAAAGGCGTTAAACGGAAATCTCACTTTGTAACAGAGATTTCATGGTAAATGGCGTTTTCAACAGAAAACGTGGTTTCTAACCGCGATTTCACTTGAAATCGTTGTTCGTAAATACGTTTTCAATGGAAATCTTGGATTCTAACCGAGATATCTTATAGAGAGACAAATCTTTTTAAAATCTTAGTTTGCAAGCACGTTTTTGTCCTTTTTTTGTTTGAAATCAATTAAATCATGGTTTATAACAACATTTAAACTAGATTTGCTTAAATTTAATTTGTAATTTCTAACCATATTTTCTATTGGAATTGCTTTGTAAACATGTTTTATATTTAATATTTAACCATCAATAGGTATACTCAACGCAACTTCAGAAACAAGTTGAGCAATTAATGAAATGCAGAGTCTTCAGTTGGAAAACCAGGAAAGCTATAAGCTTGCAGTTGTGTGCAGCTTGGAGAATACACAGTCATGTTTTTTATTAGTTTTTTTTTGGATTACGCGTAGTCTTAAGAGTGTGCGGGGAGTTCTCTTTAGTGAATGATGTATATGCTTTCTTTGAAATAACATGACCTTTTACTTAAAAAAAGACCTTGCCCTTGATTTGATTTTGGAGACACATAAAAGATTTCATTTGTAGCACTTGCATCTCATTGTCACCCCAGAACCTCTAAGTACGATGCCGAATAAATGGTTGTTCATCCATCCACCTGCACTACCACTAAAACAGCAAATGAGACGACCAAACGATATATTTATATATATAAAAAAGCACACTTGCCCATCATCTTACACACACAAGGCATATCATATAAGGAATCCTATACACATGGTCTTGTACTTGGAACCAAAATTAAGGTTGATCCCGTTTCAATAGAGCTTATCAAACCATCTTCTCCTACACCATACGAGCTCAGGAACTTGTTGAATACAATTTCCAAATTTCAATAACCATGATAGTAACAACCTGTGAAATTGGTGCAAAGAAAAACAGAGAGGAGGACTCACGTTGCTAAATTGGGAGGATCCACAGATGTTGCTTGACTGGACCTCCCAAATTTTGCCCTAATTGTCCAATGAGCTTGAACTTTTGCCCTAATCCAAAAATTGGAATACCCAGCAATCCATGTAATGGAAGATGCAGAAGAAAAAAGTAAGAAGGAAGAAAACAGAAAGAAAGGATATAGAAGAGAACTCATAGGTGCACTACTGGTGTAGCCCAGCCGTGAGCAAGGGCTGATGAAGGAGGAACAAGGAAGGAAGAAGGAGGGAAAGAGGAAATCGGGTTCAGAAGGCAGAGTTCCAAACGCACGCCATCAGGTTCAGAAGGCAGAGTTCCAAACGCGCGCCTTTTTTTTTACCGTTTGTTTTATTTTGTTAAGTTTTTGTTGGGTTTTGAGAAATAAGGCTAAAAATGGGAAAATAAATTAGAAAATGTGTATCTAAAGGACATTTTCAACTCTAAAGTCGTGGTTTTGAACCGCGATTTCAAAAAAGGTGGTATGCGGGTAAATAAGTTTGCAAATAGATTAAACAGGTGATTAAGATTTAAATTAATATTATTTAGGTACATCTAATGCGATCAGCATGATTAACATATATATAAGCGCGCGCACACACACACACACACAATATAATGGTGTGCTATAATCCCTTAGAGCCTGCCCATCTCGGTGACAAGACAAGTCTCTGGTGATAGGACAAGTCTCTGGTCACTGACACCCGGTTTGATTGGTAGTTGAAGTCTTTTTGTAGTGAAATGATACATCACGTGCTTTTGTCTAAGGGAAAAGTGAGATCATTTTCCTCACTTGTACTCTAGCTACGTAGATCACATGCTTTAAAATAACAAATGCAGTGGCAAGGTTCGCTTATTACAATGACGTGCAAAACTGATAACGGAATAAAATCCTAACACATAGTGGGTAGAGGGATATTTCACTCTTCATTAGACATATATTCATCAGATAAGTACTGATCATTGGTTAAAATATTGTTTCTCTCGTTTGAAGTGAGGTGCCTCCCATTAGCCTCTGCCATTTCTTCGGCAAGTTGAAGCATGTAAAATCGTTTTCTACGCAGCAACATTCGGTTATTCTCCTTTCGAATTCGGCTCACAGCTTTCTTACACTCCTTAACTTTAGGCCGTGACATACTAAGTGAACGACGATGCAGCAAGGGTGCTCTCAGGGCGATGAGATCTTGGTGTAGTGCTTCTGATTCCTTAACTCTATATGCCCATTCTCTTCGTAAACCGCAATAATACTCTTTCGGATCTGTATACTTCACTTCTTTGTAGTCGTCGTTCCTTTCACACAACAACCACGCATTCTCACGTCGTTGATAATTAGAACTACCAGGAACTCCTGCCATCAAAAGACAATACTTCTCACCCTTTGAGCACCACTAATTTATATAACCAAGCATACACGCGTAGACAGCATACATTATTGTGAGACCCGGAAAAAGCCAAGTGAGTGACAAGACAAGTCACTGGCCACTTACATCCTGCATGTGTTTGTTGGTAGTCCAGGGCCTTTCCAGTGAAATATAACATCAACCACGTTACTTTGTCTAAAGTAATCTCCAATCTCATTTTTCTCATTTGTACTTTAGCATTTAAAGGTTCTCAAGGCTGTGAAATATTGACCTGAGATAGGCCTGGAATTTGTGTTCAATCAGCTGATTTGAGCAGGAGGCAAAGCTTGTTGTTTGTAAAAAATTCACATAGTTACGCTCCGCGTGTCTTAAATCGAGGAGACGAAAATAGACACATGTATGATCTGCTGTCGGAATTTCACTACCGCTACTCAATTTTTAACTTATTTCTCTTAAACTTTTCTAAGGCTTTTCCAGCTAAGTATTATATCATTCTTGCGCTTTTGCATATAGTTCGTTTTTAATCAACTAATTTACCCGGCTTTTGTTTTTTTGTAACATCACGTGCTTGGCATTCCCTAAACTGGTCAAAAGACAATACTTCTCACCCTCATAAACACCACTAATTCTAATAACCAAGCATACACGCGTAGACAACATACATTATTGTGAGACCCAGAAAGGGCCAAGTGAGTGACAAGACAAGTCACTGGCCACTTACATCCTGCATGTGTTTGTTGGTAGTCCAGGGCCTTTCCAGTGAAATATTACATCAACCACGTTACTTTGTCTAAAGTAATCTCCAATCTCATTTTTCTCATTTGTACTTTAGCATTTAAAGGTTCTCAAGGCTATCAAAGAGGTTATTTGTCGTTGGGAAATTTGTGTTCAAGCAGCTGATTTAATTAGTTGGACGGTGCCTTAAATCAGCGAGAAGCAAATAGGCACAAGCATGCTCTATTACCAGAATATGAGCATCTACTCACCCATAACTTCTTACGTTGTGGTATTCTAAGGCTTTTCCAGCGAAGTAATTACATAATTCTTGCGCTTTTGCATTTAGTGAAAGACCGATTATGGGTTTCATATGTACTTTAGCTACATAATTTTAAAACTTGACATAGAGTTATTAGTTGGGTCAAAAATTTATTTTGAATCAACTAATCTCACAGAGTTCTTTTTTTTTTTTGCTGTAATGTCACGTGCCTGGCATGTCCTAAACCACTAAAAAGACAAGCTTAGGTACTTCCAAACTAGGCACGCCATATCAATCTGACGAGCAACAACTACGCTTTGATTTTGCTATAGTTGTAGACTTTTCACGATGAATTGTCCTTCAATCTGTTCTTAACAGTTCAGGGATTGATGAAGCTCTTAATGAGCTATTATCCTTTCAACAACTAACATATCTGCAAGTCCTTTTCATCAACTACTTTAACGAAACTTGCAGCGAGTTGTGGCATCTCAAGCTTATTTTAACACGGAGCATTTATTGAAGTGGACCCTTGTCAAGCATTATATAAGTATGTGTAGTGGATGAAGGGCAAAGGGCATTGAGTGCTATAATCTTTGTTGTGTAAGAACTCTGGAAATGTCATATACTCCACGAGACATTTTTGAAGCAATGGGTCGTTACTGGGCGGGCGAAGATGAATTTTACTATTCGTTGCGTCCAAGTTTGCGTTACTCATCACGATATGTTAATACATTACATGCAGAATGGTCTTATCGATTGAATGAATATGAGGTCCTCGTAGCTGATTCACGACGCATGAATATACCCGTACCTCGGCAAAAAGCAATCAACATGCCTCGGAATACACATATGGAGCTTGAAAGGGCACTTCATCGTATACGTGAAGAAAACAATAGAATGACGGTTCGTCAAAGTAGGCATAACCTACGTCGTATGGCACGTGATGCACATGCAGATGGCAACAACAATGAAGCACAAGTATACTGGAACATGAGCTTTGAACCTGGATCTGTTTCTGATTCTCCAATGTCAGATGAAGATGACTGAATATGGTCAGTATTGAGACTAACCTGTTTACCAGCGTGGTCATGTCAACAATGTTGCTTCTTTGTAATTTACTGGAATAAAATTTATATGTTGTATTTCCTTATGTTCAGATGAAGATGACTATAAATGATTAATGGTCAACAAAGCACATCATTAATGTGAACATGGCTGAGTACACTAGACCATCTACATGGTCACAAATTGCAGTGAGCCTATATTGTTTGACATGTCAAAATCCTAATTTAATCACTAAAATTAGGATTTCGACCGTGAGCCTCCTATATACTAGTTACAAGCCTTTTCAGTCGTTGCAGTGCAAGACCATTAAACCCATGTCCATTTTTACTTTCTCAAACTGCTTGGTTGTGGAAAGTTGATAAGCCTCTAAGCCTATAAAGTTTTCAAGAAAAAACGGTTATCTTGAAAACATGTTTAAGAACCACGATTTAAAATATCAAGTTAAATCGTCCTTCCTAAAAAATGCCTTTCTTGAAAAGCGATTTATACTATTGGACCTTTGTTTTCATTTCAACAAAGAAGTGATTGTTGTAAACAACGACATGAAGCGAAAAAGCCTTGCATAAAAAACATTTCAGTCGAATTCTAAAACTGTGATGAACAAAAAACGTGGTTGCAAACCACGACTTGAGGGAAGACATGTTTCCCAATAAATCGTGGTTGAACACCATGATTTATAAGAAATCGTGGTTCAAAACCACGATTTAACGGATAACGTGGTTCAAAACCACGATTTAACGGATAACGTGTTTGAACATAACACGTTACAGTTTACTGTTACTGGTTGAACCAAAAACGTGTTTCGTAACCATGTTTTCCCGAACCACGTTTTCTGGGCTTCAACGTGTGAAAACTTGTCCAGTGAACACGTTTTTTGTTCCAAATGTGTTCACTGGAAGCTTGGTCTTCACTGCAACAAAAATCGTTGTTGGAAACCACAACTTTCATTGGAAAAATGCCTTTTGTAACGACGATTTCTGTTAAAAATGTTGTGCAATTTCATTTGAATCTTGGTTTTTACTTCAATTAAAATTGTGGTTGAAAACCATGGCTTCCATGGAAATCGCTTTTTTTAACAATGATTTCTCATAAATGCGTTGTGCAATTTCAATTGAAGCTTGGTTTTCATTTGAACAAAACCCGTGGTTGCAAACCACGGCTTCTATGGGCAAAGGGGTGCTTGTGTGGCTCCTCAAAATAACATACTGAGTGCCCTCACTTAGTGATGTCAGCGTGTGTGTTTCTCTCCCATGGGAAGGTGTTCATTGTCCGAGAGTGTTTCTTTCTCTCCTTCTCAGAGTACAACTGGTTCTCCACAATGTTCTATCCTCTTGATTTCATATTTCTGTTCTTGGTCGTGTAGCATGATCTTGCTCTGGTTAGTGGGTCTCTTTTCAGATTTAAAGAAATATTATTTTCACCAAAATAACATACTGCCATTCAGATTTTAAGAAGTGCAATTTTTTCCATTATGCTTTTTCCTATTCTCTATGTTTTTGGGTTTAAAGAATGTGAGTTCTTCGCACTTATGGTGCATTGGGTGTAAGTCATGTTTTAGGTATATGCGGCACATAGGGATTCTTTCTGTTGAAGAAAGAATGTAGATGGTGCAGATGGTAGGGTGATGAAATGCACGCTACTACCACCAATGACCTTTTCTGTGGGTCTTCTCTTATAATGTTTATGCTACTTCAAAGAAAATCGTGGTTGGAAACCACGACTTCAACTAAAAACGCATTTCATAACCCTGTTTTCCTACAAGCTTGGATTGCTTCCAAAATTGTGGTTGCAAAACCCGTCAACTAAACACGCGTTCTGTAACCACGCTTTTTCTAAAAAAGACATATTTGAACCTTGGTTTTCACTTCAACGACAATCGTCGTTGCGAACCATGGCTTCACTAAAAACATCTTTGCCAATCACGAAAAAATGTTGAAAATGTGGAGTTGAAGCTTGGTTTTCACTTCAATGAAAATCAGGGTACGAAACAACGACTTTGGTTAAAATCGTGGTTAAGAACCACGCTTTCAAATGAAAACGTGTTCCTCAAACGCAATTCATTCACACTTGGTTTGATATATAGTCGTGATTAGTAACCACGACTTGAAGAGAAGGGCACATTTAGAAACCGCGATTTCCATTAAAGCGTAATTTATATTATTCAACTTTTGTCGTGCCAAACCACGTTTTTATGTCAAAAGGCACGGGTTTGAACCGCGATTTCCCAAAAGCTGGTATATGGGTAAATAAGTTTGAAAATGGAGTAAACTGGTGATTAAGTTTTAAATTAATATTAGTTACGGAAAAAACTCTACTACTCTGCAAGTACAAAAGAAACAACTATGATGAATAGTGATAAAAACAGGTTCAATAATATAAATCGCGCTCGAGGAACACGTTTTCAACTGAAATCGTGGTTCTCAACCACGATTTAAGTGGATGTTGTGGTTTTGTATCCCGACTTTCGTTGAAGTGAAAACCAAGCTTCAACTGATAAGTACCATGTTTTCAACAAAAAGGTGGTTACAAAAAGCGTTTTCAATGAAAGCCGTGGTTTGCAACCATTATTTTCGTTGAAGTGAAAACCAAGCTTCCAATGAAAACGTACCATGTTTTCAATAAAAAGCGTGGTTACAAAAGGCATTTTCAGTTGAAGCCGTGGTTTGCAAACACAATTTTCGTTGAAGTGAAAACCAAGCTTCAGCAGAAATCGTTCTTACAAAACGATTGTGCCTTGCAACTGCAATTTTAAAGCACGAATGCTGCATTGTGGTTAGAGGAACTTGTTGCCGAACTTGTACACCCTGTGGCCTCTTCTGCAAACTTGACAATCAAAACATTTTCCGCTCCTAATGCCGTCTGGAGGTGAGTTTTAGTTGCGTTGAGATATGGGCACTGAAATGACAGAAACATAATAGGTACGATGCAATAAGTTTTTTTAATGGACACAGAATGACCACCATACTTGCTATTTATTATAAGTAAAAAAAAAAAACAATATGTAGTGATCAAACGAATACCAAAGCACATCAAACTTTCTTATGTTGCTTTGAAAGGTGGAAATTTAAATCGTGTCGCATAAGAACATGGCATTAAGTCCAAAATCGCGGCACACACTTTGTGGCGGTCCTGCTGCCTCTAAAATTACTCCTTGAATGTTTACCATAATTATGTGTGAATTTGCTCTTTGACAATAACATGCTACTTAGACAACTGAGAATGTACAAATTCTCGTAAGAGAATGTACAATTTCTGATAAGAAAATGTACAAATTATCATAAGAGAGTGTACGATTTCTCGTAAGAGAATATCTCAGTTTCTTGCAGGAGCCTAAATTCATTTAGTGCAACAAATCTCTCTTTCACCCACCAAACATTCAAATATCTCTCTCTCACACACACACACATACAACCCCCCCCCCCCAACACACTTCTCATAGAGAATGTACAAATTCTCGTAAGAGAATGTACAGTTTCTGATAAGAGAATGTACAAATTATCATAAGAGAGTGTACGATTTCTCGTAAGAGAATATCTCAGTTTCTTGCAGGAGCCTAAATTCATTTAGTGCAACAAATCTCTCTTTCACCCACCAAACATTCAAATATCTCTCTCTCTCTCACACACACACACACACATACAACCCCCCCCCCCAACACACTTCTCATAGAGAATCTACAAATTCTCGTAAGAGAATGTACAGTTTCTGATAAGAGAATGTACAAATTATCATAAGAGAGTGTACGATTTCTCGTAAGAGAATATCTCAGTTTCTTGCAGGAGCCTAAATTCATTTAGTGCAACAAATCTCTCTTTCACCTACCAAACATTCAAATATATCTCTCTCACACACACACACACACACATAAAACCCCCCCCCCCCCCAACACACTTCTCATAGAGAATGTACAAATTCTCGTAAGAGAATGTACAGTTTCTGATAAGAGAATGTATAGTTTCTGATAAGAGAATGTACAAATTATCATAAGAGAGTGTACGATTTCTCGTAAGAGAATATCTCAGTTTCTTGCAGGAGCCTAAAACATTGGCAATCGGCATTATTTCCATTATATTATATTTTTGTTGAATTACTAGCTCACGTGCTAATCACGTGATTCTTACTCATCCACTTTAAAAATATATATAGCGTACTTCTAGCTCTATATACATTCAATTGAGTATTACGAGTGCAAACCACGACACATTTAACATGTATCATAGTACAAATTTAAACTAAGTGCTATATTCCATTGCCACTTCAAAGAGTAAACAATGACATACCATTTCCATACCATCCACAAAAATGTTGAACGATTATCGTACATATTTTCAAAACATAAGAAGTAACCATGTTGACTTGTTCAAGCTTAATGTACAAATTTCATAAGTGTGCTAATCTGCGAAGCTAAGTTCCGCATGGTGCTCGTACTCCTTTCTTTGACCTTGGAGGATTCCTCTTGGCATAAGTCTTCAGTTTAGGGCGCTTTGCAGGATGCTCTATCACAACATGTTGTGATCCAGACGTGGGGAGAGGCTCCTCTGTAACCTGTGAAACTGTATCTCCTACAGGTAAAGATGTGTGGACATGAGGTGCTCTACGATGATAACGATGTCGACTTCTTCGACCTCGTGGAATGACATCGAATAAATGGTTCGAATTGCATCCTCCTCTACCTCTGTGATACGGAACCGACACATGTGCCTCTTTCTCAATAGGTTCCAACTGTTCTTGTATAATCTCATAAGAGGCAAACAGTTCATTAGATTTGGTAGGGGTAGGACAAGGTCTGTCTATGACTATACTTTCCATCTCAGATTCACGAAGCAGTGGTGATGGCAAGCATTGTGCAGCTGCTACAAATGAAGTTGATGGAGGGGCATTTGATTCTGGTATACAAGGCCTTGGTGATCTCTCAAATGTGGAAGATGACGGTCCATGAGAGACCGGACTTCTGATTGTGGAATGGGATGTCAAAGGCACTTGCTCTACAGCTGCTAAATGTGATGGTAATGATAAGGCAGGTGGTTGTTCTTGAGAGTTAAAAGTGGTGCTCACTGTCGCACTCTCTATATTCGGTTCATGTGGTGGTTGTGCCTCAACAGTGCAATGGGATGGTGAAGACGGAATCTGCACATGAGGTTGGACCGATGGGGGTACTAATGATGTTGACGCAGTATTTGGTCCTGGTGTACCTATCGGTGCCACATTGATCGGCTCCACGGTCGATCTTGGTCCCTGACGACGTGCACGTCGTGGTCGTGGTGGTCGTCGTTGCTGTGTAATTACCTGTGTGAGGTCCTGGATTTGTGGCTCGGGTAATGCATCAGCTGAGAGTCTTTCAGCCTCACCAATTGCCGACAATGCTTCTCGACATACAAACTTAACACTTGCAAGGGTTTCAATGGCTGCATTAGGGTCAGTAGTATCAGCTAAGTGGTATATGCGTTTGATTTGTTGCGCCTGCAAAATAAGCAAATGTGCGTAATACAAAGTTATTAGTATGACAACCCAACTAATAAATACAAGTGATATATAAGAGTAAGAAACAAATTCATTCTAGACTCATATAGACAGACATGAAGCAAAAACTACGCAATGCCCTGCAATTTCACTCTACATAGGCCAATAAAAAGCAACCACATAGAAGGACAAGGAAAACCCTCATTAAGGAAAATCAGCAACCGTAAAAAATGTCAAGGGAAATTTAAACAGGAACTTGAGATCACAATCCAAAGCCAGGACATTATTGTTAACAGAAGCAGGACCCTTGATTGTTCTGTTTTCTATCGAAACACAAGGGACAGTGTCTTGGTTCTTCTAAAGTAAAAAAAAAATGGACCTTCCAGGTGGATCACCTGGAAAATACCAACTGGGAACCCTTACAAAGTCCCTGCCAATTTCTTGTTTCCATCTCCAGATGCCATTATGTAGTGATTTCATTCATAAACCTTCAGATATGGAAAAATGTCAAGCAGGGGGGTTGCTTCCCCCCACCCACCAACCCAGCACACAATAACATAGTTCTGAATATACCATAGAATACATTAAAATTTACAGCATTATATTCAGTTGAGCAAATATCCTAATTAAAATTCCAAGCAAATTCTCGTTTTTCCCTAATGAAATAATCTGTAAGAAAAGAAAGGGTTATAAAGCCTTCACAAATTTTCTGCCTGTGTGTCCTATGTACCAGCTTTGTACTTGATAGAAACACATGTTGACACTTCTAATCCTGCTGATATTATGCTCAACAACATGACAACCATCAAATGTTACAGCACCTGCAAAATACCAACTATGAACCCTTACAAAGTCCCTGCCAATTTCTTCTTTTCATCTCCAAATGCCATTTTGTAGTGAGTTCATGTCCTAAAGTTTCAAATATGCAGAAATTTCAACCCCACCTAGATTAACCCCCCCCCCCCCACCTCCCCCAAACACACACATCATAGTTCTGATTATACTGTGGAATACATCAAAATTTCAGGCATTATATTCAGTTTAGCAAATAGACTAACTATAATTCCAGGCAAGTTCTCTATTCCCTAATGAAATAACTTGTAAACAAAGAAAGAAATATAAGGAATCTAAATTTTTGCTTGTGTGTCATATTTTCTATCCCTGCACTTGTTAGTTTCTATCAAGTGCAGAGCTCACAGAAAATAGGACATGCCTCAATTTCCAACCCCACCTAAAGGAAGCATCCCCGGAGCATCCCAACCCACCTAAAGGAAACATGGTTTGAATATTAACATGGCTCAGTTTTCAGCTGCCCAAACAACATCCCAAATACCTTTTTATTTTAAGAGTGGGATATTTGCTTTGCACTTCATCATTTAGGACCCCTATATGACAGATATGGCAATTATAAGCTCAATAGTAAACCAAGATCCCTGAGCATTACTAATAGTAGTAGTCAGAATGGTCGCTGTATATAGAAAAATATATAGATATTTGGTGGCGTTTAAATTAAAGAAGGCCTAAGATGCATACCAACATCTCAACAGTAGCATGACCTCCTTGGTATCCAAATGGTCTACTTTGCACTGGTTTGCCAACCAACAAGCGGGTGATCGAGCGGTACCACAGCATGTACTGACTAGAGTATCCTACCTCAACATACTCTCCTGCATCCTCTCTAGCGTAGATAGACTCTGCACGAGTATTCCACATGTCAACGTAGATACGATGTTTCAGCTCCCAGTCAGTGTCCGGGTGGCCCCGACGGTCAATTCTATGAAGGACCTCACCACCACTGTCACAATCACGGGGGATCACTCGACTCAAGTTGTATTGCGGGCAAACACGATCAGGGAAATGCCACTCCACTCTTTCAAAACAGATAAGCGGTGATCGAGTCATCCAAATATGCCTTCCAGTTAAGCAGTACTCTGGCAGTGAAGCTAAATCATAAGGTTGCCATATGAACTGCAGGTGTAAAAGGCATACGATTTAAAATAACGTCACAACAGTACAGCTATATACTTATGTGACACATGTAAACACTTAAGCACAAACCTCTGATGATTTTAAGTTGTCCAGCTGATCCCTATATCCTCTGAGACACTGTGATCCTACCTTGTCACTTTCCATTGCTACAAGCCACCTGTTGAAGTTATTTTCAAGTTTGGTTACTAAAATTTTTAGGTTGAAGCTACGAATAAAAATATACCATTCCAATAGACTCATGTTATTCTCATAAGTGTGATGAATGTCCCTAATTGCAAAGAGCAAAGATTCCCATGGACAGGAACAAGCACTGCACTAAGACTATATTCATACACTAAGATTCCTATGGACAGGAACAAGAAGACACTAAGACTATTCCTTATACGAAAACAACCAAATTTACCTAGTTCACTTGCTGAAACTGCAATACTAAATGATAGCAGGAGTCATGTTTCATTGCTCAAAGTTCTTTCACTCACGCAGTCCATCCCCATGACAACCATCCAGGCCAAACATAATTTTCTGTACAAGCAAGTGCATTATAAGTAAAGTGGTTTCTCTGTAATCCATTTTTACTCAACTGTTGGCTTGTTCTTGTTAACAAGAAATAAAGGCTTACCTCCTACCCAGAGGGTCCCGAGGCAAAGGCTCGACACCATTTGGCTGGGGAGGGCCTCCACCAGCAGCAGGTACATCACCGACAATGTTTCCATGTTGTATGTCACCAGCAATAGCTTGTGCAGGCTCCTTTACAGAGGGGGCTCTTTCAGGACGCATGTTAGGGAACCTCTCCCATGCCCATAACTATTATACATGTTATTTTATGAAAAGGATCAATGACAGGATACCGTAGATATAGAGAAAGAAGGAGATTATCAAGTTGGCTTAGCGTACCTGCAACATAATCAGGGGTCCCCCAATCTCATATGCTGAATCCCTGCTTGCTCGACACATCTCACGATACAAGTAAGATAGAGCTGCACTGCCCCAACTACGCCTACTCGCAGCACTAAGATCTTGAAGCAAAGTTAGGTACATAAGAGGGACCCTACTTCCCGATAAGTTTGGGAACAAAACGCCACCAATCAAGGCCAATATAAGAGCCCTAGCATGCTGTTCTACAGTGTCATTGTCTGAACCCTCTGGTAACACCATGAATTGATCCATTAGCCAGCGAAGTTGTATTGACCCACCACGTATGACAGTTTCAGGTGGTCTGACCCCTAACCATATTTGACAATACTCCTGCCACGCATCTGTGGAACGTACGATGTCAACACCTGTAACAGCATCACCATCAACAGGTAGCCCAGACAACACCGACACATCCTGTAATGTAATTGTAGCCTCCCCAACACGAAGGTGAAATGTATGGGTCTCAGGCCGCCATCGCTCAATCAGTGCTGTGATGAAAGCATGGTCAAGTCTAACCTCCATGATCCGATAAAGACCATAAAAACCAACTCGCACCAAGTACTGCATAATACGCACGTGGGGCTCCATCCTCCGATTGCCACCGTGATCCCGAAGTAGTGGGCCTAAGGCTCGTCGGCATTTCAATAGCTTATCAACCTGCAATCATTTTCTATATTAGTTCAACTAATAAGAAATCATTAAAGATGATGGCACGCAGTCCACGTTGCAAATCAAGTACCTCTCCATCCCAGACACGGTTGGAACGATGACAATGCTGCAAATTTAATACACGAGGATCGACAGGCCCTGGATGTACTAAATGATCCATAACATCTTCCTGTCTTGGTCCCTCCATCTCTATGAAAACCAATGCATATTTTACATAAATTAAACTGAAAAAAATCAATACAAGAAATATTAATAAACTGATTACAAGGTCTTCATATTTGATTCAAGTTTTGTCACGTAAAATCTTTAGAGACATCAGCTCACTTCTCATACAAATTTTTGCTTCGCATTTGTTCATCGTTTCAGTGAGTTGTTGTTCATTTACTCAGTGAATCATCACACACTTCTGGGCTGCTGAGGTAGCTGCTTCCAATGGCTAAAAATTAGCATATTCTGTTACTTCCTCTCTCATTCTCTACCAGTGAGGTAGAACTTCAGTTGAAGATCTTCCAATTTCTCATTTTCTTCCTTACTAAACTTCTTACCCAGAGTAAGAAAACTAACTGAATAAGTGAGTTCACCAACATATGATGATGTGCTCGACAAACAAACAAGTATGATGAGTTCACCAGCATTTTCCCCTTTCTTCTCTTGGAAGGAGACAAGAAAAATGTAAATGAAAAGAGTAAATGTCACTCGAAGAACAAATGAAATTGATTATTGCAAACAAAGTTGCCTGCTGAAGTGGCAACCAACCAAGGAGAATGTAAACATCTAAGTCAAATGCTATGGAATGAGAGAAATGTTAACCTGCAACTTGTGATGAAAAGCTATTTCACTTGCATTCCAACATTATGTGGATATGTCTATGTGGAGTTTTTTGACTTCCACCTTTCAAAGGTTTCAACACTACTTTAATTTAAATGCATGGCAAAATAATTTCAACCAAAAGACTACATTCTTGGTACAAAAGTTTGACAAAACTATACAACATACACAATAACAACAAAAAGGATGGGAGCCACTATTGTCAAGTGTCACTCCCTCCATGAGCTGTTTTCTTTGCGTGACATGTACGCCTATCGTGGCCAGTATTTTTACATAATCCACACCGCTTCGGCTGTCGCTCTAGACGAATATCCATTTCATTACGCAAACGGACTGATCTTGGTCGACCTTTCCCTCTATTTACAGCAGGGGGCATGAATATACAGCCAATCCACCCCTCCCAGAAATCTGGATGCTCTAGTGGTTGAAACATTTCAGCCCATATCTTTCTATATTCGCAAACCGAAAAATAAGGACTGATAAAGGCAGAAGGATCTAGTTTTGCCACTGCACAACATGCTAGAACATGGGAACATGGAATGCCGTATGTCGTCAACTTCCCGCATGTGCATGTTTTATCTTGAAGTCGCACAATCTGTTCATTTTGGCCACGCCTATTTTTCACCAAAAAATCCCCCGATCACCGGTTGTGTTATAAGGTTGCACAAACATAGAACCAATTTTCCTTTTCGCTTGTTGAATTGCAAGGATGGTGGAAGGCACATAATGCATTTGATCTGCCGTAGAGGCTGTCGCCCCAAGGTTTCTTCTCAAGTTAAAGTAATGAACACAGCGATGAAAAGAGGTTTGGACTAATGCTGTGATAGGTAAGCCTCGAGATCCTTTCAAAACACTGTTAAACACTTCAGAAATATTGGTCGTTACCATTCCAAAACGTTTACCACCGTCATGTGCAAGTGTCCATTGTTCAACGGGTATCTCATCACACCACTTCTTTGCTTCTACAGAAAGTTTTCGGATCTCTTCCATCAACTTGTTGAACTTGCGAACTTGAGTAGCCTTCCCAGCAGCCCAAAGAAGCTTCTTAAGCTCCGCACTACTGAATTTCTTTGTAAAATTGCTACGAATATGTCTCAGGCAGAATCGGTGATGGGCATAAGGTGGCTGCCATAATCGATTTTTTCTCACAGTGCTTAATATACCGGGATGACGATCTGAGATCAAGCAAACGT